>OZ020169.1:10433105-10623563 GCA_963971145.1 Sussaba pulchella | reverse complement strand
ATCATACGCTAATTTCAACATCTAACGCGTGACGAAAGAAAATGCCCCAAATTGTATGATATCGGATGACAAATTTATCTTCAAAAAACACACACACAGACATGCGAGACGAAAAGTCAGTACGAATGTTCGTAATCGTAGAAAATACAATGGGCAAGTAAAATAAATTTCGAATAAAAGTAGGCAATCGATTTTGCTTGCGAGTAATTCAAATTTAAGGTGGTTCGATGATTATTTGCATCTTTTGTGCGAATAGATAAGTATAATTGTTTATTTTTTAATCGTCCTTCCGATTGGTTGGTTGGATAAGACTCGTACGGTCATCTCGAGCCATTTCCGTTTGATTAGTATCGCACGAGCTTAACTATTCTTCCCGGGAATCCCCGCAAATGACGCGTCCGACGATGACGATTCGTCGGTTGTCTCGATGTTACTTGAGAAATAGAGAGAACGCTTCGAGAGAGAAAGAGAGAAAAACATGTACACGTGGCAAACGGCTATCTTCTCACACTTGCATTCGCTGTAACGAGGGCCGGTTATCTACCGCGACGATGCATATACGTCCGATTGATAAAAGCGCCCTCCGGGTTCAATGTCCCTAGCATCCAGACATCCGCACGTAATTTCCTGTAAGCAGTGATTAGTTACGTGCAACAGCAACACTCGCTCCGGTCAAAGCCTCGGCAAACGTTGTATCATGCATGCACCACGCTCTTCTCATACATACAGCGCGATCCACAACCAAAGCCTTGATAATATTTTCTCATCGACTCATACATTCAATGAAAAAAAATGATTGATTACAGAACTTTTTTTTTGCAGGCTGCCAAAAACCAGTTTTTACTCCATTTTGTTTCCAGTTCTTATATCTCACAACGTTAAATAGAATTGTAAGTAGAGTTGAAGTGATTTTGACAAATGGAAGATATTTTTTTTTATTATCATTGTTTTCTTTTTATTTTTACTGGAGTAATTATTATGGCGAATGGCGAATTTTGATGCACAGCTCACATACGATCGTTTAATTCTCATATAGCAAACTGTATTGGTGCATTAAAAAAATAATAAAAATCGTTTGCTACAAATTATTGCCCTTTATTACTCATAAAGTTTGCCATTGCGATTTCAATGGACGAATACATTGAAAAGATGAACCCGTAATATCGAATAAATGAATAAATGAAACAATGTCATTGCTGGGAATGCGATGAAATACGTTTAGTATAAACTGTACGAACCTGTAGAAATGCATCACTTGATGCCAAGCGCCAGGCAGCTCGGGGGATAAAAATTATTGCGGCAAACTCGGCGCAATGCCGGTTCTCTCGTAAACGGCATACGTCGTCCCCCGGCACGTGGGCAGATGGCCGGTTAACGAGATCCTCTCGATATCCTTCTCGTACACGGTCGAGTTTCGTCAACTTTCCATCCGTGCCCCATCGCTCAGACTCGCGGTTCTCCCTTCGCGATATGATCTTGGCCAAGCCGCGATTACATTATAATTACAAGCCGCTAATTATTTTGTCCAGCGATCCTTTCGTAGATGCTTGTTCCGGGAGGCGGATCGTGGGCTTCGTACGAAGCGAGACGTTTCGTTACGACTCATAGGGTCAAACGGCGTTGCATGACAGTCGTGTAATTATGAAATCGTTGCGTTATTTTTTGTTTCCATAAAAAAAACGAGTCGAATTGTTCATCTTCGTTTATCGTACTTGAAACGCTCGTTGGAAAATTTCGTATTTTTACGAGTACGTAGGATTTTTCGATGACCGATTGTTGCCTCGTTTATATCATTCACACTGAAATCCTCATCAGTAGTATATTTTATGAGAATAAATAAATATTACTGAATCAATACAATAAAGAGAAATATATTGTAATCATATTATAATATGATATAATATAATACAATACAATATAATCGTATTATATTATATAGATTAGATTAATTTATATTATAATGACTATATTCATGAATGAATAATTATCAAATTATTATTATTATTTATCGATACATCGACTCACAAAAAATACAAGTACCGAATGAATTCTAGCAAAAACCCTATCGAAATTTGTGCAATGCGTGATTTATTTACTTATCATTCGGCGCGATATAACGGCAACCGACGGTTACACGAAGAAAAAAAAAAAAAAAAAAAAAAAAAAAAAAAAAAAGCCTTCTGATATCTTCGCCAGTCGTTCTTTGGCGGTTAACGTGGCACAGCCGGGCGGACATATCTGCCTGGACCTGGATCTCCACGTGACGCTCCGGGGCCGTGGTCCCTCGTGACGCTGTTGGAGAACGCGAGGGGAAACAAGGAACGGCAGCAACGTAGGAGACAGGCTCCCCGGGCGGCTCGTGACATTTCCGGAGCTGGAGCGAGCCCGCGCGCGAGCACCGGTGGCCGGGGTTTCGTATACAATACACATAGCCGGGGAACAGAGAACTCCGGCGAGCCGTCGCACGAATCGGTCGCACGACTCGTCCGGTCGCTGCTGCTCGCGCCGCGCGCGCCACGCCGCCAAGATCATCTCCATGATCAATGGTGCCCCGCACTGAAATGCATGTCCTCGGGGGCATAACTGTAACCGCCAGATACCGCACGAAGATTAGATGCACCGTTGCAATGTGTGCGAAAAGTCCCCCATAGCCTCATCCGTGCTCGCTTGGAAAATATATATACATTGGTTCGCAAGCACGCATACACGTTCGACACACACGGAGAGAAATCGAGTATATATTTTCGTTCGAGAGGCGAACAATGCGCGAGATTTAATGGCAACACGTTCATACGTTGGTACGTGCCCCCAGCGCGCGCCCGGTGCATATCGAGAGCCGACTATGGGCCGGTGATACGTGCTTGCTGCTATGCGAAAAGAAGTAGCTGAGAGCTTGCGCGAACTTCGGACCGAAATGAAAATAGCTTGGTCTTGGGACCAAGCTATTTTATTTATTTTGTATATATATATTTTTTATATATTTTATGTGTGTGTCGACTCACGAAGCACACATTTTTGTCTTCACGTTGGGTCCGTTGTAATCTCCGCGTGAAAGCGTGGTTAAGCGTGGAAAGACACACCGTACGCGTGACGTGTAATTACATGTAGCAGTGAGCACATTGTTCTTGAGGACGTTGAAGAGTTCAGGGTCCGCGTTTATTTGCGTACCCCGAGAACGGTGCGCGTTCCGTTATCGTAATGAGGGATTTGAACTCGTCGCAGTTTCTGCTTAATATTGTATGTACAGGAGACGATTTAAGGAAAAAATTTCATTTTTTTTTTCGGTGCTACCCTCTTAAATTTTCGTTTGTTATTTATCGTTTGATATTTTCCGAACCGTGCTATTTAAGAAGAGATTTGAGAGAACTCGTTTTATTGAGAGTATTTAATCTTCAAAAAAGAGTTGATACCAATTTTGTCGAAAGTAGAACATTCATTAGATATTTGCAAAATACTGAATTACGATTTGAAATGAGAGAAGACAGCATCGTAGTCAATACGTAAATCGTATTATCTTCTTGTCCACTTTCGTCCAATGAAGCATTGCCATAAAAAAACCTTCTTGCCATAAGGAATTTAATTGACAATATTAATTTGTTATAAAAATATTAATATATATTTCATTTTCAATATTTCACATTCATTTCATTCTATTCGATTATTGATTCAGTGATATTGACATGAAAAATTGTTTTTTACGATCGGGATATTGCGATCGATGATGTTAAACCTGATTTTTATAAAAAATGGTTTCTAATAAAAATGGACTTGACCTGTTTGAGCAAAATGGCATGAAATAAACATGAATTCATCGGCGAAACTTTTTTCACGTGAGCTAGGCTGCTCAGATTTCAGGAGGGCCCTTCATAGGACCCAAACTAAAATTTCAGAGGGTAGCACTGAAGAGAATAGAATTTTTTTCTACACAGTTACTGTACTCGCATAACGAATCTTCAATCCAGAAGTAACAGGCGACGAGTCATAGATTTATTTTTGTGGGCTGCAAGTCCGAGGGGCGAAGAAGAAAAAATTAAACACTAATTATACTCCGATTTCACATCTTTCTCGCACTCATCAATGATCATTTAACTAAGAAAGTACTTCGCTGCCATTTTGTGTCTAACCTTCAATACGAAGGAAGTGGCAACGAGTGTTCGAACAATTTTAATTACGTACCACATGCGCAACGTAAATTTTCCAGACGAAAAATCCACTCGACAATCGTCGTTCAATTAATTTTCCGGCAGAATAAAAACCACCCATTATCGAGCAATTCATGATTCGAATCCTCGAAAAAAACCGATGCCATCCAAACTCTCGGAACACGTGTGCGCGAAGATCGCAATCGTCACAGTCGTAATTCTAGACTGGGTGGTAGCCGAGACAGTGGAGGTAACGACACCCCGGCAATTCTAGAAGCGACTACGCGTGGCTGGAATCACCCGAGTCAAAGTAAGCGAAGGAATATTAATTTCCTCGTATGCTCTCGTGAAGGTATATCGAGAGCACGGGTTTGCACAGGCGTGTCCGAGCGCGGTATGCTCGTCCCGCGGGCAGTGAAACTGGAACCCATCGACCGATCATTGCAACGACCATAGTCGGATTGCGGAGCTGAACGCACCGACAATGGGCCAACTAAATTATCGTACCAGTTTTTCTCGGCAACATTATTTTTCATGCAACGGGTGTCGTTGTCGCTACGCTTCCTCCCGTATCGGCGGCGACGATGGCGCAAACGACTACCAGCGCGACGATGGGGGTTGAAAAAAAAAATCACCGTTGATTCATTGCGCACAGCCCCGTGGACTGACGCATTAAGTTGAATTATCATCAATCATACTGCGGAAAATTAATAAAACGCAACTTTCTCCATGCATCAGTGCCACGTTTATTTTTTGCCATCAAAATTATTTTTATTTTATTTTTCAAATTTGTAATTTCACTTTCGTATCGCGTAGACCGACACGGAACGGGGAGTACTTGTAAACGTAACGAGAAATCTGAAGCAGATTGCTCGTTGCAATTATCAGACTGGGGGACGAAGATTTATACATATGTATACATGTATAGCATGAGACGACAAGAATTTTTTTATAATAATTCTTCTCGGGTTATTCTCGACGCCTTATTATCGTGCTCGACGCGTCGCAATTAATCATTCAAGTCCAGCGTTCGGCGAGACTGAATCTCTCTCGTTTTGCCGCGGCGTTTTGTGCGAGACGCTAAGAAACGTTGTTTCGATAAAAATTCCGATCACGCGCGTAACGAACGAAAATCCGTCGGGTCAATCAGCGAGGTCGTTTCTGACGATCGAAAAAAACTCGCGGGGACACTCGAATCGTGGGTTTTTCAAGGTGAAAAAATGAATGAATAAATAAGTGAGACATTAGAACGTAACGCGACGTCGCATTAAAATCACGACGCGATTTGTCATCACCATAGGTCCTACATTTTTCGAGAAATCGGTAAAAATCTCAGACGATGAATTTTTTGTCCTAGAACTTATGGTAATTTTTGGATTTTTGTATCCATCATGAGACACTGCATAGTAGCGAATTGTCGGTGGATAAGAAACGATTCCGTCACACGAGTTTCACGAGCGAATAAACTTCAAGGTAAGTCAGGTCTCGTGTACGCAAATTTCGTCAGTGCCTGGTAAATATTTCCACATAGTAGAACCCGACTCTCTGATCCTGTCACTCACGTTTGTCCGCGTAGAGCGGGCAATCCTCGTTCTTCGCAACGAAACAAACCCAAAGTCTCGACTCGAGTTTCGAAAAAAAAAGGGCACGGCACCAAATAACCTCTTCTACGAATGTTCAAGCAGTCGAAAATTTGGACGAGACTGGGATTCTAATGCTTCGTTTCGCAACGAAGTGACACGAGCCCAACCAGTCACAAACGCTTCAACATCTAATATTCTCTGAGACTTCAGAAAAAAAAAGCGAAAAAAAAAATATACATGCGGGTGAGAAAAAAACAGGATGCAGCACGTGTGGGAGGTACTGTGATGAAACTGCAAGAAGACGTTCCTATTAGCATTACATTATCCTTTCTCTCTTTCTTTGCCAACATTCTCGGGTTGTGCTCGGGATGATTCTTGGCTCGGTGAAGCAATTGTAGACTGCGTCTTATCCTCGCTTCGCCTTCTCGACTCAACGTCCGGAGAAGAGATAGAGAGAGAGAAAGAGAGATGGAAAACGAGAGAGAGAGAGAGAGAGTGTACGGCGGTGTGCAAAGAAGACAGTCGAAGCGACTCTCGTCAAGGGAGCGAGAGGAAGAGCCTTCCAAATGGATTTGTCTGCCAGCTTCAAGGTCACTTGACTTATCGCCCCTCTCGGTACCACCGGGCCCAACCTCGAGCACGCTCGTCGCCGTTTTACACGTTATTCCTGGGGGCAAGTTGCGAGTGCGACACGCACCCGCAAGTCGGTAAGCGAAGAAAGGAGCGAGAGGCCGGTACACAAGGACGGGAGCGAGCGAACGAGCCGGACCGTCCGACGAAGAGCCATACCGACACACGGCTTGTCCCCAGGGAATCTCTCGAATGAGCTATAGACTATACGTACCCGCAGATGCTGCCCGATGCTTCTGCCGCGCTGGTGCGGCTTTTGCAGCAGCACCAGCATCACCACCACCACCACCAGCAGCAACAGCAATGGATCTCCGTTTGCGCGGGCCGGTCAACGAGCGTGTTTTACGTGCGTGGGACGTGTGAAGGTCTCCCATTTAAGTCTTCCTCAGTTTTCTTCGTTTTTTGTTGACTTTCTTGATTCTTTCTTTTTTTTTTTTTTTTTAGCTTTGTGTCTCTCAAGTTTCTTTTCATTTTGTCGCTAGCGCGCCATGTTTTTCATTTCTCCTTTTTCTTCTCTCTACTACGTGAAACATGCCCCCATTGCGGGGGTAAGAGTTGCAAGAGCGCCGCTCGGGAGATCGTCGAAAACACGAAGAAAGATCAACAGTTTTGAAATGAATTTATCTGGTGGCTGTTCGTCGAGGTCGCGGAGACTCCGCGTGCGGATTGGCGTGGCTCTTCTGCGAGTATAGCTGGTGGTAAGGAGTGCGTGGTACAAAGGTGACGTAGACACCCGATACGATTTTTCTTCTTCCGTCTTCTTCGTCCTTTATTCCTCGTCCGATCTTCGGGTCCAAACGGCCTTCGAGTAATAAAGGGAAGAGCAGCGCGGGGAGGGAATAAAAGGACGAAGAAGAACGCGAATAAACAGGGTCGAATCTCGTTCTCGCGTGGGACGTCGCGAGGAGTGACCACTCGTCCTTTACTCGTCGCGCCCCAGCGGGAAGCATCAAGGATCCCCCTCAGCGCGTGACGAAGATCCTATTCTCTGAAGATCCCGAGACCACGGCGACGAGTCACAACTCGATCTCACGTCCTTTCTTATACCTTTTGCAAGGACACGGAATCGAAGTTTTTGCACGAGAGTAATACACGCGTCGGGATATAGGCGAACCAGGGCCACCTAACGAGAGAATTATTCATTTTTTTGCAAGCGAAGTTTTTGACGTTAAACTTTATGATACGAGAGTGATTGACTTATCAATTAATTGATTTATTGATATGTCATACGTATACCATGATAATTGATATATACTTTCCGTGATACATTGATATATACTTTCTTATATTGATATTTACTCATGTAAAATGATCGACTATTTATTAATTTGGATGATAAAAAATAAGTTGTAATTATAACCACATGGGTGACCATCCAAGGAGGAGAGTAGTCAGTCGATTTGACGACGATCATTTATTTTTCTACGACAGACGGAAAATTATATTCGCGGTCGGTTGTATTGCAAAAAAAAAAATTAAGGGGGATTTTTCGCAAGTGCGTCTTCCATCAACAGTGGTCCACATTATTCCGATGATTTGCAGTCATTTAATTTTAAATTCGAGGACGCTTGCATTGGCCGGTTTCACGGATTTTTGCCGTCGAAACTGCACGTTCGAGAGCGAGGAAAGTCGATAAAATCAAAACGAGCTCGTGGCGGGCGCCGTCCAGGGAAGTTAACAATTTTACGGCTTCTCAACGATAATTTATCTGACAACTGGGCGTAACCAAAATAGCTCGTCCGCCAAAGACCGACGTTTTTTGTTCCTCTTTATTTTTTTTTAAATTCCGCTTTTGGTATTTTCGGTGTTTCAACTACGAATGAATTTTAAAACGGCTCGGTTCGTCCCGATTCAAGCTCCTTCAAGCGCGTACAGCCGACGTGTGGCGTCATTGTTCCGCCCCGAGTGTTCTCGCGTCGGGGGATGAGCCACGCCGGGAAGACCTGCGAGAGCTCCCACAGATTTCCGGGAACAAAAAACTCTTCGAAGCGTCGAATGTGGGAGGTTCCAGACGATATTACGGAGCCCGAAACTTGGACAACCTGGAGAATTTATTCGACAACGGTCTCGAACTTTTTCAAACACGTTATAGATGGATAAATATCGCAAAATTTTTGTCCAATCGATGCAGCCGGTCGCGAACACGATTTGGGGATTAAATTACACGTCGATGACTAACCGACGATGCTCGATCGAGTCGAGGCCGTGCACGAGTTTTGCATGGTAAAGAAGAAAAAAAAAAATTGACGTGTACACGAAAGAAAAAATAAATAAATAAATAAATAAAAAATTTTACGGATTGGTGAAGAACATGGTGTAAGGTGCACGCGCACGCGACACGGATGTGGTCATCGTTTAATCCACTGCCGGGGATTCTGGGTCGAGTGAGCAAAACGTGCGGGTCGAGTAGGTGTCAGTTACAGCTAGGAAGTACGTTTCTGAACGTCGCTGGAGGTACGGCGTTTACGGCCCGGATGAGTGCATGAGAATAAGCGACGACCGAAGCTGCGAAGGCCAAGATGGAAGAAGGAGTTGAAGAACATGTGGACGAAATTCCACAATCTTCCTTTAAGATCCATCTTTCGTCGCTGAACGTCGAGTATCCAACGGTTCCGACAAATACGGACATTTTTATTTCGCGATTCGATCAAAAACGTCGGAGGATAAAAAAAACCCTTCATTTCCATGTGAAGTTTTTGAAGCAGAGGAAACCGAGACAAATACATTGAGGGAAATTAAAATCGAAGAAATAAAAATTGTGTAAAATTATTGAGAAAATTTTCATTCGTGTATTTTCAACGCGTCGCGTATTTATCCACGATGATGAGATACATGCACGAGTCGTGCTATTTATACTCGATGACTGCAGAGCACGAGAGCAGTGCCGTGAGGATTATACATGTACCGAAACGACGCGATGGCGAACGTGTGGGGAAAGGAGGAAGTTGAAAGAGTGGACCGAGCAATCGTCGCGAATGTCTCGTTTGCCGAGCAAGTTCCTCAATAAGGCAGCAGGTAGGACGACTCGCGTATGTGGGCCCGTTCGGTGATTCAGCGGTTCTTTATCATTCGTTTTTTTTCTTTTTGAATAGACGTATTTTTTTACTTAAATCGAGGTGACGTATTTAAAATGTAAATATGAATTTTTTATTCATGAAAAAATCACGTCAATTGATATTTATACAGTTTCTATGCTCGTTTTAAGGGATGGACAGACGCAAAGAGGGCATTAAGCTTAATTCCTTCGTAGTTTCTTATTGTTCGAAATCAAAAGAATGGTTAACAAATCGTAGATATTGTTGATGAATTAAAATTGTTAAAATTTTACATTTAATTCTCCTGACCCATAGATTGTCTTTATTTTCGCTGTCTCGACGGACGACTGGTTCTCACTGTCCGCGACGCCTTTTCTCTCATTCGCTGTCACACCGGCAATCTGTTCTTCACATGAACAAAGTGGAATAGTCCTTTAAAGGAGGCGCTTCGAGAACGGTCCGCGGTTCCAAGCCTCGCAAGGATTTAATTACGTTCTTCGGTCCCGACACGTTTCACAATCGCCAAGCTCAATTCTTTTGCTTTAATCTTTTTTTCTTCTTTTAATTCGCGAAGGACAATCACACGTATCCTCGGCGGTCGAATACATCGGCGTGCTCGTCGACGAGAAAGTAACGTGAAATTTGTCGAGCGGTAAAATCCCCGGAGCTCGATTATGCTAACGATCGTGGCAACTGGAGCGACGCGGGACGCGCGGTATAAAGAGAACAAAAAAATGTTGGAAGAACGTCGTGGAAGTTCTTTCGTGTAAGGATCGGAGCGTAGGCGTCAGTGGGCCTCGATTAACATTCGGATGACGGTGTTGCTTGTGGCAATCGCGCGTGCACCATGGTCGCGGGGTTTAGAGCGTGGGCGTATTTGCGACCGAGATCTGCTTCTCATGGAGCTAGAAAATATGGAAGAAAATAATCATGCTATAAGAATTTCGGACTGTATCGGTCCTCTTCTCCACGTTGCGGATTTGGAAGCATGCTTGAAAAAAAAAAACGGAGGCGTTCAAAATAGAGAAAAAACAAACGATGGTCTGTAAACACGTGTCATTTTTTGAGGACACCTATCCTGAAACGAACTTTATATGGGTCGTTGAAAGCTAAAAAAGAGAAAACCTTTTCCGCACAGCTTTAGTTTTTTATTGGTGCTCATTGCATCGCACGTTAATATTTGACGTTGTGAGTTGTATCGAATTACAACATCTCATTGCTAACAAACATGTGAATATTCATTTTTAACCCTTCTAGTTCCTTTTTCAACGGTCTATAAAATCATCATCGAGCATGATCAAATAATTAACGAAATTTAATGAATAAAAATTTCGCACCTGGTTTCTCTCATCTTCGGCAACTGCCTCTCGACGGTCCAAAAGCTTCTCCCCTGAATGAGAGAGGGTTAGGCTCAAGTGGAGAAAATAGAAGCATCGTATGTACACACATACGTATATATGTATATGTCTATATGAGAATAAAAATAAGAATAAGAAGAAGAAGAATGAGTAGATCCTCGGGGATTGCGGATCGTTCGCGGGATCGTTTGCGCGGCTCTCTCCGCTTACACCGACAGATGGGATTATCTGATCTTGAATCTAGCCCTGGGACGGCTCCGCGCGCGTATAATTGCCATCGGCGAGGGTACAGAGCCGCGAGGGAGCTGATCCTCCTCGCCGCCTTCTCGGTGCGAGAGAGCCTGTATAGCCCCAACTCTCTCGACCATCAGAGACGCGCGGTAGCATCTCGAACGCCGAGTTGCATTAAATAAAAATACGTACTACTATATAGCAGAAGTAGAATATATAGTTAGGGTGAGCCGAGACTTTACCGCGAACCAAAGACCGTAGTACGGAGCTCGGTTGGCCTGCTGACCAGCCCTTTTCCTCGGCTCTCGCTTATTCCTATCGTTGCGCTCGTTCATTCCTTCGCCCGAGCGAGACAACGAGGAAAAGATACCGCGAGAGAGAGAGAGAGGGAGTCAAGGCTGTGAACTGAGAATGTGCGTGCAACTATGCTACCGAGAGAGACCTTTTATCCCTCGTGGTATCCCACTCGCGGCCCTAAGGTAGAGGCGGGTAATACGAGAACGACGACCAAGATGAACTATCTAAACCTTTTATGAAAACAGCTCCGACAACGTTTTTTTTCAAATATATTTTTTTATTTGGTAATAAATCGTTGCGAATTACGAATAATCAACGTTGACAATTAATTATTCCTTTCTCGATGCAATAGATTATAAGGAATGTCTGCGATGGACGCAGCGTGTTCTTTTGATTGTTCGAATTTTATGTCTCATTCCGGTAACGCCCGATGGATTCGCAGGGGTGTCTGATATATGAAACCAAACGCTTTTATACAAAATCTAAACTCAAACAAATGTCATCTCCGATGTAATACATTCTTTTATAGCTGTCCCAATAACCTCTACTCAACTAAATACATCAGATATTTGAATATTGCTCAAATAAACAAGCCCCATACCAAAAGTGTCCCAATGAAAAAGCCCAGCCAACCGTAGCTCCCAAACGAACTTAAAACCTAAAAATCCCCAAGACCCATTTCCATCCTGCGGAAAAAATAACCGTACGCAGGTAAATGCAACGCAACGAAGTGTATAAAGCCAGAATGTATCAGAGGACGACAAAGTACAGTATGCAAGGCCTGCCGGGGTTGTCCACAGCTTCGACCGGTGGTGCTTCTGATGCTGCGGAAGCTAAGCCGTAGCTAGGAGAACAGCTCGGCGCGTCCGCATGAATCTACGGCCGCGGGGAGAGTTCCGATAACGATCGGCCACCGCGAGCAGAAGGATAGGAGCACGGCACAAGCGACTGGGGGAGGGGGAGGGGGGACTGTGTTGACCAGCCAGGCCAAGCGAATCGAAGCTGCGAGCGTGAACCGAGTCGAGGAACCTCCGCGAGTTCTTCGTCTTCTTCCGATGCTCATGATCGTCTATATACCTCGCATTCACCGCTTCCTTCTCTTCCCACTTTTACCCTACCCCCCTGTGGCACCTGTCCACCCAAGTAGATAATAACGCCGCGCGAGGCCCCGCGCGCCGTAGAATCGGCCGCCTGCCAGCCAACCTGATTGCTCGACTGCTACCTGCCTCTGGCTGCGTTCTCTCGCTTTTCCTTCCTCTCCCGGCCTGTCTCTGGATGTGCTCTCGGCACTCCTCTCTTCTCATCTCTCCGGGCTGCTGAGCGGCCGATGCCGCCACCGCAATCCCGGTGAACGGGCTCTCGGGGATGCGCTCGAGCACTTTTACTCCTCAGCATACCAAACCTCAGCCATGCCTCCGCGCAAGTTTCTCCTTATATCCTTGATTCACATTCCTCGGGTATTCGTTTCGATTTTGAAGTTTTATTTTGTTATCGATGGTTTTAACGAAAATTGACGAGTCATATTTCTTTTTTTTTTTGGTTCGTCAGAATTGAATGAACCATTCGGTTGGGAAACGAATTATTTGTTTATGAGCGTTGGAAGGTTTGGAACATTGATCCGAGTAATTGATTTCGGTGAAATGGCCTTGCTTTGTGAATATGAGTTCGGGCATTGGCCTTGAATTAAGTGTAGCAATATGAGCGATTGCGACATCTCGAATTTTTCTCGTTTTTATTCATGTGTGTGTGTGGGTGTGTTTTTTTTTTTATTACGAAATAGTATTGTCAAATAAAATGCATGACCTCCACGCGGATTTCGGTAGAAACAATCGATAAGCGTTGCGCGAGATTCACGCCACACGGTTCGTCTTTATTTTCCATTGTCCTCTTTGTATTTCAGATGAGCTTGACCATCGAGTGCTGGGAGGTCGCACTGGGGAATGAAACGTCAAGTTCTGGAGTAGAGGACGCTTCAGCGAGGTAAGATCGTAGAATTTATCAAAGGCAGAGTTATGAGACACGAAAAGAACTACGACTGTCGTCGATGAATCATGAGTTCTCCTCTATGTTTTTTTTTCTTATTTTCGCAAGTAATGAATGGAAGAGCCATCAACGCCAATTGCGTGATGGGGAATGAAGCTTCGTACTTTCGTTTCCTTTTTCTTTCTTTTCGTCAAGCGAACGCTAATTATTTCTGTCAATATTGAGTGAAGACATCGCGGTTTTCCTGATTTTTTCGAGGAGCGAATGACGACACGAATGTACATTTTCGTGGTACCAGCGCCGTCCGTGCCAGTGTCGTTCGTTCTTCCAGTTCGTCATCACGTGCTGACTCGCCTTCTAATGGGATCTCGCAGCGCGGCGATGGGAGAGTTATTAGCGCGTGACCTCGACACTAACGAGCACCGGAGACATTATCCGAATGCGATGACGGCGAAGGAGAGGCCCTCGATTCAGTGTCACCGGTTGCCTCCGGTGACGACTGTCACCATTGCTCTTGCGAACTTAAGTACAATCGCTTCACTTCACTTCCTTTGTCCCGTAAT
This sequence comes from Sussaba pulchella, assembly GCA_963971145.1. Taxonomy (NCBI): domain Eukaryota; kingdom Metazoa; phylum Arthropoda; class Insecta; order Hymenoptera; family Ichneumonidae; genus Sussaba; species Sussaba pulchella. The sequence continues at coordinate 10,609,741 of OZ020169.1, read as the reverse complement.
AGACATTCCATTTTATTTATTTTTTTTTTTATTCGTTGAATCTCTTAAGATGAAATTATATCAGTTTGAAAAGCCATATGCATATTTTCTCTGAAAAATAATCTATATATATATATATATATATGAACGCTCGAGACGTCCTTTAGTTGTCCTCGACGAGGTACCATTTTGTCCCTATTGCGCAAAGAGACCCAAACAGAAAAATCGCGAGCCACGCGAGACTATGGTCCTGAAATAATTCGTTAATGCGTGGCTGATTCGAGACTCGAAAAATTTACTCTGGGAATAATCGTTTCGTCCTGGCGGTCCCCTAAAAAGCTCATCAGGCCGGCTTCCGCCTCCTCCTTCGCCGATGTACGCGTTCGTTCTTCTCACGGTGCTTTGATCTTTGCGAAGAAGTGAATGAGACGGAGAGAAAACGAGCTAGAGGACGACCGCGCAAAAATCGTTGCGTCTTACCTTTCTCTCTCCACGTTACGGGATGCCAGTTGCATCGTCATCATGTCGTGACCATCAAAATTCTCGATCTTTCGCAAAGAGACTGAGACGTTGCGGGCAACGGAAAAAAAACGGATGATCGCGAAAACATGAGGGCCCGAGATGTGGCAACGATTCGGTGCTACGATTTTCAGGTTTACTTGATCATTACGAATCTTTTTATCTTCCGAAAATCCTTAGGGGAAGCTACATCAGACAATAATAATGACAGCAAAAACAACAGCAACAATAATAATAATAAAAATAATAATAATAAAAATAATAATAATAATAATAATAATAATAATAATAATAATAATAATAATTATTATTATTATTATTATTATTATTATTATTATTATTATTATTATTATTATTATTATTATTATTATTATTATTATTATTATTATTATTATTATTATTATTATTATTATTATTATTATTATTATTATTATTATTATTATTATTATTATTATTATTATTATTATTATTATTATATAAATAATAATAATTATAATAATAATAATAATTATAATAATTATAATTATTATATAAATAATAATAATAATAATAATAATAATAATAACAATAATAACAATAATAATAATAATAATAATAATAATAATAATAATAATAATAATAATAATAATAATAATAATAATAATAATAATAATAATAATAATAATAATAATAATAATAATAATAATAATAATAATGCGAAAAAGACGGAAAAGTATAAAAGAAAGAGAAGAACCGAACGAAGAAGACGAAGAAGAAGAAGAAGGATACGAGGAAGAACGTTACCGCTGCTGCCTGGTAGAGCAACATATGACTGGAGAAACCGAAGAAACGAAGACGAAGCCTCGGATCGGGTTGTTCTCGCGGTCTGTGGGCCGGCACTCTCTCGCTCGATCAAAGTCGTTAGTCGTCCGGTCGTTAGCTCGTTATATCACGCCGCAGCCCCGCGAACCGCGCGGCGACAGTCATTAGACCGTCGATAGAGAACTGCCGGGAGAGGATGCTGCGCTCGTCAGCGCGTTTCCAGGCCTAGAACGTAACTCCGATCCGGTCTGCCACTGCGGAATGGACTACGGGTGCACCTACTTCACGGATAGTTCCGACTTCCGAACTGGTTATCCCCGCGTTCTTCGCAACCACTCGCTTCGTCTAATCACTTTCGATCACGATTGCGTGCTAAAGCACGTCGCGGGCAAACAAAAAATTACTGAACGTTTTTTCGAAACACGTTTTGATACAGCGTAGCCCGGTATATCCGAATTGTTCGATATTGAGTAATTAAATTCACCGATCGGAAGTCGAATGAAAGCTAGACTCGTGTGTCCTTTGGATAAAAAAATTCCCGCCCACGATTATCGAGCCGGTAATCAATTCTACGCCAGTAGAAATGGAGAGCCTTGATCAGACGGATACGTAATCACGTTTCGTTCGTCATCATATAATTCACGAGTTCAAAAAAAAAAAAAAAAAAGAAAGTACGATCATTACATTGCAGACGATAAGAAACGATGAATAATTTACCCGCATCACGATGTGTGATTGGTGTTCGGTGTGCTCGTAGCGTGATCGAGTGTGCTTGAGTCTTCTCCGCCGTCTCGCGGCTTCTCGCAACTACCAAGTGGATTCATACACGTTGAAGAAGTAACTGCGGTGACCGACGGGATTTGTGGGGAACAGTCGTGACCTTGTTGGCTCCCCCGTATCGAGAAGTGTGTCTGATAAGCGGTAGCTGGTCGAAATAACCGAGTGATTTCGAGCCAAACGATTTTCCATCCTCCTTCGCTCTCACTCGTTCCTTCTCGAATTTTACACGTCATTTTCAATTCTTTTTTTCTCTTCTCACCTTTCAAGATTAGGCCGACCGGTGTTTCGTCTCAAAACGGACGTTGTATAAGACGAATACATCCGGAAGTTACATTCGAGGGCCCGAAATGACGAGAACCGAGTGTTTCTCGAGTGCTTCCGTGTCGATCCTGCTCAACAGTTTTTTTTCCGTCTTTTTTTAATTCGTTTTTACATGAACACGGATGGACCGCGTGGTATCTGGCTTTTGAGAGTACACCGGAAAACGTGTAATCTCGGCATGGTCGGCGTGTGGATCGTTATCTTGCCATAGCCGAGCACTACTTTCACTGTTAGAGTCCCTGACACTTTCCCGAGCCGTATACGACGGTCGAACAAAACGGGAAACGTACATATTGTTCGGCACGTATCCAAGAGTCGAGCCGCGCACGATGGGAGAACCGTGAAATCTTTCCGCACATGTTGCTCGTACATGCGCCTTGAGCTACGTGACCGGGGAGAACGGCAAGGTGAGGGAAGAAGCGCGAGGTGTTGCACATTAAACGGCAAAGAGCTCACACCTTGCTCGTAACCGGTGATGGACATCTCGTGTACTTCGGGTTAACGTGATTCGAATTAATTAACCGTTGGTTATTTCTCTGAGAACAGAGAAAATGTTTTATTTTTTCACCGACCATGGTAATTGATCGTGCCAATATTTAGATACATCTTGAATTATTGAAATTGATATTGACTTTCAAACGGACGAATTTCCATTCTTTGCAAAATACTTTTTTTTTAAATTATAATTTTATGTTGTATCGAAGAGATTTTTCAAAATTATTTCAATCATAATTCATTTCGAACGTACGAATTCCTCAATTATCGTAAAAGACGCTTCATTCAACGTCAGAGGCCAATTATTTATTACATCTTCATCATGCAAATTATTAGCGCGAGAATCGATGCTGTTACATAAAGTGTTAGACCCGTTGACCGATGAAAAAAAAATTCAAAAAAGAAATAAATGAATAATCACCGACTTACGAGACTAAGTCGAAAGACCGCGGCAAGAGGGGGCGATGATTCGGTCACAGGCGAATCGAGCTACTCCCTCGCTGTTATGCCGCAAATTCCGCTTGCAGCTGCCTATGCGGTGTTGAGAATCGTGACGAGAAGCCGCGAGGAGAAAGGAGGATTCGCCACGAGGGACCTTTGTACACCGGAGAGTAAAGTACGTACTCCGGTGTTATAGCCGTTCTTCCAGTTTCTTTTACGTGTAGAGACGTTATTCGCGTTATTCTTCTTCCTCGTCGTCGTCGTCGTTGTCGTTATAACTCCGAGGAACGTTGGCAGCAAAAAAACGGTCTCTCCAAGCAATAAAAGTGTGACGTAGCGAGCAATTTTATCAGCATCCGCAAATGAATAAAAAAAAGAAGCAGCAGCAGCGATGGGAGGTCTATTAAAAACGTCTTCCTCAAAAATCATGAGAAACACGTCCTCGTAACAGTTTCGCGTTACCTGCGCACACGCGGCCTTGCGCTTGCAGTTATACTTCACGCCGTCGGGGCGCATTCTCTCGTTCGGGCAATTCTAACACTACGAACTTGTGCATTTGATTGTTCGAATGGCCATACCCAGGTGAGGCATGAGTACGATGGCAGTTGGAACACCGAAAACTGCTTCACTGAAAACTCTTACGTGCTTCCTTACGTAAGAGAGACGTAAACATAGTCATAAAAGTGAATTGTTGTTACGAGGTAATTGTCGTCAGTTCACCAGTGAGTGAAATAATTCGGCTTACGACTCATCGAGTACGAACTGGTAGGCAGTATATTATTATTGTCATTATTTCTCTGTTTCTACCTCTGTCTCTGTACATTTTTTATTATTGTCGATGTTATTATTTTCATTATTATTATTATTATTATTATTATTATTATTATTATTATTTTTATTATTATTTATTATTTCTGTTATTATTATTATTTTTAACATTTTTATTATTAGTGAACGCTCAATGTGCGAAACTCCGAGAATCTCGAGACGATTGAAAGTCACGAATCCGTGGTCCAACCGCCCAGTTTTTATGACCAATTTAATATAATTAGTGAGCCGCTCGAACCAACGCTTAGGCGATTCTTATACTAGACGCCCGACTCGATCGGCAATTATTTCACGATTTTGAAGATTAGTCGGCGGCCGAACACAATGCAAGCAATAATTAATTTTTATATACCATCATTAGGAATACGTACGTTTTTCTCGATCTCCACGAACTCCACAATTGGATTTTTTTTGTCCAACATTCAATTTACAAGATAGAGTGGTTACTCGATTCAAATTATTTGTTAGCTATATTTTTAAGAAACAAAAAAAAAAACAATTCGTTCGAAAAGTCGGACGCTTCTCGTTCTTTGGTCGATTGGCACGCAGCATTCCAGCAGTCTCTCAACGCAGTGGCGAAGTTAGGAGCTAGCGCCAAGTGCCGGCGATTATTAGTATCGCGCTCGGTCGAATCGCTGTGGCGGGCAGATTGCTCGTCTCACGCACGCTTTCCGAGCTTTTTGCGGCTTCTTATGCAGAACTTAAAACGCTAGATCCAGGTGAGTTTCGATGGGAGTGGTTGTTCTGAAAGGCCGCAGCTGCGTTCGGGTCAGTTGATAATAAGGAAGAACCTCAGCGGGCTCGGTGGAATAAGAAGAAGAAAATGAAGAAGCGGACGAGGACGATGAAGAAACGTACGAAGAGGATGAAGAAGAAGGAATACGAGGACGTAGGATAAAATACCGACGAGAAGCGAATCGGAGAGCAAGGAGAAACGCGCGTGTGTGGCGTCGCGGCCCTTTGCTCGGAGAACACGAAGGGGGGGGGGGGGGGGGGGGAGTCTCCGGAGGCTGCGCGGCCGAGGTTCCTTCCCAATGTGGAAGGGGGTTGGTCCCGGCCATAACATTACAGAGAAGCCTGCTGAGTGAGATATTACCGCCGTCATAACCCCTAATAACTACACAGAGCCCTTTATAACGCCTCTCTCGCGAGCACGACGCCTGATTGTGCCAGCGTGCACGGGAAACGACGATGCGGCGCGCAACCCCGACGTAGGACCGCGTTCGCGCGAGTTCCCAACCGAGCGTTGTCTTTCAATGCGCGTTGGAATCTTTCTAGCGAATCGCTGGAGAAACCGCAAGAGAGCGCGATCGGCTAGAAATCACCGAAGGGTAACTCGTTGCGTCGAAAATAGCGTTGAAATAATCGGTCGGAGAGACCAAAGGATAATTTAATTAGACGAGATCGAATGATACTACGTCGTTATCACATTCGGACCACGCGTCCAACGTTCCAAACGAGTGTTTATTATTTTTTTTTCAAATCACCTCCAGCTTCCGATTCTCCGGAAGTGGCAGCAGCAGTAGCAGCTCGAATCGACGCGTGGGACTGGTGAAGATACCGCGGTAGAAGGGTTATGGGTCTTACGATGAAAAAAAAAAAAGAAGATGGAGAGAAAGAACGAGCTCGCACTATGGTCTAACGGATGTAATGATGTTATTTTCTTGTAGTCAGTAACTCGACCGTGCGTCAGCGGGTACAAAAAGATGCCCCTTTCGTTGTTACATATGTCTACCGCTTCACATACCTCTGCTGTTCTAGCCCCCAGCACGTGATGTCGAAGCAACCGCAGGATCAGCAGCATCAACGCGGTAGCAGTCGCAGCTCGGCATTATACTGCTGCAGCGGCAACAGAAGGAGCCTCTCTTGTTTGAGTTCGGTCTCGCATACCTTATTTCTACTGGCCGTCGTGCCGTTAGCGTGGCAATACACCTGGGATGCCATTTGCGCTTCCATCTTTGTTGAGTTCCTTACGAGTTCCCCCGGCTCGGTCTTTTCCTCCCTCGCCCACCCTCTCCCACACGGCATTCGCGGCTGTTTCAACGGCCGGAGTTTCTTCGCCCGTTCTCCAGGGGGTAGACATTGTCGTGGTGCGGATAAGCCACGTAAGGCTGTTACTTTCACTATCATGCCAGTGAAACTGTGTTACGGTTTCGATATTTCATGTACCAGCGTACCGATGACATATACGGAAAGTAACCGGAGAAAATTTCTCTTCCATACACGCGGTGGAATTTCCAGAAAGCTCAGTGTTGGGGTTCGTTTCTTGGATCGTTCTTCGTGGTCGTAACACTTTTGTATGCCTTTTCCAGCTGCGTGCGTATATGTACGTACCTACCTACCTACTCCCGTATCTATCTAACAACCTATTCACCTAACCTACCTAACTATGGGTAGAAGAAACTACGCGGACACTCTGCGTAAGCATGATTCTGTGCACTCGATGTTTTTACTCAAAGTCGTCGAGAGCGGCTGGATGATTAGTTCTAGCTTGCCGATACTATTGACGAAGGAATTCAAACGAGCAACACTCGTACACACTGCATTTCGGTCAATATTCCGTGGACAGACCTAGCATAAAATTCGAACGAAGGTGCGTTATTCTTACGATACAATAACTGTTTATTATTTATGAGTATGAGTATGAGTAATACCCAACCCGGAAATTGTTCTCGCACCACCGAAGACCATTTCGAGACGCTCACGGTTCTCATGCTCGCGAACGGATTCGTTAAATCGCAACATAGCGGCGGCTAGCAAAACTATTCGATACTTGCGCTCGGACAGAACAGCCCTAACGAGAAATTCGTTGCACCCGCTCGTGCACCTAAAACCATGTCGTAACTATAAATCCCGAGCTCCTGATTGGCTCCGCCGCGTGCTTGCCCAACGCGGCGGACCTTTGTGATCCCATTCGCGGTCATGATAAGATACGATGGAAACCGGGATGGAATTTTTTTCTCGGAATCTTAAAATAAACGTTTCACGGTTGATGAAGACCTCCGTAGGAGGGTTTTTCGAGTGAGATACGTCGAAATGGGAGTTTCGGGTCAAGCCCGACGAAGAATTTATTCATCGAGGATATCCTAACGATGTTGACGCGAACAACTCACTCTCATCGCCCTTGAACGATAAACCCAGTAAAGTCCGCAACCCCGCCAATTCCCTTTCGGTTTCCTTTCTCAGATTCTGCCCATCCTCGAGGATCAAACGTGCGCGGGGTTCGCCCGTGCCGAAGGTGTTCCACCGCTGCGATTAACCCTCGAGCCGAGGATGCGACGGGGACCGTAAAATATCTTTCGCGCTCGCTCGCACGCACGTATGGCCTCTCGGTACTCCGGCAACGGCGCATAATAAATTCGAAACCTAAGAGACTCTTTTATTTCTGGTTGTCTCGAGCGGCGCGTTGCCTTCGACATTAGCCGTACCGCAAGACCGGCTATTTTCTAAGCCTCCGGCGAACGTAATCACCGGGGCTGATGTTTTTCGACGTGATCTACATTCGGTTGCGCATGGTAGTCAAATTGCGATTTTTTTTTCAACGGTTTTATTTTTCGTCGTCATTCAGACGATATTACAAAGGAATTCGCACCGATCATCCTAGTGTGAGCTAATAGCTCGCTCGTTGAAGCCGTGATTGGTGTTTTGGGTCGGAAATTCCGGTAGCTTCGTGGGAAATATTTGTCAGTAAGGTTGGAACAACGCAGGGCATTTTTTTTTTGTTGACCGAACGATCGCACGTGGATGATGAGTTGATGACGCAGCAGCGACGGGCGATGCGAAAGATTGATTAAAAAAAGAATCGGACGTAGATCGAGTAAGTAATATATCGTTTTTTCGTATTTTTGAGCTCTTGTTCGTCAGATTAATTTAATTTCGATCATTCCAAGGATTTTATTTCGGTCCTGTGCAACATAACGTAAAAGCATGAGAAAACTTCGGCCCAGGAAGCGTTGAAATAATAGAATTATTTTCATTCAAAAACGATCTTTTGAATCTGAATAATAATTATTTTCAATTGATCCTTCGTGTAAAAAAAAATGAATTGTCAATTTGAAACGCAGCGTGTGAATTTTTTCGGCAAGATTTTAAACGAGAAAATCTTCAATATTGCGTCGAACGATTCGAGCCTGTCTTTTATTACCATCGCGGGAAACATTCTCGTTAAGGATTTCTTAAGATCCATAGAAATTCGTGCGGTCGAGTTAATTAGAAAAGCCGGGCGAGGATCAATGAAAGAAGCAAAGTTTGCGTCTCTCGTATGCTCCCTCACATTTAATTATCTCATTCTCTCGGTTAGATTTTCCCTTATTTATCTCAAGCCCCGTGGAATTCACCGAGATATATACCCATAAGTCACTCGCGCGATCTCTCGGATCGTGCATCGGAAGCCCGCGCGGCAGAAGCAGCATCCGGGAATCCATAACGGTCGATGCGACTACGAATGACGACGGCGACGAGTGGGAAAGAGAGACGTTATGCAGGAAGTCCCTCACGTTTTCCATTATTCACTTCGATGTGCCCCACACCGAGCGACGTTCACCCCACAACGGGGATTCGTGATTTACGAGTCGGGCTGTCGGTGTGTTTGAGATACATCGTCGACCATTTCCAATGGTTCTGTACTTCGTTGATAGCCGCAAAACTGGCTATCAGAGTCAAAACCTTCTGCATCGCGAACTCTTGCTGCACCTGTCACGAGCGAGTCACGATTTTTATGTTCGAATGAACATTTTTAACAAATTTTTGCCTCGGTTGCATCAAAGCTCTTGACCACTTTTCAACGCTCAAAATAATGGAATAGAACGGACAATCACATTGACTTTAATGTATCGAATAAATTATTTTTTTCCCAATCGAATGATTCGGTCTGATAAATTTTAAATAACATCTTCTAGGACGCGAAGGTTAAGATGAATTCGACGAAGCTGATAACAACGATTTATTCTACGATACAACATTTACTATTGTCCAGAAGGTCTTTCCAAGGGAACGAGGCGATTTTGGGCGGACGATCGAAACACGCGCCTCGGCTGCACGCAGCGCGATCGATGATCGATGAGGATTCATAAAAAAAAACCAGAAAAAAAATGCATAGACCCTGAGTAAACAGTCTCAAAGAATCGTTTTGTTCTCTTTCGGTAGACGCGATGGTTAATGAATTTTGCTTGTTTTTCTTGTCGAAACTCTCGATGGAGCTACGATAATTTATCGATGTTCATCCCAGCTGCGGGTCTCTCGAGGGGTTTTCGCTCCAGTTGGGAAGAATTGGGTGGATCGTGTGGCGCGAGGGGATTATTACCGAGGCGCCCACATCATCACCATATGAATAGTCATCTACTCAATTTTTTATTTATCATCGTAACAGCCAACCCAATTTTCTACGCCTCGATTCCTAGTATTATAATTTTGAAAAAAATTTGAAAAAAAAAAGAAAGTTTCATTATAGCGTGTTCCGACGATCTCGACCCTTTGCCACGATCGTTATGTTCGTGTTATTGGATTCAACGTTGAGAATATCTCCGGCTGCAGTCAATAAAATATAATTACAGTGTCCCTCCGGGCGCAGAAATCGATAGACTCGGTCTTAATTGATTTCCAGACTCTAAACGAACGAATCGCTCGGGCGGGAGCGAGAAACATGGTAATATGAATAAATAATTTGTATATGACGTTCGTCGAGCTTTAACACACCTTTGGTCTTGTGTTGGCGAATGAAAATCCCGTTGCTCCTGTTTCTTCGCTAAAACGATCAGCCCGCGTTTGCTCGCGCGGGCCGTTATCGCCTTCGCAATCTCTCTCGAGACGACGATGACGACGACAAGGACGGGGAATGAGACTGCGAGCCCGTGCCGCATATGTATCTCGATTAGCATAACTCGGGCATAAACCATTGCAAGTCGGATACGGAGAAAAAGAGAGATGGAAAACGATTATAAATATTTAATATTCCGACGCCCTCGGGTTTACGTCACATCATTGGGTAATTTTTTCCTTATTTTTCTTTTTTAAATTCTTATTTCCAGTACATGTAAGAAATTAAATGATACGAACATTCTTTCGATTTGGGGACCGTAGGATAATTTCTGTTGAAAATATTTGATACATTTTTTTTCCAACTGATTAATAAAATACTCATTATTCATTGACGTCGATCAATGATTAGACAATTATTTTAATGTCCGTCGTGACCCATGAAAATCTTTCGACGAGCCTCATTCGCGTAACGAGCTTTCGAGACGTGCTTGCAAAACGCTCTCGCGCCAGCGGACGATTTAAAACCTCTTAAGCACTTTCTCGCATCTGTCATGTACCAATTTCTCGTGCGGCAAGTTTCCTACACCGCCACGAGGCCGTGGAAGAACGTGAATCTCCCGAGGATCCCGCGAGTATTCGAAACATTCGAGAGCTACTCTCGCAACGGCTGGTACAGTCGCCGTTGCGGAGAGTCAAGGCCGCGTACGGAGGCGAAGAAGGACGCGTTGCTTGCTTCCATGTGCTACATATACGTTCTATGGGGATTCGCGTATTTATCTGTGGTTTGGAGATAAAACCGAATAAGTCCGTAAATAAAATTTACGAGAACTAACGATTTTACATTGCGAACGATCTATCGAAGCGAAGCAATCGATTACAGAAATGATAATTATCAGGCTCATTACTTAGTTTTTGGTGGTATTCAAGTTACCATCCTGTGGAATTGAAAGAGGCTGTAACTTGTGCCTGTAGCCCAGAGAAATAACCCTTCGCCGTCACACTACCAAATAACATCACGGCCATCACACCGGGTAGATTCCACCCAATCTGTTTTCACACCACGATTGTGAGCGAACTATCCGTCCGAAGTGGTTAAAAAAAAAACCGAACATGCTTCAAACATTCTAGATGATGTACGAAAAGTTCATTTATTCCAAATAGAATGGCAACATGCTTAAAAAAATTCATAAAGATATGGAAACGTCAGCAAAACCCGCCAGTCGTCGCTTGATCGACGTGTGAATCTCACCCAGTATGTCGCCAAAGGGTTTAAGCTGACATTGTCCATCACAGCTCGCTCTTCCGGCACTGCGAAGCTTTGCTAAACGCGTACCCCGATTTTCGTCCTCCGTCCCCGCCGCGTCCTCTCCCGAAGGCTTTCCTGAAAGTCCACGCGGCCAGGAATGCAAATGCCACCACTTTCATGAATTTCTTTCGATTTCTTATCCCTCGCGAGCATCGTCGCGGTATAACTGCTTCTGGCCTCCAAAGCGGCAGTTGGCTCGCGGACTCGCGGTAGAGTTCCCGCACGAGCTGCGTTTTATTTTCCGGACGCGAGGCCCCCGGGTTGGCCGGTCTTATCCGAGTACCCGCGAGAGCCCGGGCGACCGAACGGGGCCCACGATTGTTCGCACGTGACTGAACAAGAGAAAGTCCGGCTTGTTTACCGTGTCTATTCGGCGTGGCGATTTTTACGTTGAACCGGACGACGACTGCAACGACGTACATGCACACACACACACACACACGCGCACGCACACACATTTAAATATATATGCAGATATTCATAGATGTATGGCTTATGTGTGGCTATGACTGCACGAGCAGCCCGCCGAGTATATATCCCGGAGCCAGCGCCTCCGAGGGTTCTTAGCGCACGGTCGAGATCAGTCTCGCCTCGCATTAAACACACGAACGAAAAGTCGACGTTGGGGCCATGATTTAGTTACTCCCAAATGAGCCACGACTAAGTCCTTTTTTTCGTTTATTTCATTTTACTTCATTATGTTTTATTTTTTTTTTTAAATCTTCTTTCGCTCTTTTTTTTACCCTCATTCGCACTCACTTCTGGATTCCGGTTGAAATGAAACACCGACAGTGGGCCTTGGCTGATGGACGCCCGTGGAACGGTGAGAAATGATTTATCTTGTGACGAGACGACGGAGCGTTAGTACGAAAGAAACCTCGGCGCAAGTTCAAGGACAGCTTCTCTGACGAACGCGAACCGCGTCCGTGTACCACTCGTAGCAGAAGGAAGAGAGTGTTGAACCCGATGGATCTCGGATCTACCGTTGTTACGCGATGCCTTTGTGACCGTCGCTTCGAAGCTCCTCGGCTGAGTAATGACGAATCAATTAATCGAGGGAACTTTGTGTAATGCAAGGGGTTAAGCACAGTATTATTATTATTATTTCTTTTAGATTCTTTCAGGTCTTTGTCAGGTTGACCCACGATTGTTACAAATCTGTGACGTTTTGTTTATGCAATGTCGTATCGAATTCTATGCGGGACCAAGATAAATCGGGTAGGTACATGAATTTTTGATTATCATATTTTTTAATCTGCTATCAATACATTTTTTTTGAGAGTCTTCGGCGTCAAATTTTGTTCTTGTTGGGAAACCAAATGTTTCTAGCAGTCCACGTGGTCTTGAGTCTATTTTCTGGGGTGCCCGAATTCGTTTGAATAAAATCCGTGTAAAAATGAAAGAAAACATGCATAATTCGATTTTTCTAAAATCGATATTATCATTGATCCGATAAGTTCGATAAAATGAATTCCAAGGAAAACAAACGGAGCATAAAAAATTCGAAATCCACTTAAAACCTGAAAATCCCGGCTCCCATCTACCCTCAAACTCAACCACCGTAACGTCCCGCACAATCTACGAAACCCTTCGCGACAGAACAAGCCACTATTTCTTCGAAACAAGAAATGCTTCGTTTCGTCATCGACATTGATACCACCGTCTGTCCGGTTGCAACGTCGCGACACGTGGGGTAGTCACGCAGATATCGAAAGAACTGGTGGTGCTCCTTGAGAGACGCCCTCGCTCTTCCAGTCTTACGCCTCGTTCGCTCCAAGTATAGAATTGTCCATGAAGCCCCCGCATTGAGTCGTGGCTCGCGTCGTGCGGTTGTTGCGGCTGGCATGGAAGTGCTGCCGTTGCCGCCGCTGTTGTTGCTGCTGCTGCTGCTGCTGCTGATGCTGCTGATGCTGTTGCAGGTTTTTGGTGGGGGACCTTGACCGAGTGACGTTCACCAGGAGGGCCCGGTACCACCAGCGCTGCCGAGATACCGTGATGCCGCTGCGCTGCTGCTGCTGCTGCTCTTGCTGCCGATCCCACTCTTTTTCTTTGCTCGGGTACCTGTTAAGCCCGTCTCACTGTTTGCCCCTCTCTTTTCCAACTCCTTCTCTTTACAGTGTACACACATATATATATATAAAGATATATATATTGGTACGGATACATAGCTTCGTATCTCGCGCCCGCTTCCTCATCCGCTTTCGCTCTATAACCTCGGCTCCGTTGCTCCTCCGGCTCGCTGGCTTGCCTGGGCTGCCGGTTGTGTTGCCTCCTGATGATCCGTCCATCCGCAGCAAACGTCCCCGCGCGGATCGCGTACACATCGGGGGCAACGGCGGCGCGCCGCGTTCGCCGGGATAGGGATAGGAGCCGCACGGTGGAAGGAGTAGTAAGCGGTCTCCGCGGTTTCAACCTGGTCCCCAGCTTTTATTAGTTCTTCGGCGCTCGGCGGAGACGTGCGTGCCCTCCCCCCTTATCCGAGTTCGAGTCACGAGCCGGTTTAACGCTGAAACACGCTCGCGCACCGCGAGACCAATCGAAGAAATCGTAACGATCGATCGCGGTCTGTGTGCCGGAACCCCAAATATCGCCCTCCTTTAAATAAATAAAAAATTGAGCTGAAATAACGAAATAACGAAACGACGAGAAAAAAACATACCCGGAAACCGACTCGTTCGGAATAAGCCGACGATAGTTATCGTCGCTTGAAGCATTATTTTGCATTTTTAATGCGACAGTGACAGCGAACGAGAACCGGAAATGAAGGATTTTACAGAGCCAACGATATAGTACAACGTGGTGCAACGATAAATCAAACAAACCGATCATGCGGTTTCTATAGCCCACCGATCAGTGACTGTTTTACGGAAAAAGTGCGCTCTACCATCGAGCCGTGACGATTTGTTTTGATTGATCTTGTTTTTTTTTTTTTTTTTTTTTTATAAATTAGATAAGTTTTTTATTTGGATCGACAAATCGGAGGTACATACCGATCGAAGTGAACCAGTGCCAGTGGAGGTAAATTGGTGTGTTTTATCAGTGGGTTTTACTGGAATTAAGGTTTTAACTATGAATCATAATTGAATGAGGGCGGGGGGCTTTATACATCTTATCAAAATCATCAATGAATTTTACGTTTTTATTTTTCAATAATCAATCGACGAATCTAATTATTTTCTCGGCGATAGTTAACGATTATTGAATGACACATTATCAGTTCATGCCTGCAAACGTTGAGATAGTCCGCCAGTGCGAGAACCGTAGATTGAATATTAGTACAGGTGCTCGTTATCGTTACGTGAAATCACGGTTAAGCGCAGATCAATCGGTTGAGATTAATTGGCTGTTACAAGTTGTAAAAGGACGTTCGCCGGTTTGCGCACACGTCATTGAGATGTAATCGATAATACGTTGGATGTACGAGTGAATAAAAGAGGACGTAGTATCGTTACCGATTTTTTTTCTCCATAAAACCGGGTACCGAAGGATCGCCTCTCGCTGCAGTCGTTGGGTTGTTAAAATAAATCAATATCGTCGGTCTTATCATCGCGTAGCAATCGCGATATAAAACGTAAAACGTTATCGACCACGTGAATGGAACTTCGCTATCGTGCCGATTCCTGGTAGCTCGGCTGCGACTGGAAGGCCGCGATGCCTTCGACGCTGAAGAATACATCTCGAAAGAAAGAAAAAAAAAAACATTCAATCGTATATCTTCCCATTCCCCAAAATTCCTTCATTCGGCATTCGCAGAACATTCTTTTTTTAATTGAAATAAAATTTGAATTTAAATGAAAAATTTAATTTAGATTATAATTTGATAGAATCGATCAGAATCTGATTGTGTAGTCGAAAAATTATTCGAATGGGAAGGAATTAGTGAGTCCCCGAGATTTAAAAAATGTAGCACTGATGATCCTTCTAATCTTTACTCGCTTAGGGTCGAACTATATATAATTGGTTCGTTTGTCGGCATCTGCTCGTTCCCTTTATCTCATCGGTGACAGGAGTGTAAATAAAAAATAATAATAACCGAAGAACGACCCGGGAAGTGCGACTGATCGTGTCATCGCGATGTTCTCGCAGCTCCTCCCGCGTTATCTCATACACGTTGTTTCCGGCTGGTTTAATCGTTGACGAGACATCGGCTCAGACAGGAGAATCCACCTTTTTTTTCATCGCTTTTCTCTTCGGTCGATCCTTCGCAGCTCTACCAGCGATCGAATTTTGTTATCGTTTGTTTTTCGACAGATCGTTTTTTTTTACGTTCTTGGGTGTGTAAGACAGTCTCGGTTTCTAAATTTTTCTCGACAACGTCTTTTATTTCTGCGAGCTCCGCGCATAACTTCGTAATCGTATCTCGGCCTTTTCGATCGCTCGATACCGGCCGAGATTGAGTTAGACGTGGACAAGAATATTTGAAGAACTCGGAGGATGTTGAAATAGCACGATAGGTGTATGAGGAGCGAGAGGAAATGATTAATATCAATAATTAGTTGGAAGTCGATGTTGAAGTTGGCCGCTGCCTAAAAGAACTCTATTATTCGATTTTTACGCCGCTCTTTCTTCCTTTCCTCATTTTTTTCTGTTCCTTTTCCTCTCTAGATCCTATACTACCAGCACTGTCACTGCTGCCGATTGACTCACTTCCCGTCCGCTTGGAATTGAGCTCAATTAAAAAATACCCGTCAACAGTTATTATCCGTAAACATTTGCCGCTCCTCTACCGGCTGACAACTTGTGGCGTATCAAATTCAACGAACTCCGGAGCAATTATTTTTTTGATCAATTCCTGAAAAATCTATTCGGCATACAGAACTGTCGAGAATCGAAAAAATTCAGGTAGAAAATTGATAAATCGATCGATAAATTCATCAATAAAATGGTACACCGTTTATGTACTCGTGTTATCTAATAATTTGGTTGTTCGATTGAAACTTCCTAACAGGTTTTACCCTGCGATGTGTTGAAAGTGATCTCAGTCCGTGGTTTCGAGGAAATTCGTTTCACGTCCGTACGATTCTTATCCTCAGCTCCTCCTTAATTATCATCCGGTGCCGAGTGTGACGTGCGATAAGGAAAATCTAAAGATTCATAAAAACCGCGGCGTATGAATAGCCCCCGAGCATCATCAACCAGAATGTTGAAGCTGGCGCCTACGTAGATTCATCGAAAAGCCTACATATAAATCGCTTACCGCTCGCAAAATTCTGATTAAAATTTAACGAGATAAAAACAAATCCCATCAATTTACCCTCGGCCGCAACAGCTCAAACGGTTGTGTCTCGGGTTGATGTTGCCGAGCACAAAAAAAAACCGAGCGAGAAATATTTCGGACTTCAGAGCGAGCAGGAATTTAATGAATTCGAGTAACACTTTTATATGCTATAAAGAGTGAGAGCGGGTTTGTAAGGGAAAATGCAGAAGGTTCAAACAAACGTTGAGTATCAAAAGGAGTAAACACGAAATTTCCATCGGGTTTCGCTTTTTCGTTCATTCTTTTCTTTTTTGAAGATTTTTTATTTTTCTTTCTCAAGGCGCCAACGTTGCGAGTCGTGAAGATCCGCGACGTGCGAATGGGAATACGGTTTTATGGTTTTGGACATCACGACGCCAAGGGATTCGTTGTTTTATTCATTTTTTTTTTTTTGGCTCGAACCCCTCCGTAGCATCCATTAAGATCCGTGAGACAAGCCAGCTCGAGTTTGATAATATCCTTAGGGCGACCAGAATCAAGGCAGGCCATTTTTTGTTTCGCGATAGAGCCTCGGAGTAGATTCGGCTCGTACCGGTCAGACACAGATTATGGCTTTGCGAATCCCGTGAAGTCGCGGTCCTGCCGTCTCCCGAGGTGGCCAGACGTTCTTTGCGAGGACACGAAGCGTTTTGAAAACGCAATTAGGCTGGCGTCCGAAGTCTCACAATTCTGTTTTGTTGACGATAAGCAGAATTTCGTAAATACCGCAGAAGTGAGATCACCGAGGAATATTTTATTTCCTCTACAACCTAAATCCGCTGTTGGTATCACGAATTACCATACCTCGCGATGTCAACGAATACTGCGACGTTCCCAAGCGATGTCTTTGGCAAAAAAATGTTTCTGGGTCTGCCGCGAAACCCGAAAAACAACGCTCGTGAAAGCATGCGCAGGCAGAAATTAATTGAGCCCAATTAAAGCATACAATTTTGAGACATTTCGTTGCGGTCCGCAGAGAATAAATTTTTGGAATAAATGTAGACGTTGTCTAGATCCTTCTTCGCACGCGGACGAATAATTCAAGCGAGCGAGCAATTCACAATTTTCATTATCAGGCAATAGAAAATTGGACGGCGTGTAGTACATTTTTCTGGAACTACCGCAACTCTTCTCCCACTTTCACTTCTAAAATGAATATGTAGGTGGCACTAAATTTCATTCGTTACGTTTATCAATCTTATCATGACGATGAAAAAAAATCACAATTCTTGGTCTTGCACTTATCGATGTCTTTCGACGATAAAAATTCAAGAATGATTCCGAAACTCGCTGCCACATCGAACATTGTCATTCGAAGAAAAAAACAATTCAAAAACAATTTTTAAAAAAAATAGTAAAATATGAGATCGTCATTTACGTCCAAGTCGGCATGCGGCGCGTCGAGGCAGTGGAAACGAGATCGCCCTCGCGAATACGTCGGAGGCTTCATTCGCCAAATATGGCGACGTGAGTGCTTGTCCCGCGAGTATTCTCGGAGCCACGACGATTTGAGCGGAAAGCATGATCTCCCCACGGACGAGTAGAATGTATCTCTCAATTCCTCTCGGGGATCCTCATTTCTGCGGTGGCGTACGCAGCCATGAATCGCGCCCCCATGCGAATCGTCTCATTTGCTTACGATGACGACACTGATACCCGGACAAGATATAAATGCGGCTTCTCTCGTTCGTTCGTTCGCTCTTGTCACGGTATAATAAGCCGTTTGAATTACGGCAGCGCGTGCGGCACGTTTCCACGCTCGTGGAAAACGAGCAACCGCACCAAGCGTGTGTGTGTGCGCGCGTGCGCGCGTGTGTCCATAAACTTACATACACACAATACGTATGTATTTATGCGATAGCGGCGAGAACCGCGCCCGTCCGTAAGCGCGCGTCACCGTGGCAAAGCGACGAAGAAGATGGCCTTGGGCCGTTGAAGTCGGGGTCACCCTCATTGTCTTCAAGGGCGAACGCGGCAAGTGGCGCAGCAGCACACTCCCGACTAACAAAAAACTCGTGGCGCATTTTAATTCGTCGCTGCATTCGTTGTTTATTGCGCACGCGCGCTCGCGCGCACGAGCCACGCCGTGGTTTTGCGGACTCCAGACAAGGATCAGATTTATCGTCCCGGTTATCCCGGGGTCCCGGTCTCGACGTCTCTCACCTCTCGTCCCGTTCCTTCCGCTTGCTTCGCGTCTGATACGTTCCATAATTAAATTTTGAATTACGTCGTTCTTCAGCGAGAAACCGAGAAGGAAAAAACAAACGAGAAAAAAAAAAAAAATTGAAGCCCACGTGGTTGCGCGAAAAACATTGCCGCGGATAAATAATATTCCTCGGTTGCGAAGTGCGAGGAGTCATGGTCGAATGTCCCGCGGGTCAGACGCGGACACACGGAGGACTCTTATTGTCTTTTGGTTTGAGACGTTTTTGCGGTTGAAACGGAATGGAAGATCCGCGGTGGCGATGGGTTAACCCGCGATACGTAATAAAGTGACGGACAATCTGATGCATTTTAATTTTAATGACGTTGGAGACGCTGGTCGCGGAGATTTTTTTCCGTCCGCGTCTCCGGTTTCACCCAGTTGATTCCTTTGTGTTTGAGCGCGTGTGTTTTTGCGAGGCTCGTTGCGATGGGTCGAAAAAAGTTTGGAAGAGACGGACGGGTCGCTAGAGGTGTGCCGCGTCAGTTTTTTCGTACATGCGCGGGGTCTTGGAGTCGACGGAGTAATAATTAATCCGATGCGCAGCTCGATTAGGAGCCTCGGACGCGTTAACGAGGTCCGAATTTATTTCGTGCGCATACGCAGGTTCTTCACCTCCCTGCCAAGATCTCGTTCATAACCACGGATATTATCACGACTTGAGATATATTATATTATTATTATCTTTTTTAACCCTTACGAATAAAATTTGTTTCATTCAACAAATTTAAATACCGGATGAATCAGATTACAAATGGAATAAAATTTGAGAAAAATGTGATTCGAAGTAATTTTTTTTTTTTTCTCTTATCACCGTGAAATCATAACGTCGTGGATACAGGATACGTCATCGTTCTCGCACCGGAAACTATAGTTTATTCAGCTCCGCACAGGCCAAACCGCGCGAGTGTGTTTATCTCTTGTATTTGACGTCAAGTTATCGGTCATCGTCACCTTTCAATAATCGCGTTGTCGCGTGTAATATTGCCCTCCGCGACGATTGTACCGTGTCATGCTCTTACCGATTATTATCGTATGAGAGAAACCGTCATCGTTCGTTCCACGACCAGTCTTTCGAGAGCTCTGGAGTCAGCCGCGCGAGAACTGGCACGTCATTCTCGTCCGCGCGTCCCCGCAAATACATATATTTCTCGGTGCTATTACTTTCAATACCGATGAATTATAATTCCGTGCGGCATGCGATCATAACGATTGTGAAAAACTCGATATTCGTATTCGTCATTGCCGTCGCATCGCGATTGCTGTTATCAGAAGCAAATAAGAGAAAACACAAAATTATTTCATTATAATAAATCTCCGTTGATTAAATTCGGATATCGATATTTGAAAAGTTTCTTAAATATATCAGATGATTCATCTGATATATTTGAATGAATCAATGATGAATTCTAGACGTATGAGCATTTAAAACACTTGCTTGTTGACTTGCAGATTGGGGCCTCGCCGAAAACTAATCGTAGCGAGAAAACGATAAATAAATCCATCGAACGAATACGAAACGACGGTGTTTTTGAAGAGGGGGATACGGCAAGCCGTGCGAAACGGCTTGTATGAACTCGTAACGGGTGGGTGCGCGATAGAACGGGAGAGAAAGTAAGAGAAAAAAAGCGTAAAATATAATTAGACATTGCGAAGGTTCGGTGAACGTGTTATGGTGGGGAGTAAAGGATCTGAGGAAGATGCCCGAGGTCCAACGTTCGGACTCAATGAGAAGTGCCGGTGAGGGAGAGGCCGGCGACCTACCTGCCGAGGTACACTCATCTTCCGTTGTTATCGAGACACAAGTTACGACTACGCCCGGCCACAAACCCCCCGAAAGAAGTGTCTCCTTCAACCGTGACGTCCACGTCAAAAGAATCGGTGAGTCCAGGCAAAATCACACCATAAAAAAAAATGAAACAAAAAAATATCCCCGAGGAAGAGCTGATTGACTAACGAATTCATCCTGTCCTGTGCTACGATTCCTACCTGACATTATTAAAACCTTGAATGTTATTCTGAGGCAATGTTTTTGTTTTTCTCATTTTTTTACGAATATATTCACGAATTTTTACGAAAAATTACGAATTTATTTCGGGTTTAGAATCCGTCGATTTTTATTGATATTGTTGAATTAATAATAATCAAATTCAATGTTTTTTCATTTTTATTTATTACAAATTTGAAGCATTGTTGAGACGAGTTTGAAAAATCACAAGGATGGAAACACCAGTGAATTTCGTTCAATAAAAAATGACCAAATCAGAGTTTTGAATTTTGACTTTTGTATATTCTGTATAAAAATAAGAGATCACAACAACAACGCCGATCATAGCATGATTCCCAAGCTAAGCAATATCCCTGACACATCTGACATAACACCTGATCCTGCGAAAACGTCCTTTTGTGAAAAAAGAAAGCAGCACATGGGACAGGAGTTCGAGAATCAAGCAGCCCTAACCTACGTTACCAGCTCCAAGCGTATACTCTGCCTAATAAATAACTCAATTCTAACTTCTCAAAACCTGCGTGTACCGCGGGCACTTTTTAACTTAATAATTCAACAAAAATAATAATAATAATAATAATAATCTTCATAATCACCGTGATTAATTTTTTCTTTCAACATCATTCGCAAAATTACAAATTTCTCAATGTGTTTGTTAATTATTTCGTTAATTACTCTTGGTTCGTTATGCTGTGGGGCTCGTATTGGGATTGGTGTGAATGTGCAAGGACTCAACCATTACTTTAAGAAAACTGACAAATTAATTAAATTTTTTTTTTTAATCGATTAATAAACTTGTAATAATTTATAATACCGTATACGTACAATAAACACGTGCAGTCATACAATCAATTCGGAAACGAATGCATTTCGAAAATTCTACGAATCATACAGCGCAATCTCAATGTGAAATCCTGAAGGTGATATTTGTGAGCCTTGCCGGCAAAGCTGCTGATGCTGCTGGCGCTGCGTTGTCTCCAAACGACGATGTTCGAATGATACAGTGACACAATGATTCGCGCGGCAATATCGGCGCGATGGAGAGCCGTAGCCATGGGCTATGCGGTAAAATTAATGGCTACTAAACGCAAAGTTAGTATCGTAGTACCCGGGCGTTTGTATTATTTTATAGTGGCATCCGTCGCAGTTTATGATCGGGCACTCGAGTGCACAAGAGGCTATCGCAGCCGTTGCTGCTGCGGTGCTTCTGCTGCTCCCCGATCAGCACACGCTCCTCCCGTTGTTGGCTCTGCCGTTGAACGGAGCTCCTTCGATCGTGCTTATGCGCGCGCGATGCAACACAACGTTCGCGAGACCATAGCGTTGTCGGAAAGTACGAACCAGGAGCAGCCCGACAGGGCACGGGGGTAACCACCGTGCAGTTAGGTCCCTAATAGCTCGGTTGGCAAGCAGAAGCAGCAAGTAGCGCGTGAACTCGTGATTTTAAAACGACGTCACGAGTATCGACTTTCAACACGGCTCTGACTGACGATCATCCTCGGGCTTCGAACGATATTCCAAGATATACTCGTTCAACACATCCCATATTCGCACTATCCATAAATTGAGCAATTCAACGTGTTCGCGTTGAGGAACCGATATTTTTATTCTTTTCTTTTTTTTTTTTTTTATTAAGCATAAACAAGAAAAATTGTAGGTTTTTGATTTTTTTCTTTCTCGAGAATGAAATAAATTTTTCGTCGATGGTTCAGAGTTGAAACAAGTTGGTCGTCGAAGAGGCATGGATGTTGAGAAAAACGAGAGGGTGGGAGTAAAGTCATGAGCCGGCCGTTGGACATTATCGAAGCGGAATCTTCGCAGAGGCGAGCGCAAAAGCCCGGGCATTGAGAGAGCCCCCTCGAGCTTATAAGCGGGAAAGCTGGGTTCCCAGGCTCGATCGGGGCGCGAGCACGGGACCCTTGGTTTATTACGACGTGATCACGTGTAGGAGTGGAAGGAGCCGAGGAGGAAGACACCGGTGCGGTGTTCCCTCGGGGTCCGCCTGTGAAGCTGGGGATTAGGCCATTCTACACCGCATATCATAACTATGGTGGTAGCTATGGTTGTTGTTGTTGTTGGCGGTGGCGGTGGCGGTGGTGCATGGAAGCCCCCGATGCCTTCGGAGACTTTGTTCACTGTCCCGCGTCGTAAAAAGCTTCCGGGACCTATATATCAGCGATCCCGTCCGCGCTACGCGACCCCGTGTCTCGCTCGCGTTCTTCGCGCGAACGATCATCTTTCCTCCTCTTGCACGCCCCGGCGTTTCTCTTCTTTATTACCGACCGATGTAGCGTGTACGGGAAGCACACGTAAGCAACGTTACGGTAACGAGATTAGAGTATAGAGCATTTTTTTTTTTTTTTTTGCGTGAAAATTATTTCGTTGAATTAATTAAAAAGAAAGTTGATTTTCGAATAGGGATTCTGTATATCGAGGCGGACATGAAGGTTGCGTAAGTACGCTTGCAATTGGTTTAGCTTATCGACGGCTTTGGGCTGTTTACAAAATTTATTATCGGATACAAATATTCTACTGTAATCGGTCGGCTGAAATTCTTCGGTGGAGAATTGCTAATACCACGTTTTTTTTTTTTTTAATTTCCGAGAACGAATTATTGGGCTCTCGAGTGAGACCGAATTGGGGATGGATTTGGAAGGATGATGAATGGAAGAATTATCGGGGCTAAGGATCGTCCGGACTTAAAAACGAGGCGTTTAGGAACGAAGCTGACACGGGATTACATCCGACATCTCTATTCGGCCTTTTTATTACGTTTCGTTTATTTTTTTTGCGAAATTATTTTTGAAAATAAATATATCCAACGTCGTGAATAACAGACCGTAGATACCGAGTGCAGGAAACGATATTTCAAATTCGTGATATTTTAAATCTTTTACCAGGAACGAGATCACTCTCCGTTCAAACTGGTATGACCGGCCGATTTATATCACCTCCGGCAACATTCTCGAACACTTGAATTTGAAAAAAAAATTCATCTTCCGACGATCGTCGTTTGGTTGAACGTTCGGTACGATATAAAAGCTTTGGGAAAATTTATCGTTATATTAATCGGATTCGATGTTCCCCGTTCTCTCGCGTTCGCTGCCGCAACATTTCTTCGCTAATTCGTTATGGCCTTACATCGTAATCTTTGTTTCCATTGTGCGGAAACACCTTCGTCTTTCATTCCCGCCCCGACGTCGTCGTTTCGCATCGGGAAGCTGCAACGCTCGGGATGCCCGCGCGTCTCCGAGGCTTTTAAATCGTGAGAGTGGACGAGAGTGAGAAAGAAAGAGCGGATTCGCTACCGCGAGATATTCTCGCGGTGTATGGCGTAAAAAAAAAAAAAACTACAGGGAGCCCCCTGCCTCGAGGCGAATATACGTTCCAATCAATGGCACGTACGCATGAAGCGCGCTTGCTCGCCGTTTCTCCTGCTTTTTCAATTTTTTTCCTTCTTCCATCTTTCTTTCTCTTCGCACTTTCCGCATCCCTACGCCTCGTTCCTCCTCGTCCTCCCTTCTTCGCGTTCCCAACCGACTTCGCTTTTTTTTTTCATTCTCATCTTTTTCATTTACATTTTTCTTTTTTTCGTTATTTTTTTCTTCTTTTCATTTTCACTTGGCAAAGTTCACAGTTTGCTCGCACGGTTCGAGTACTCGTTACGTGCAGTTGAATGGTGCGTGCAAATATGCGTCTCCGCTCCGCCTCCTTTACCCGGGAAATTTGTTTGCGTTCGCGCTCTCTCTCTCTCTCTCTCTCTCTTTCTCGCATCTTTCTCGTAGCGATTCCGGAGGACGCTAGGTCCACTGACCATTACACACACCCACGGGGCTTTTTATTCCCCGTCTCGCTCGCACGGGTTGTCCCGGGGTTGGGGTTTGGCGCCCGGCCGTTTCACAGCTCGAGACAACTCCGGAGGCCCCTCGGGCCACGGAGATCACCGGGCGCGCTTCTTCCCCGCATTATACAACGTCAAACCCTATATCTGTATACAACCGACAAAGTGTACGATAAACGCGGCGATTCCCCATCTCGTAGATCAGCCGCGATTATCCCGAACGAGAGACATAATATCGCGTGCGCGTTAGAAAAATACTCGAACTGCCTCCTCGCCCTTCCCCCTTAACGCCCTCGGCGGGTTCCGCGCGGTATCCTCGTTCTCTCGGCGAATCTCGTGTCCGTTGATGATATCATACTCTCGCATCCACGAGAATCGCCGAGGGAATAATGGCGAATCGTAATTCTCGTTACTCAACCGACAATTCGCATTCCTTCCGGTCGATTAATGAGCGTCGTTTTACAGCAGCGCCGTATGTAACACGGGGTAGCATAAATACGTTCGGTAATGGAGTTCGGGTGTTTCGCGGAGGGAGCCCGCCCGCGTGGCCGTACAACGCGTGCGCCCGAACGTGCGTCGTTATTAATTTTACGTGGAATGTATTTATTCGGCGGTAGTTCATGCGTTATTGCGCTGTACAATGCGAGATATGAGATACGACGGTCTCTCGTTGGGGGAGAGGAGGGGAGGGAGGGGGGAGATTTTACGATCGCGAGATTAGCGTGGGACGTGATTTGCACCGAGGAACGGGGCGACGATCGAGTACCGACGTTCGCGGGATTTATTATCCTTATTCTCGTGAATCTGACGTCGATTTGAGCGGTGATGTTTTTTTTTTTTTTTTTTTTTTCGTTCTCATGAGTGGGGATCGAAGTTCCGAATATTTCTAAGAACTTAATAATGATATTTCTCGTACCAATCTGGACGCGGTCGCACGAGCTGCGCCATTATCCCTATATATACACGTCACTCGAAGCGTCATTAAATTGTCATTCGGAGCTATGTCGATTCGATAAATTTATTTTCGGAGAATTTTAATTCGATTTAATGACCCGACGAAACTTCGGTCAGCCAGAATTTCGATCCCCACCCATTTTCATCTTCAATATTATACAATATCACGATAAAACCGATGAGTCATTTTCAAAGCTCATAGTTTTCAATTCTTAGACACAAGTTATTCGACTCTGGTATTCAAATTAGCTCAATAAACTTCGCGAGATTATTCTAGGTCACCTCAATTGTTACGAAAGTCGAATTTACATCGATTCGATCGTGCTCGTGCCAAGTTTCCGTTGTTCAACGTGGAATCCGGACGCGTCTCCGTGAACGAGAGACGCCGTGAAACTCAGAAGTCTCGAGGAAAGAGATGGCCCGGGAGGTGTGGGTCAGAAACCACGAAGCGACCCATGACCTCTTCCAGTCCCGCCGTTAACACTTCCGGTATTTCTTTTTACTTCTATCTTCTGCCTTTCCCTTACCAACCCCCAGCCCCCTTTCCCCGCTTGTCCCGCGGGCGCGTTTACAAGACATTTTTTATTCTTTTTTATCCATTGACTCGAGAGACTCGGTTGGATCGCCGGCGATCCCTTCTCTCCCTCCTACTGCCGTTTTACCTCCCTTATCTTTGACACGACCTCCGGACTCCGTGGGGCCCCGCTAAGCGCGCGGCGTGCAGCCGCCCCCCGAGGCACACCTGCCGCCGTGATTTTCTTTCTCTCTCTCTCTCTTTCTCTCCCTCTCTGTCTTTCTCGTTCTTTCTCACCGTCGCGCGAGCTCTCGAGAGTCTCCTCCCGAGAAATACTACAGATAGGCTCGTGCCCGCCGAAGAGCGCAACTACAGCCACCTTGTAGCTCACCGGGCGAATCCCCGTCAGACTCAGATTGCGCGAGGCGGTTTAATTGAACATAAATCGTTCATAAGGCCAGCTCGTGGTCATGGGGCTCGCGCTATTCGCCACCAACACCGACACCGGCACCACCTCGACGCTACGTTGTATGGACGATTCGAAAACTATGTGTACACTATCTTACGAGGTATCTCCGGCGACTCAACGCTCCTCGGTGCCGACCATCGACCGGTACTCCCCTCAACGTATGCACCGTCGTGCGCGCGTATAGGACTACGTCTGGACTGTGGTACAATGCGCACTCGCGTGTACCCGAGCGCGCGCGGTCAACTGTGGCGAGAGGAAGATCGGTGGGACACGTCGGGGGATAGCCGTTGGCCGCTCAAACCAACGAGACGAATTACCGCCATCATAATTCGGTTACTCGGAATAATAATAACATTGTTTTATTTTCTAATCTCAAAAAATTTACTGGAACGTAATTTCTTTTCTCGATTTTATTCGATGCAGAAAGAAATATATACAATAAAAAATAAACAATAACGATTCGTTTTATTATTATCATCATTACGCAATGATAATTCTCGGTTGTATGAAATGTTACACTGGATGAAACGTTCGATTGATATTTCTCGGGATATACGACAGAACGAAAAATGTAAGAGGTCTCGATATGCGGCACTCCGTTGGGGTCCATCGCGTGATTTAAGATCAATTAAGGGAAGGTTTGTCCGGAGAAAGCGTTTGAAGAATCGTGTTGATGCATGGCGCATTGTTCTCGTAGCATCGGTGTCAGCCTACACAGCATCGTGGAGGAGTTAATTTTTTTTTTCCGCCCCTTCTCCTCCGACCCGAGGGTGGGAGGTGAGAACGCGCGCGCGCGCTTGGGCGCCATGAGACGCGCCAAGATTTTTTACGCCGCGCTATCGCATCGAAGCTTCGAGATATTTGCGAATATCTCTCACAGTCGCAAGACTGCGGCGCCGATTCGTTGTTACTCGGTTGTGAACGGCACCGTGGGGCGATATGGACCGTCGGTACGGTGAAAATCATTCGAGTGTGTTCGCGCCTGGCTCATTGCCGCGTACGTAATTCTTCGTGTTCGACGGCGGCTCGCACGCTTCGACGGCAACGGCTGGAGAGCACCGAGGCGACTCGGTGGGTCCGTTACAATCTTCGACGTAATGATACGTCTCTCGTTGAACGTATCCGAGCAATCCGTCGATACATGCACGGTCAACACGACTCCGCGGCATCACGCTCGAGGAATTGGAAAAAACGAAAAAAAAAAAAAAAAAAAAAAAAATAGCATACAAATAATACGTTTGGATTTCGTTAGCGCATTTGACATCTATTAAATGGCCACGAAGAAATTTAATTGCGTTTGACGCGGATTCACGAGCCAATCAGTTGTATTCAATTATCAAATGCTAATATCTCGAACCTTTTGCTTCCGCAACGGAAAAAAGAAATATGAAAGAACACGAGTCACAGTTACCGGATCGTCAACTGAACCAACTGATTAATTGGTTTCGAAACAACGCGTCGTTGGTTAAAACCGATAACTGTTAATTGCATCGAATATATTATTGACCCGACAACAAGCGATAAAATGATAATGAAATATTTTCCGACCTTTATTTATAATCTTCGCAAGGTTCGAGACAAGAACCACAGGGACAAATGAATATTGCCAGAGCAATGCGAAAGAACGGGCTCACCGGTTGAATACATTAGCAATAACATCGGCAATAATTCCAACCCTCGTAATTAGCGTTTGCGAATGTTATGCGAAACAGCGCACTGTAGAATATTATACAGTGGACCGATGTCGGTATGCGCCTGGCGCTTCGTTCCGTACGAACATGATTTTTTTTTCTTGTGTTCTTTTTTTTAAATTTATTTTTTATTATCCTTTTTTATTGACCATCTCGTTCGTTTCGCTGGGTTGAAGCATGGGAGCGCGAATGCCGCGTCCCGACCACGAGACGATAGCACATATCTTTCACGTTTTTTTCTTTGCCCCATCGTACTCCAGTTGTGGTTTCAAGTGTGTAATAATGATGGGACCCTCGACGCTTGTATATTATACTCGACAGTGATTCAACTCTCTTCTCACTTGCACGGGAAATACTATATAGTACCTTCGATACTTACGAGATATGAGTTTTACGAGCAGATAATGGTCCTAAGAGAAATCGCTTCGAGATGCTGAGCTCGCCTCATGTCTCCGTGTGCACATGAATAAATATAAATATATATATATAAATACATGTATATATAGATCTATATAAATATAACAATCATTGTTATCATAATAATAATGATCTCACGTTAATCGCCTGTCAATTCAATTTTCTGTGAACATTATTTCAGACAAACACAGATCAAATGATATTCATTCGATGAGATATCTATATATAAACACTCATCTGAAATTATATCAACAGAGCCTCATATCAACACTCGAGCAATGTAAAACAATAATAATTCTATTTTATAATTATTTCATTACTCTATATCGAATAATAATTTTTCTTTTTGCGTCTGCGAGTCCACCGAACTAACAAGTAGAAAAATAAAATCCCAAACCAACGAGTTCGATAAAACGTCGAAAAAGTTTGATCGAAGGACGGACCAAAAAGCTTTGCCAACGGAAGAGTGAGTCTCCCGGTTCGTTGCAGCGCTATCCGGAAGGTAGCTCGTGGCTCGAGTGTGTGACCCCGGCACGTACGGGACGTTGTCCAAGACACCCAGAGACGGCCGTAAGGAGCGCGAACGAGTCGGGCAGCAAGCTTCTCGGTCCCTCCGCGGGTCCGGAGTCTCCAGCTGCGCTACCACGACGCCTATAAATCCGTCAACGCTCGGGGGCCCCGCGAACACTTAACTCATTCGCGCCTCTCTCACTCCCTCGTCGGGATCTCGCATGCGCCTCACCCCACGGAAACCAAGACGTACCCGCTAATCATGGCTAATTTGTCCGCAGGCTCCCAGCCGCATGCGGCACACACCGTTCGCCGCGCTTACACTTCACGTAGCGCACTGGCCATCCACGCGTTTAATATGCAGTGCATCATTGCGCGAGTACGTCCCATGGGGGGGGGGGGGGGGGGTCAAGGGGGAGGGGGCAGGGGAGGAACGAAAGTGCGTTCACTTTCTAATGTGCCGTGCATCACAAACCGTTCTTCATTGAGTATCGACCGCGGTTTTCCATTCATTCTGCACCGATTGACAATATTTGGGCTCTGATAGAAAGGCTGCGAAATTTTTGGGGTAGAGAAGAATATTTTTCAAACCCTTGAGAGGCTTGAGTTCAAAGATTGTTTTTTTTTTTAGAGAGACGAAAACGAACGATGGGTGTTCTTGAAATTTGCGAAAATGAAGAATCTGATTGTAGTTTTGTGTTGAGTGTGTCGGAAAAATGTATATCAACGTTGCGCGTTTTTTTATAAATCTAACACGTTTTTTAATCGAAGCTCATTGGCATGGTAAAATAAAGCTCTGCCGAAGAAAATCAAATCGATCACCTATGTAGGTTATTAAGAAATAAATTTTAACCTCTCGACGTTCGGCAACGGCAACGTATATCCGACCGTTGATTATTCATCGGACCGATTCAGTGTACAATTCCATCTCTGACGGTTAAACCGGATCAATACAACGCTACGCTATGCTCCCAATTCCATTGTTGCCCGTTGATTACGAAATCCTCGAGCTCACAGATCGCACAACATTGATACCAAAAGTTCAAATTCGTTTTTCTCTCCGTCTGCTTCGTTATAAATATAGTTTTTTTTTCTTTATCGTCGATGAAATTATTTCGTGTTAACATCTGAATCGTAGCGAGGCGTGGCGCGCCCGTCCATGAGTAGAGAAGATCGCGATGTAACTCGCGACCGAGAATGGTCCCGTGGTCGCGAGTGAATCGCGAGTGATCTTCGACGTCGTTCGTTTCGTGAAGGGTTCGAAGATCCGAGGTTGGAGAGAACAGAGCGGCTATCGGGGTCACCGAGATGTGAGAAGCCCGGTGGTAGGCAAACCCGAAGCGAGAGCCTCACCACCACTGCCATCGGAATATATTTATATACATATATATGGGTATTATATATATAAACCCAACGAGCACGTTTCGTATCGCGGTCTTTGCGAGCACGTTACAACCTACGCGATCAAAGGTCACGTTTTCCCGCGATCCTGAAGCCGCTAGGGCGAACGAGAGAGGGAGAGAGAAAGAGAGAGGGGAAAAGAGAGAGAGAGAGAGAGAGAGAGAGAGAGAGAGAGAGAGAGAGAGAGAGAGAGAGGGAGAGTACACGCCAGCATCCGCGTGAATCGAATTTCAGCGGTGAAACGTAATTTCTATTGCCGCGCCTGCTCGCTCGTTACAGTTGCAGCGATCCGGCGACACTCCTGACTAGGGGCTGCCTCGGCTGTTTCCTCATTCCCATTCAATTAAACGAGTGACTATCGTCCCCGCGGAGCCGCAGCTGCAGAGGCTGCTCCCGCAAACAACTTTATTCGTTATATCGTCCGGACCGCTCGCGGTAATCCGAGAAACTTCGTCCAGATTATTGTAACAATATTATCATCCCCGGTGCACTATCCGCCGCGACGATGGGCTGACCAGGCGATGCCGTGAAATTAATTGGATAGCTGACTTTCTTCATTTTATCATGTTTTTTTTTCTCGATACCCATCGAATCGTTGAATAATTTTGCCAATTCGATGTTGTTGGTTCGGAAATGTATTTAACGATCGTGACGGACGATCGAACGATTTTGAGTCACGCTGAGAGACGGCTTCGGTAACGTTCGATGATTAACGAGACTAACGATGTGGTTGTACACCTGTTTTCCATAAAACACCGATCGGACGGATGACGACGTCGAGCGAAGTCGCCGATAGCGTAGGTAGCGGCAACACGCGCGCGCACATCTCCATCGTGAGATCCGCTCATTACAGCCGTTCGAACGTGTGGCGTACAGAAACGGTGTACGCCCGGTACGTATATCCAGACCCGGTGCGGTAGCACGCATTAATAAAACACGTTCGTTGAACGTTGCGATCTAGAGAGCGAGGATAATTGCCGTCTTATTAAAATCTTGGACGATATCCTGTCGATCGATACCGCTGGTTGAGCTATCGGCGTTTGAACGTTCGGTCGAGGCACAATCTTCTCGATGGTGAAAAAAATATTCGGATTCACGCGAATGCAATGTTTAGAATTTTTTGGTCGTTAAGTATGTATGGTGAACGATACAAAGTATCTGTAAACCTGTATGGAAATTACCTGAATACTGTTACAGCTGTAAGAACATTATTACTTTATTTTTTAAAATCATTATTCCATTTTTCATTACTCATTTTTAATTAATTTATTATTATTATTATTATTATTATTATTATTATTATTATTATTATTATTATTATTATTATTATTATTATTATTATTATTATTATTATTATTATTATTATTATTATTATTATTATTATTATTATTATTATTATTATTATTATTATTATTATTATTATTATTATTTTTTAATATTATTATTATTATTATTAATATTATTATTATCATTATTTTACGGAAAAGTAATAAAATCAGGGCAACATTAATAAGAATTCATCTCTTGAATAGGTCCGTTGATATATCACCACGACGACAACGACACGACGTTGATATCGGGTTGATTGTATTCAAATCTTGTTATTGAGAAAAAATCAACAATTACCATTTAAATAAATTTTCCGTGTATGAAGTTGGGTTTGGTAGATCACCTACATATAACCAGCTTACGGACGAAGATTGCGTGATCAAACCACTGTAGAATTGTCGATGATCAATTGTCTCTCCTCTGTATGATTGCAGGACGTGGTGCACCGCGAGTAACCGCGGCCCTCGCCGGCAATGGAGAAGGTAGATTGGTAGCAACCCCGGTTCGCAAGGAGAGCATAAAATCCCGGAGCAAAGAGGATCTCGCTCTGGAAGCTGCTCTGGTGTTGGAACAAGTAGAAAACGTGAATTGCGTGGCTCGCGATAACAGACGTTTGCCGGGTAAGTTCAGTACCCTACCAGCTCGCAGAAACAAGAAACGTCCGGAATTGCCGCTCGAGTCGCGTCGCAGAAGTGAGGAGATCGGGGCGACGACCGACGACTTTGTCGAGACACCGAAGGCCAAGAAAAAAGCTCTCGATCGTAGCTCGAGCGACGCAAGTACGCACAAAAATAAAAGCCCGCTGGCTAAATTTTTTTCACCGAAATTGGAGAGAAAGTGGAATCCAACGGTGAAACGCAGCGCGAGCGACGCCGGTGGATCGACGAGCGGAAGAAGTCAGCGCAAGAGAAGCGGCAGCGAGAGCGAATCGTCTCATCAAAACGGCACGAGAGCGAAGAAACCGTTGTCGCCGATAATCGAGGCGTCGCCACAGGTCGACAAACCTTTTGACTTTGGTCACAAGACGGATTCGAAGAAATCGAAGAAGGACTTTGAGGCCATAGAGCGAGAAACGGTGAGAGAGGTGACCGTGCCCGAGATCTTCGTGAGCAAACCACCCAAGTCACCGACGAGACGAAAGGACAAACCTTTGGAATCCACGAGCTCGGGTGAAATAACGACGACGAGGGTTCGGGCCGAGGAGAAGAAGAAGACGTTGGAGAAACGAGATTCCGCGCCGGGATCGGCAACGTTGAGACGGGCTGAAGTCGAGGTCGACGAGGTTGACGAGGCTGCGACTGGCCGAGACATGTTGCACAGCAGCAGATACGATCAGCAGCACGGTGGCGGGGGCGGCGAGGAGTCGACGATTCACAAGATGATTCACCGTCTGACCGCCGACCGTTCACCACCCCCACAGTTGACCAGAACCATGGTATCACCGAGTCCAGGTTTTGGACATAACAACAACAGACCGTTCTCGTACACCAGGCCGAACAACAATAACAACGAGACCGGCAACTGCAGCCCATCGCCACCCCAGACCAACGTTATTTACGCTCAGGTGCAGCTCGACAAGAAAAACAAGGCCCAACGGAGTCACTCGGACAGCGACGAGGGTTTGGGACTCGAGAGAAAGGATTCCTCCAGGGAAAACAGCCCCGCTGAGAAGGATTACCGAAGAACTACCGAATACACGAGCTACGGCAACGATCTAAGACGCAACAACGAGATCAACAGTTTCAAATCCTCGCGTTACGTCGATGATGTACCACGTAAAAACGTAACCGCGCACTTCAACGATGTTTCCAAAATAAATACGAGTTTTACGTCCAGAAACGTCAGCGACGTTAAATCCACGCGACGTCACGCTTTTGACGACATCAAAAGAAATCTCTTCGACAAACCAACGGAAAAATATACATCAACGGTGTTCGTGGATACTTCGGGTCGTGGCACAGCCGACGGAATGGATTCGAGACGTCGCGAGAACGTTGAACGATTTCCTCTCGGACGACAAAACGGCGTTGGCCTCACCAGCAAAACCAGCGAACTCAGCGCGCGACGAGATCTTCTCGAATCACGAATAAAGTCGCGTATTCACACTGACGACATTTTCATAAAAAACAATGGCAATGTCCCGAAGAAAATGGAACACGAGATAATCGACAAACCCATCGTTCCGTCTCCCATCACTCCCAACAGAGTCGCGTCGCCGAAGCGTTACAGCGACACTTACATCACGGAAACTCGTACAAACAGCAATGGCGAGAAATATATATTCGAGAAGGAGATACACGAAGACAACGGCAAAGTTTACGGTTACGAGAAAAAAATAACGAACAAAATACCCGCGGAAGTTGGTTACGTCGAGACGAAACCACGCGAGGGTTACACCGTCGAAACGAGAACCGACAAATACGGCGACAAATACATCGTCGAGACGCGAACCCACGAGGGTTACGCGGACGGTTTCAAGCCCTTTCTCAGCGACAAAAGCCGAAACAGTCCGGACGGAAGGTTCCAACCCGCGAGAAATTCATCGAGTCCCTACAAATCCACCAATTACATCGTTCAGGAAGAACCACGACATTTGAGAACGGACACGGATAATCCAACGATTCCATCGTCGCCGATTGTGACGAAGAAAATTCGCGAACACAAATTTTCTAAAAGCGAAGATTTTTTGGATCGAAACGCGAGACCGATTCGAGAAGCTTATTTGCCGAAAACAAAGAAAAACTTTGAATTCATTCGAGGAATGAGCAAATCCACTCAGCGTCTGGACGAGGTTGGTGAAAATTCGCGAGTCAAGGCGCTCAGAAGCGAGTACACGACTAGATCTCACGAAAATTTGAGTACCGTCGATTACGTCAATGCCAGAGAGCTTCGCCGTCCATTGGCAAGTCCGGCGACGATGGGAGGCCGTAAGGAAAGATCGACGCTCGTCAAACGTCATCTCGAAGATCTTCGCGAACGTCCGAACGACGATTACGACACGGATATCTCGCAAATGACGAACAGTCAACTGGAATCGTCCAAGTATTACAAAGAAACGCGAACGACTCAGCGTTATTCGGCCGGCAAGCCAAATTTGAACGACGATTACGACAGTTCACCGCCGAGAATAAGAAACGGCGAGCGTGGTGCCGGTTACAATTCGAGTCGTTACGATTCCGACACAACGGCTCGTGATTCCGTGAGATGCGAGACTCGTTACGTCGAGGAATCATCGAGATCGGCTCGCAAGGATCATCGAAAACCAATGGATTCGGAATTGAAGAAACCATTGCGAAGATCGCGCAATCGTTTGGATTATTTCGACGATTCGGACGCCCGGGACAGTCCGCGGGGCAAACACCCGAAGGAAAGACTCGAGACTTTCGACGAGAGCCCGACAATGGGACCGCGGGTCTACAGCGAGAGCAAATTGCGACACACGCGTCACGAAACACGGGGACACGTGGAACGCCGTAATCGGGAAACTCGTTTGAGCGATCCCGATCGAAAAGATCGTCTCGCCGATTCCGGAATTGAGAATGATTATCGTCGTGATTCGCAGGAAGCCGACAGACGCGAGCCCCTTGAGTCCGAGGACGAGGGTTTTGTCACGCTACAGTTTATAAAACACGAGAGACGTCACACCGATAGAAACATGAATCTTACGCCATCGGATAAACGCAAGTACGACAAGTACGTGAGCGGCGTAAGCGGCGCCAAGAGTCATCAGATCGTGAGCTCGAAACCACCCACGGGGGCCGACAAGAAGTATGAGAAAAAAGTCGCGAAGAAGAGCGGCACGATGAGCAAAGTTAAACAGCTGTTCAGCAAGAAGGAGAAAAAAGCCAAGGAGGAGAAGAGCAAGAGCAAGAGCGTGAGGAGCGGAAGTAGCGGGGCTCTGACCGACGACGAAGTTACAATGAGGTACCGGGAGTATCGCGGTGATCAGCTGAGAAGTGCGAGGAGCGCCAGGGATCTCGAAAGCGACATCAATCAGGTAAGAAACAGTCGCTTCTGTCACCTTTTTCTTTCACGTTCAAGTTGAAAAATATTTTTTTCGCAATTTATGTTACGGGTATTCATTCGAAAATGGAAACAAAAAACGGTCGGTTAAACTTCATATTCCTGCGAGTAGATATTTGTCCGTCACAATTGAAATATAATCTATATGAATGAATTTCAACCAATTTTTCATATTATCATCGATCATTTATCTTGATAGATAATATACAATTCACAATAACCTGTACAAGTTGAAAATTATTACGTGACCGTGCGCCTAAACTATCGGAAACAATTATTCAATAATTTTAAATTCGACTCGATCGCGCAGAACGTATCGTAACCCACGGAAATAATTCGTAGAATAATCCGATCGTAGGCTCGGTAATCGTCGGGCAATTACCGGATGATCGATTATTCTCGGTGTCTCATTTACTCGGTTTTATCACGATTTCAAATTACCGATTGAAATTACGCTTCGAAAGATAATCCGTTTCCTCGACGCGGTTAAGTCACGACGAACAACGATAATGGAGACGGAAATTTTCGGCAATGAGCGTTCTCACGGATTGTTCTCACCGATCTCACTGCAAAGACCCTACACGTCTCGGGTCCTTCGTGCACGTGTGTGTGCACGCGTGTGTGTGCAATATCCTCATGACTCTCGGCGTTACGTCACACCTAACTGTACACGGTGAGGGGCTACCGCGACTGGCAGCACCTGGTTGTACGGCACAGTGTTTACCAGTCCTGTAAAGAGGAAGAGGAAGAAGAAACAGAAGTAGCAGAAGCAAGAGCGGTGAAGGCCCGCGAGGCAGGCGCGCACCGGCTGGATCTTTCGCCCACGCGTGAGAGATCTCCTTGTCATTTTTCCTCTTTCTCTCTCTGTCTCTCGCCCCCTCCTCTCTCTCTCTCTCTCTCTTCCTTCACTGCCTTTCCTATTTTTTCTTTTTTCATCGTGCGTTTATCGTACGTCAAGAGAAAACGCTTCTACCGCTTCGCCTTGTCTCCTTGTCAGAACATTATCTCTTCTCGTGCGTTATACAGTAAAACTGTGCACGTAACTATGTTCCCGGGAGCACGGACTCGCTTCCGTATGCTTTTCGTACGTTCACTCCCCTTGTGTCTCTCGCGTCAGCTAAGTAGAACAGATTCCCCGCAACGGGGAACGGAACTTCTCGCGTTTCTAACGGTACCTAGAAAGTTCCTCGTTGAATTCTCCCGCGGCAACGGAGTTTGCGAATCCCGCGAGCCCGGGAATTAAGAGGGTAGCCCGATGTTAAATTCCTTTTGTATGATCGGCGAAAGGAAAAAAAAAACAATTTCGCTTCGCACGTCCTTCGCGATTTGTCTCACCTGTGGAGGATAGCACGATGGAAATTACTGGAATTCTTGAAAACGGAACGTTCAATTATTTTGTTCGAGATTTTCTTATCGAGAGGAGATAGAAATGCGGTGATCCGATTGGATTGGCGTAACGCGTGCTAACTCGCCGTGTTTATTTTCGTAAAGTCTTGGGGTTACAAGTTGGCGAAGTCACAACCAGACCCAACAGCGTGCGCTAATATATCTGTACGGGGTTGATATATGGACGTACAATACCCGAAGCAATTAGAGCTAACGAGGCGTGAATTACGGCCATGGATTTATCTCGCGGGGGTAAAACGGGGGTCGCGGATAAATCCGTCTGACCGAGCGAAGAAAGATAGCGCAGGCCTCTGCCCTCAACAGTAGTGCACACACACGCTGCGTTTAGCGCAGGAAAGTATGCACAATTTGTCCCGCAGCGAAAATTCTTCGTATCTTCTTATCCGCAACTAAGATTTAAAAAAAATACTATAACTACGTAAATATCCACCGATCTATTAACAATTATCATTCTCTTACGTTATCCAAAATTCTGTAAGCCAGTCCGTTACGCATTCTTTTTTTTATTTCGTTTTTTTTCGTCAATCCCGAGTCAACCATTTCGGAAAAATCGTAGGCGTTCGTGATTCATTGTGGAGACCCATACGACGCAATTAAATTCAGTGAATTATTTCGTATGCGACGTGTAATACACGCAACGATCGTAAAATTCATTTTACCGTGGTTTATACACTCGGCTGGGCACCGCGTTAACAAATGCTTTATACGTTTGTGTTATGGTTTCGCAACTACGGTTTCTCAATTATTCTCGATGGAAATATTGTACGTGTACAATAGTTGTAACAACATAATCGAGAAACGAACGCAGCGGTGCAACAGGTGCGGGCTCGATGGCGAGCGAGTACGGCTGCGCAATGAATTGGTCAAGTGCGGTATTTGAGTTTTTCGCACTTGCGGACGAGAAATAAGCCTTCGGTTACGTGTATACATATATATTTATTTATATACATATACATACGGCTCGTAGATACGTGGCGCTGTGTTTGTCGTGTTCTCGATCCCGCCAACGCCCCCGCATCACGTCGAATAAACACCCACACGACGAACGAAAAATCACGTCGAGTCGCAAACCGCGACTATACGCGTTTTCTCGCGCAACTCGCACTCACCGCGACAAATAATATCTCGCACGATCCTCCACGCTTCTGGTGCAACACTGCAACAGTGGATGCACATATACACGCTTCGATACCGCGCAAAGGCGAGGGAATGATTTCGCAACGATCGAAAAACCCGGAGGATTATGAAAAAAAAACCAACCAGAAGTTTTATACCGTCTTGTTTTTTTTACATCTAGTGTAATCGTTGACTTCCCTACTCTCTCCCTCCCTCTTCGATCTTTCTACGATGTGCTTTGGCTCAGTATTAAATGGAAAAAGGATTGGGGCGAGACGTAAGCCCCCTTTTAATTTTGAAAATCCATTAACAAGATCTTGTGATATTTCTATATATAAGGACAAAGTAAAAGAAAGAGGTTCTTCGTTCGTTTCGACTGTAGAAAAGATTCTTGATACGTATCATCGCATTTTCGTTGGATTGTTGAATCGTTTTCATCTTCATTGCGACGCCATTGAATTCTGATCGGTAATTGTTTAAATATGTTATAAATGAATGAATGAATAAATAAATAAATAAATAAATAAATAAATAAATAAATAAATAAATAAATAAATAAATAAATAAATAAATAAATAAATAAATAAATAAATAAATAAATAAATAAATAAATAAATAAATAAATAAATAAATAAATAAATAAATAAATAAATAAATAAATAAATAAATAAATAAATAAATAAATAAATAAATAAATAAATAAATAAATAAATAAATAAATAAATAAATAAATAAATAAATAAATAAACAATAAGCCAAAGTTATCCGATTGCGCGGTCCAAACGTTTTAACCGCAACGAATGACGTAATCCACAGGAACTGACGAAACATATGGTCTGCGCACGCACGGAAAATCAGGAAAATTCATGTTTCCGATGCGGCGCGCGCGAGTGCGTGAGGTCAGCGTCGGATTTCTATCGCAAGCTTAATACAGCTTGGACACGGGATGTCGGTATTTGCGCGCGTGTGGGTCGAGTATGAGATCAGTAGAAGTGGCCTGCTCGCCGGTCCGAACAAAAGATTCCGTGCTTCCCCCGATGACTAATGATCAACGCTACGCGAGTCGACGTAATCCCGTGAACATATTCTTGTTTACGATCGTCCGAATGCAGTCAGAGGGTTCCTCTCCTTCCCTCTCTCTCTCTCTCTCATTCTCTTTCTCACGCTGGGTGCGAAAGCGATCGTCGATTTTGTACACGCTCCAGCGGGCCTGCGCGTGCGAAGCCCACACGCCTCGATCCCTCAACCAACAGCAGCTGTTGCTTTGAGGACGAAATAAAATAAAAAATACAAATAAATAAAAATAAAAAAAAATCAATAAAACGAAATATCATGACAGTAAAAAAAATAGTCAAGGCACGCAACGATCGTGTATCAATGGCCAAACGGTACTCGGAGATCGGTTGCAAGGAACGGCGCGCTTATAATTTTGTTTAAAGAACGAAAGAAATGAAATAAGAAAAGAATAATATATATACGTATATCTTGTGTCCTCGGGGGCACCAGTGAAGGCTTCACCGTTTGGGAAACTTACGAGTCGATACCTGAGACTCTCATCGTTCGGGTTCGACGGTAAATCAACGGGGGGATACCGATCGGGCGCCACAAAGTACCCAGCAGCACTCGAAGAACGACGATCGGTATCGATGACTACAACTTCGCAGCGCCTTAAAAAGACGGAAAACAAGAAGAAGAAAAAAATTACAAAACGGTACAGACCCGCAGATTCCGAATTTCTCCATATCCGGGACATGCGAGAATAAATTTTCGATTCGACGAGAAGCAGATAGAGAGAAAGAGAGGTCGAGCGGAGGAGTTAAAATTCGTCCTACGCTGTCGCTTTATCTCTAACCAGAGAATTCGTTAATTTATTAATATATTCGTGCCTAAATTACACACTTGACTGATATTAAGTTGAAAAACGTTTCTATGAAAAATTCATAACGAGATTTACATGGAAAATATGATACGTAAAATTTCATAAAGCAGCCCACGCTTGACATTGCGCGAATATATGATTTGGAAATAATGGAAATCACGTTCCTCGGGATTTGAGAGACAGTTGGTATCGTTTCCAGCCATTAACACTACGTTTTATCGCATCGTTGAGTAATTTCACACGTCCCACGCATAATCTCTCAAAAGCCTCGTCCATGGTTGAGATCCGAAATCCTCTCATCTACGATTCCGATAACTGCGTAATCTAATTGTTTCATGAGTATGCCGCTTCGGTATGTTACCTAAATTTTATTCCAGCCACGAGACATTCGTTTCCTACGAATTACGTTCGTAATCCGCAGTCGAAAATTAATCGCACGGAAACGACGCCCTCATCCCAAAATAATATGCAAAAAAATCGTTTTTAATTCTCAATCCACCGATCTA
Source organism: Sussaba pulchella (assembly GCA_963971145.1). Classification (NCBI taxonomy): domain Eukaryota; kingdom Metazoa; phylum Arthropoda; class Insecta; order Hymenoptera; family Ichneumonidae; genus Sussaba; species Sussaba pulchella. The sequence goes on along the minus strand of OZ020169.1, from coordinate 10,569,010 downwards.
TCGGAAGATCGAATAAGAATGTACAAACCGATGTTAGTATAATTTCAAACAGATGAGAATCTCCGCCCACGAGGAACAAAAGGTATCTAATGCGTTTCTAGTATGCTGGAAAATACGTAAATCAAGTCCGAATGGTTTTGCGTCGAGAGGGAGATTCTTGAGGTATGCAGAGAGGGCCCACACCTCGACGAGACTCGAGGGCGATCAGGTAGGCACTGGAGCACCAGCACCCACAGAGTCTGACCTACACAACACACACACCCGAGGCCTCGTCATGGAGTTCTGCAAAGTCGGCGGAGAGCCTGCAGTGTGATTGCAAATCCAACAACGTCTGAGCATACTCCACCACAGAATATATATATATATATATATATATATATATATATTTATATTGGTATATATATATATTTCTCTGAGGTTGCATGGAAAGTTCACACTAATGGCATTTGCCGGGCTAAGGCATCGAGTGACGTATCGCCCTCGCGCGGTGCATTAGAATTTATTAGCCTACTCCGAGCTCGGGCGTGTTTCGCAGTTTTGCATTATACTTTATTCCACAATGCACAACCGCGATACGGTATACAACATTATACGGCAAGTCTGACAATGAGCCACCGACACGCTGTTATTTACCCAGAGAGTGCACATAAAACTGGATTGAGTCGCTAGACGATGACCCTTTTGGACGACGTGGAATGTTCTCACTCGACAATGATGGCAGAGCGTACTTTGATCGTCCGAAACGCACTTTGCTGCTTTATGGCAGACCCGAGCCATTCACACCTCCACCGGATATCTCGTTCGGGTAGCGTTTCTTCTCGGAGTTCGATGTATCTCGACGTGGTTTGACTCGTAGTAAAAGCTGACCACGGTGAACGACGACGACAACGCAGCGGACGATTCTGCGAGGGATCGCGATTGTGCCGTGTACCAGTTATAGGATCTAAATCGTTTTACAGTCGAGTCTTCGTACGATCGCTCGACCGGAACGACGGTACGGGATGATAAAACAGATTGCGATATTACGAAGTGCCCCCACCCGATTCCCACGAGCCGGGCATTGGGCACCAGACGGCAGCGTAAGACGCACGAAGCGCATGCGCGACGAAATGCCGGAACGTGATTGGCCGCGACCACCGCCCGCCATCTCATCCTACCGCCGCAGCCAATCGCAGTTCAGAATGTAGTCGCGCATGCGCTTCTAGCTCACCGATTGGCATGCGAAGCGCAACGCACGCGCACGAGCTTCACGAAAAAAAAAAAACAAACGCGATACTACGGAGCGCCTCCGTAGACAGAGTCGACTGTATCCCGTCGATCGCGCGCGCGAGCTTCGTTCCGCGGGGCATTAAACCGTTGAGATAATATTGCCAGATACGTTGTTTATCGGAGTATCTACGATGAGGCGGAGAGAAGGAAAGAGTACCGAAGCTTCGGGGCAACGTGCACGTAGCCGAGTGTGTAGAAAACACGGTATGCATGCGCTTTACTCGGCACGGGGCTCGGTTGTGGAGAAGGAGAACTCGTGGTGCTCTCGATACGTCATGTTCCTTCACTGTGTATTATCCGAAGAGCCCGTGGTAACGTGTCATTACGGCTTAGACGTTGACTATCAAACACGAACGAAAAAAATATATATATATTTCGTTGAAGTCAACGGAATTCAATAGGTATAAAATTCTGTAGGCTCGAGATGTTGTCCGGCTCGTTGCAGCCTAATAAAATATTATTAACAGCACATGTAGTTTTATATTTCCACGATTGGATCTACTTTTCAACCAACCATCAATCCCGTTAAAGTATTCACTTCGGAAACTATCATCCTGTTATCTTTCCTCGAATGATTGACCGATATTTTCATCGGCTCGCTCATCACGAAAAAATCAGTAAAGCAAACACATCAGAGGAATAATAATAATAATAATAATTATTATTATTATTATTATTAATAATAATTTATTATTATTAATAATAATAATATTATTATTATTATTATTAATAATTAATTATTATTATTATAGTAATAATAATAATAATAATAATAATACAATCAGATGGAATGCCCGAGATTTGAACCGTATGGGCGGGCGGATGGAGGCCAACTATGCAGGATGCGATTGTTAGATTTCCGAGGCCGCTCTTTACGAGAGTCTCGTCCTCTCGTCCTTTCTTCAACAAACGCTCTGCTTCTTTCTCTTTCTACGACATATTTGCTGCGCACGTCTGTACCCCTCCCCCGTCCCTTCTTTTTCGTCTTACTCTCTTTCTCTCGCTCGCGGAACTTCGAGCCCTATCTCTTCCAATACTCGCGCACGATCGCGGGGATGTATCTCGCGCTGTGTACTTAGCAGTCGCAAAGACCGCTGCAGCGTTTTCTCCCTCGCTCCGTCTTTACGAACGTCGTTGATTCCGTTGTCGAGTGTAGGTTCGGTTGTAGGTGTTTCGGAACGTCGCGTTGTGTAGGCGATATATCTTTTCTCACGCCACGACGACGCGGAATCGTTTTCGCTGTCTCTCCTTCAACTTTGCGACTGTACAGTTCTTCATTGCTCCTGGCGTCTGTTGCCCTCCTCTCCGGGGCTTCCACTTGCGCGGCTCGCGTCTTTATCCACTTGCACCGCTAAAATCGTTACACCGATGCCGATGATGGAGGAAAAAAAATTATACCGTCGCTTTCCAATTTCTACGGTTATTCCGAAACTTCATTGGCGGCTCACGAATGAGTCTTCGTAACGAACGAAGGCGTTTTTTCACGTAAAAATTATATCTTCGCATTTATTCCACACACGATACCGTCGTCGCACGTTCTCCGGGGATATAACGGATCCCCATTATTTCCGTCCGTAAAAGTAACTGAGATTATCGAAGTCATTTTGCGTAAACGTAAATACACGTTGCGACACTATCGAACGACGAGGCCCCATCGTCGAGATTGCCCAAAGGCGCGTGAAAACAAGTAAAGAAATAAACATACAACCGATTCGCCATAAAATCGAATATTCTTTCTAACGAAGAAAAGAAAAAGAAAAGATTGTTCAGATTGGCTCGATGAAGCGACGAAGCCACGGGGCTCGGGACGATCGCGATCGATTGCGAGAATCGCGAGAAACTCGGGTTTAATTGCACGTCCGCGATGCAATGGTAGAACCGTGGCGATGAAGGAATTAACGATCGCACAATAATCAACCTCGATCTGCGAGCGAATCGCGAATTTAACCGCAAATTCGTAAGCTAATAACATCGACGAGAAAATTCATCACGTTTCATTGGCGGTGTTGATTCGAGAGTCATAAAACTGCTGAAAGAGGTCCTTATATGATTCCCGTCGATCGAAGCTGCTCGATCTCCGGGACCCACTTTCGCAAACGATTTTTTTCTTCTTATTTCATCGTTTCCTTTTGATTCTCTCTCTGCCCCTCGTTCGACTTCCTTAATCGGCAAAACGCGGTGGAACGAGTACATACGTCTATGTAAATGGACGCGACATGGCGACACATGTGGCTAAATACTCCGACGTTTCTTCAGAAGAAACCGACGAGATGATTAAGGAAAAAAAATTACTTCGTAATACCGAGAGCGACACTTGGCATTGCTCCGTAGAGGGTATGAACGAGTCTCGGCGATTATTCGGTCGTTTACAGAGACATACGCGGACTTATTTTCGTGCTACGGCGATGAGCAATCGATTAATCACTTCTGACCTACTCAAACGGTTTCACCCAGAATATTTATATCCACAGTTGGTACACCGGATCGAGGCTTCGACTTTTTTCCCATCATTTTTTGTATTTCAATGTGACTCCGCGGATGCACCTGCGCGACGTAGCTACGATAGTCGCTTTGTCGAATCTGCTGGACACTTCGTCCAGTATCGTCAGATGACTCGATAGCGAACAACAATTTGTCGCCTCGTGAAAAATTGAATCGATAAAATAGTCTTCGTCATCGATTCAATGTCAATCTTCGATTGACCCGTGTATTTCAATAGCATTACGATTCATCAAGCGATGCACATCGATGCTTCTATTGATGTCGTTCCCATCGGTCGAACAGAAGGAAAAAAGATTCAAAAGAAAAACAAATATGATCGTGTCTTTTGCTTCTGTGAGTCACTCGACCTCCGAGCAGGCGACATCAATCCACGGAGAACCTCAGATCGAGGTCTCGATTTCCTTATACGAGATGCGAATGTGTTCGATCGCTGAAAGCACGGACTGCGATATACGATTTTGGATCGATGAAAGGTCGTGACGTTGGCGTCTGCGTTGTCGGGGATGCTGCATGTCTGATCGCTTCTCGAGGCCTTCGTGAAATCCGCGCCCGCGCGCGCGCGCGCCCGCCTCGTGCCATATATGTAAAATGTGTGTTATGTGCAAGCTGCGCGCGGGTTTGACGTTGCTACAGCGTTGCATCGGAGACGAAGCCCGCAAACGCGTGAATACATCTCTTGTGTATATATGCACGCACACCCTTACGGGAGATACGTTTGGTTGGGCATATGGTAGTGATCGTAATTCTGCACCATTCGTTTGGGATGACCCACTTTGCAAGGTCGTCGTCGTGGCCGAATGCCCTCGCCCTGCCAACCGACTCAGCGGGATACGCTCATTTATCATTCCGTCCTCGTGACTCTTATCTTCGAGTCTCTCAATACCGACCGTCGGTCCATTTTAATTAAGTCGTGTTGTTATTCCGACGAAGACTTAAATATCTCGACGAATCTGTGAATCGGGGGCATGAATCGATCATCGAGTCCTCGAATTTTGGCGAGTAGATGGCAAACGATTGAAATTGAATCGGCAGTTCGTATCGAACGATCCATGCGAGCCGAGAGTGCTGGATGCTGCTGGATACGAACGCTGCGCGGCTGTCGCGAACGTCGATTGGCCAGACGCTACCCCCACCGCGCGTCACACCGATCGATGGTGGGGATTGTCCCGGCGACCCAGTTCCCAGTTTGCGCTAGGGATATATAGAAATCTTGCTTTTACCCGCGACTTCGTCTGCGTAGATTTCGGATATAAACCGCCGACCGACTTGTCGCAAGCTAAAAGAGAGAGGGAGAGAGTATATGGATATCCGTAGAAAGAGGAGACGCCGAGAATACAACTCCATACAAACGCTAACACCTCGTTTCACCCCCTTAAGGGTCGATTTTTGAAAAATGAGTTCCTAGAATACCTCTACACCCTCCCAGGAAACATACATTCCAAATTTTATATTTTTAACGTCAATGGTTCGGGCCGTGAATTGTCTGTCAGTCAGTAACGGAACAGTCTCATATGTATAGATGTTCTAACCAATCAAACAAATCTAAACGTCCAAAGACTGCAATTGCATTTTAATTGCATTCGTGGTATACATTTAAACTAAAATATCCGACATTTTATAATTATTTTCAATTTTCGTCGGTGCACTAGAATCGAGAGCACTAGAATTCTTTGGACGTGTTCTACATCGAGACTCGTATGTTCAATCTCCACCGAAAATTATTCAAATTGGTGCGACTAGGTTTTACCGACGTGAGCTGAGAGTCACGTCAGCTACTATGTGCCAGTGGCGCATATGTGGGCCAGACGTGCTTCAGGTTATACGTGTACGTGATACTCTCGCGGAATAATTGCACGGCCAAGTACGTACGATGGTGCAGCAGAAGAGAGTACACGTTTTTCACGGTACGACTACAAGACCGGGTGGAAGGGTACACGTACGAACGAAGGCAACAGGACCTCTCGAATAAGACAAGAGGGCTGTGTACTGGCAAGACGAGTTACGCCATCGACATACGTACCCCATATTGGAACATTTACACACACACACTTACGTCAGCGACTAATTCCCATGGATCCGACGACTACGACGTCGACGAGACAGAAAGCAAAAGATTGCGAAACACAAACGATCGACCAGCAGCCCGCACATGTCGCGTCGTTCTATATTCATATGCATGTATGATATGTCTATATTTATATATATATGGATAAATATTAATATACGTTGACGCATTACAACCACGAGACACGGGCAACAGCGGTTTGGAACACGAGAGCAAGGTGCCTATATTTAATCGAGGTTATACTACTTATTATAAAATAAAGGCTGATCTGATCCAGTCGAATTGGTTCAACGTCGTTCATAATCCCGATACAACGTTACCTCGCCGGACGATCGCAATGTTTCAATGGTCTTTAATCATCGAATTTCGTAAACCACGACTGGTAAAATCGATAATTCGATACTTTCGCATATTCCATTATTCGTTGCGACGTTTTGTCATTTTTCAATATTTCATTCGGACATTATAATTCGCTGTAAATCGACTGTGAACGAATAATCGTCAAAAAAAATGGAATTATCCAAATCGTAAACGAAAATTAATTTTAAAAAATATGAAAATGATTATTCGTTTAGAAAATCGAATACCAACAAACAAATCACCGGAATGCAATGAAAGAAATAATGACAACAATTTCAACGATATTCGTTCGAATACGTGCTCGGACAGCTAAATGCCAGATCCCCGTACGTGTTTAAATGTATTAAGATTTTATTCTCGATATATATTTCTCAACGTTGAAATTACGCGAGAAGAAGGATCGTAAAAGCACGTGCGAAAATGCATTTCCTCGGTGAGCAATGCAAAACGTTGCTATTAGCGATAATTACAAAGCGCCGAACGGCCAACGCTCGTGTCCGTGCACAACCGGGTTTATCCACTGGGTACTATCGGATACGACTTGGGCGTTAGCGCTGTCGCGCCTGTTCACTCTCGCGGCATCAACGAGCGGAAGGTCGTGACGGTGAATGCAACGGACTGTCATACACGTGCAAAAATATTGCGGAGCCAGCGTTTATCAGAGACCGGCACGAACGCTGCGTCGCCGAGATACGTTGATGCGAACGTCTCTCGGGCTCGGCCTCGAATGCAATTTACAAATTACAATGTCGTTCGGGTCGAGACTGCAACGGCTACGAACCGCGAACTACGTCAATCGGCTCGCTCACGCCTCGCACACGTTCAACGTCAATGCAACCGTTCTCGCACACAAGAGCCTCGTAATACAGACGCAAACACCTGTGCGGTGCACCGTGATACGACGTACAGAGTCCACGGGATCGCCCGAGGCGCCACCGTTTCGACTTCGCTCGTATTACAGAATTGAACGAGCGAGTCACGGTTAATTATGGAATAGGTACAACTACGTTTTCTCTTTCTCGAAGAAAATGTTTTTCCTTTTCTTTTTTCGTTTCATTCGTCGAAACGAGGACGTTAATGGGCGGTTCGTTGAATCGTCGTTGAAATTGAGAGCATCGAATGACGGACGAAATATATTGGATAATTAATTTTTTTTATGATGATAAAAATACATTTCGGCGGTTTGAAATTATGAAATTGTAGCTACTGATAAATCAGTCGAGCAGCACTCGGTGATGTCCTCGATGAATCGTTGATATGATTATTTTTTATCGACGAAACTAAAAATAATAATATTCGAGCGAAAATTCGTTTGTTTTAATGTTTCGATCGCAGCACGATAAATTGAATGGAATTATAGTGTATCAATTAATAGGGAAAATGATAATTAAGAGTAATCGGTCATATATGGTTAAATTAGGGCGACGGGCATTGCCCGGTAACCGCAATATCTTCGTTTTTCTTACGTCGACGACGTGAGGCTTTTCGTTGCAGCAGGATGCAAGCGGTTTACTCTCGCACGCACACATTCGAGTGTCCACCGGCTGACCGAGAACTGGGTCCCTCGTCGGCTCACTTTCCATTTTGTTCGGTCTCGGGTTAATACCCTGGTTACCGAGTCCCGCACTCGACGCAGTATATATTGGCCAATCCGGAGATAAAAGTATCGATACATGACTCGAAAATCGTGTCGAATTATACGTTCAGAAAAAACTTGTTTCACTCCATTATTTTTTGTGAAATAAATTTGAAAATAACAAAAAAAATATATGATGAAATGAAATTTTTGATTAATTTACACGAATAATTATTACATAAACGGAATGATAAATTTATATCTCAATGTATGAAGAAATTTAAATTCCGATCGACTTTCCATGCTCGGAGATAAAATTGGAAAGTAATACTTTTCTTTTTACATTCGTGAGATATGAATACAGAATTAAATATTGAAATAGTTATACGAAACATATGGTCTATCGAGAGAGAAAGAGAAAGAGAGAGAGAGAGAGAGAGAGGAATAGATAAAAAGCTCGCGCCACGATCCTTCGAACCACTCGGGCGCAACCTCTGTACGTACTGTAAAAGTACAACGGTACTGCAACGTAGTTATTGGCACTATTATAAACCCGTGGAAGACTTCTGACAACCATTGATTTCATTCTTACCGCTCGTGAATACGCTGCCCCCCCCCTCGCCCTTCCGCCAGCCTCGGGGATTTATGACGAGACATGGACGGCGAGACGAACGTCGATACTGCGAAGCACAGCTGCTCGAACGAGTCGAATAATTCATTTTGTCGGAGTTTTCACGCATCGGTGTTCACGCGTCTACGTGTAGCATTAACGTAAGTCGAACCGGGAATGCTGTGGACAGCTGGGGAAATGGAATTTTGTCGGAGGAAGATTTTTTTTCATAAGTGTCGTATAATATTTGCAATTTTTATGCTTTAAGATATCGTTCATTTTTTTTCTTCAAAATGCCACATTGATGCGAAAAAAGCATATTATATGGTATTAGAGGTACGGGATTATGGGAGCGATCTACAAAAACGAAATAAAAATGAAAATTAATAAATAACCAAAATGTAAAAAGAGTCAATAAAAATTGAATTAAATTAATCAAGTTGAATAGAATTATTTTATGATTAAAATAAAAATATTTCTGTAGGGTATGAATTGTTGACTCATGAAATACAGCTCCGACAAAACTTAAAAATATACACGACGGAAAAGAAATTGATCTACTTATTCGCCACGAGTGGAGAAATTATTACGACGACGTCGAAAAATGTATTCTTCTTGAAAACAATGGTTTTCTTTTTTTCTCGTTTCTGCCCGCGAATGCGATTATTTAAACAAAAACTACGCACCGTTCAGTTGCGCAAATAAAATATAAACAATATTTCTTGTAATTTATTCCGGACATTTCGCAAGTATCACTCGGACGAACTGGCAAGAAATGGGCGCTTCAAAGCCAACGCATATGCACGAGAGTCGATTCTCGTAACTTGAGGCAACATGTAACGTAACGCGATAAACATACACATATATGTGTACAGTCGCCTCACGAGGTAGTAAGAGTGTAGACTCTTCCATTGAGCTCTCTCACGGATTGAAGAGAAGACTTCGACCGACGACTCGTTGAGCAACCATCGCGAACTGGCCCCCGTCGACACGATCATACTTCCGTGCTTATATAATTTGTAATAAGCACCAGACAGAGCGACGAAGATACGCGAAGTGGTAAAAACACGAAGGTGCGTGCCGCAATATATATATTTTAGATACATCCATAAAAAAATATATATGGATTTGCCTCGAGCGAAAATTTCACTGCACCACGATTACGTACACAAATTTAATCGGTTAAGCAATTTGTCATACGCGTAATACTTGATGCTCGTGAATTCAGCGTCCAAACGATTGGCCCGCCATCGTCAAACTCGTCGCACTTTCGTCCACAATTTACGTAACGTATTAAAAAAAAAAAATTTCTTCTGTATAATATGAAAGTGAATTTAAAAAATATGTATTTAATTACACGTCTCGTGCGTACCCACACAATTCGATCCAGCTTACACAAGACATGCCTTAACGATTGTTAATGAGGCCGGACTAATGAGCCGTATCGACCGTGTGGACTTTGTAAAGAACGACGGAGGCAGAGCCCGCTCGCAGCGACAAATCTTTGCGTATGACTCTGCAGAAAATCTGCATCACGACGATATTGCCGGCAACTGTGTGTGGTAAAATTTATATATTCTTCTTTGCAACGTTGTTATGCAAAAACGTTCGTTGAAACGTTGTTTATCCCACCGCTGCGTTACGATTTTGTTAGCGCTTCGAAACTAACGTACGTATACGAAAGCTTCGATACGTAGTTCACAGACGTGCTGATTTTTTTCACTCTTGCGACGATGTGGGCTGAATTTTTGTTCAATCGTCGTCGTCGTTTTTGTGAAACCGAGCGTCGATAACCTTCGGGGCGTGAACAAGGAAAAGAGGGATTCATTCCGTGAAAAATTGTTACTTCTTTTGGCTGAATGGGATTTTTTCCTCGTCAAACTGGTCCGATGACGTCCGTCCGTCTGTCTGTATGTCGCAGTCCTCCCATGCTCTTATTTGTGAAGCAATTATGATGAAACTTGGTGTACAGACGTAGATCGATGATCCAAAAACAGAAATCATAACAAAAAAAAATATTTTTTCAATCTTTAACCCCCCTCCCGCAGATTAAAAAGTCAACTACAAATTTTCTACGTCTGACTCCATCAAGTAACGTGTTTTGAATCGGTTTATTCAAATACCTTTTCAAATATTTTGAGGTCCTTTTATTTCAACCCTTCAGTCACGAAATAATCGCTCCCAAATTCGTCAACAGCGCCCCACCCCTCTAATTTTTAAACTATCAATTAAAAAAATACGAAAAAAAATGCCAGCATGTAGCTTTTAATGAGTACACTCAATAAAAATTATAACAAACGCTGTAGCAAAAATAGTTCACGAAAAATTGAAAAGCAACTCTTTGTCGGAATGAGTAGGAATCGCTATGGAACCCTATCAGGTGCGTGCCCAACACGTTCTCGACTAGTTATTCTAAATAGCCACGAGTTTTCAATATCAACGGTCAGCATATTGAATCGAGGAAACAAAACAAAACAAAAATTTTACCCGCGGCGTTTGCGATTCGGTCAGAATATGGAATGAGCGAAGACGCGAGTGGAGATAGGCGCAAAAAGACAGTATGAAAGAAACGTGCAGAGACGTCGAGGGGCAGAGGCGCGGAGCGTATTGAGTGTCCGGTAATGCAGCCTGGTGGAGAGCCGGCTCTCACTTTCACGTAGTCACCATGACCGAGATAAAGATGGTGGCGAATTACCACGACCGCTACAGCCGGGCCCAAAGTAGAATCACCGAGTGTATATACAACAATATACATGTATGTATACATATAACGATAAGACGGCGTACAGTAAACACATATACCTATGTAAGTAAGAGCAAGTGTGCACGACCGGGGTCGAAAAAGCATACTCGACCAAACACAAGCCACCGAAGGTACAATCGAAGTAGGTACTTGCTCCATACTCACACCCAGCTCTCCATTCCTATCTCACTGACTCTCGTATGTACGTCGTCGCGCACACGCTGTAAAACTTACAGGCGTAGCCATCTCGCGTGTCGACGCTCCCGAAAGGATCTATAGATCAGTCCTTTAATTACCGGTTGCGCATGCGGAGAAGAGCGCCGCGTTCGATTCGATCGCATGTGCAATTGCACTCTGCGCCGTGACTCCGACTCTCTAGACACTGACGTTTTGTTGGTACGCGATACACGGAAAGTTATCCACGCGTGTTTGCGATTCTCCCAACATAGCACTCGCGCGTATACGCATGTGTATACGATCGCGTTCTTACTTGTGGCATATAGGTTTCGCTGTTTATAAACGCGCGAATAACTCCTTCGAAACGTCGCTTCGCTCCACCGCGAGAGATTCTGTCCTTATGACGCATTGCCGCACGGCGAACGTAAATCGCAGGCGTGTCACTCGGAAGGCGTACTTTTGTTGCCCGTGCTCCCAACTGCTCCTGCTGTTACCGTTCAGCTTTCATCTTCCTCTCGCTCGTGCTCGGTCCGTCTCTCCGTCTCCGTTTATCCGCGCCGCGCGCTCGCTCCGCGATCTTGTGCGCTCTTCATACGCCGCACCAGACGTACAAATGTACATTCGTACGCGCTAATCGCTGCCGAGCCTAACCGCCGAGCGTTGCTCGCACCGATGCACGTAACTTACGTTGAAACGGTGAGCCTGGAACTCTGCCGAGAGAGCCTAGATTCTACCGATACCGCATTATGTTGTAGATATATTGTACAACAACACGTGCACGTGTGCCGGGACCGAATCATCGTAGGTAGCACGAGTAATAGAGACTCTCTGCATTTGTAGCATTCGGTTTCGTAATCCGACGGATTTATTTATAGACAATGTACTATGCACGTATGTGACTCTGTGCGTGTGTGTGTGTGAGAGAGAGAGAGAGATAGAGAGAGAGAGAGAGAGACGGCGAGAGTGCGTTATTCTTATGGTGGAAGGTATACACGCGCGTACTTGACTGCAATCGCAGGTACCTCGCGAGGCGTGGCTCGGCTCGCTCGAATGCTATTGAGATAATACGATTTTATAACAGCCCCAGCATAGATGCACTTCTGTGAAGATTGGTTATCCGTATCGCTTTTGTTTGAATTTTTTTTTTTTCTAATTTCTCATTCCGAATGTCGTGTGTGCGTACTTATAGGTGAACTGTAATTAATTTACGGGTTGTTGGAAATCGCCTGGGGACTCAAACGTGACGAAATATCTTATCGAAAATCGTTTTCTATCTTCATCGAACGCTGAACGATACAATTATTTTTTCTCCTTCATCAAACAATGATTTTGAAATATCGATTTTTACTTTGAAGAAATAATAAATTACGTTGATCGAATGAATTGATATTCATTGAATCGAAAATAATGATGGAATGGGTCGCATTGGCTAGAATTTGTATAGAATCTCGAAGCAGGTAAAATATTTGTGGCAGATTTTTCATAGGTTCGCGACGGTTCGTGGGGTTAGGTTGGATGGTAGCGTATATTATCTCGACGTTTGTAAACATGGGCAAGGATGAGCAAACGACACGTTGGTCCCAAAGTTGAACGGAGGATCGAATATAGCACGGGGCGAAGGAAAGAAAGCGAGAGACAGAGCCGACTGTGAGCCCTGCAGGCAGAAATCGAAAGTGGATTCTTAAGATTCGCCGTACGAGAAACAGACTGCTGCTGGTGCTGGTGGTGCTGCTGCTGCTGCTGCTGTTCTCCTGCTCTCCACTCGGACTCGCTCGGACCTTATATGGATCCCGTTGATCCGCGGATCTATCTCTCCCTCGGCTTCTATACCTCCAATACAAACACACGTGGAATATACATATATGCTCGTATACGGCGCAACGTATTCTCGATATCCCATGATTCATTTTTCGGTGTATCCGGGTGTCCTCCGTAAACGGCCGAGATTTCCATAATTAGAATTAATGGCGACTCAGACAGATGCATTCGATCCAAAAAATATAATGAAAAATACAATTCAAAATCCATTCTATTTACGTTAAATTAAAAAATGAAAATAAAAATAAAATAAATCTTTTGATATCACAATACCGCCAAATAAAATTTATCTGATACGTTGAAAAAAAATTAATTCGCTCCTAGACTCCTTGCAGAAAAAAAAAACGGAAAACGGCGACTCGCAGCCGCACGAGTATTTCTCCGAACACGAAAATTCGTCTTTCACTTATTTTGCTCGCGTAGCATAGATTAATCTTTTCCTCCCCATCGTTTTAGCTGCCGCATGCACTTTGTACCCCTTTGCGAAAATTCCACAGGCTTCGCTTTAGAATTTTTCTTGTTGTTTATTTACAATTTTTATTTTATTCAATTTTTTTTTCTTTTTTTTTTTCATTCATCTTTTTTCTCGTCTCCTTGCACCCAGGCGCAGTGTACGCGCATTCCCGAGTCCCCGGTGCTCGGGCAGAGTGAAAAATCTCACGGAGTGTGTCCCTATCGACTAGCCTGTCACACGGGCCATTACCAGCGACCGCAGTAAACCAAGCGAGCGCAAGCTCTACTCCCCCCGCCGCTCCATCTCTCTCTCTCTCTCTCTCTCTCTCTCTCTCTCTCGCTCTTTCTCCCTTTTTCTCTCGGGCTTTTTCGCTGCCTCTCGTAACCGAGTAGTACGAGCCCTTCGACGGTGTATACACACCACCGGGTACACCTATATACTCTATAATACAGGATTCCCTCTTCTCGCGAGGTTATACGCGCCGTTGTAAATTCCAGTGTAACGAAACTATCTATCTAGCTTGGCAGAGCGTGCGAGCGACGGTACGGCGTGTATATACGTGCACCAATGGACTCGGTACTACCGCGGCTTCCATATGGATATATATATATATATACATAGCAAAGTCGATAGAATGGAGCACCCTCGCTCCGGAACTCGCTCCACCGCATTTCTCGGTCCTTCCGAGCTCCGGTCAACGGAAAACTTCGCGCCTTCTGTGTATGGCTCTTCTCCGGCAGCTCATCGTTCTCGTCGACGTCCGGACAACGCGCTTCAACTGGACTGACACGAAATTGGCTTGTGGCAAACTTAAACTTCGTTACGATGTCGTAGTTTTCGAGTATTTTTCTCGTAACGAGTTTCTTCGATAATTGCATAATTTTTATTACGAGTGAATTGTGTGGTGAGCCGGGGATGTATCGAAAATCATTGAGGGCTGGGTGATCGGCATTTTTTCGTGTATCGGTGTGCCAAACGGAGTGACCGCAGTTACCGTTGAATAATCTATGAATCAAATGAATTTTAAACATGAAAACAATTTTAATAAATGGTCCTCGTTGGAGATGAGTCAATGCTGGGATTCTGCATGAATCTGTACAGATTACGCTCGTAGCGGGTTCACCTGCGTACGTCGCAGCATCACATCCAAATTGTCCATACGTCTACGTAACCACCGAGCGCCACCGCACATATCCTCCGCCTACCTGTGACCGCGGCTGCCGCAGCATCGCCTCTGTGGCACAGGCACGACCTGGCACCGGCGCACATGCTCCGGGGTACGACGACAACAATGCCTTCTCGGTGGACACGGGCGCCTCCACGCCGACACCTACGTTACTGCCTCTATCGGCTGAGCAAATACAATCTGGCGAAGACCCTCGCTCCATCACCAAAAGAGCTTTATCTATGCATACTTGGGGTGCGTTTTAAAAAAATGTATTGTTCAGGTGGCTCTCAGAATCCAAGTACATACTGTAAGAAGACATCTGGCTGAATCTCGACCCGATCGGACTATTTTGAAACGTTCCAAAGTCATTATATCGATTTTGCATTTGATTTTTTTAGTGAATATCAAGATCCAGGGATTGAAACTGAGTGCAATACATGATATCACGCTTACTTGAAATAATGATTTATGGGTTCTACAATGAACATTTTTTTATCAACAACAATTATTAAAAACTCACAAAAATATTTTTAACTAAAATTAATGATCACGCAATGAATTGATTATTTTTTAGTTGGATTCAATTCAAGTAGATTAATAGAAAAAGTGACAGATACATGAATAGAATGATTAGGGTGATATTTATTATTTAATGGGAAAATCGTTTTTCAACTGATGAAACAATTTTTTCCCCATGTTAATCAAAGTGAAAATCTATATAAAAACTCTGAAACCTATCAAAATAGTCTGATTCATTTTAGATTCAGCCAAATGTCTTCTAACACTATACCTATACTACCGCTAATCCAAGAGCTACCCAAAAATGTTTTTTTTTCAGAATCACACCCTAATGTATAAATATATAAATATACGTGTGCGGTATATGCCGCGTACATGTGGGAGGCATCGACCATGCGTTCAGGCCCGTTCGTATCACGCGAAAACGAAACCGATATCTCCGCGAGATCTGCGCGAAAGTCCTATCGGTACCCAGAATGCATTACGGCTGTCGTTGCGGCTGCGGCGTCGCGCCCATAGGGGTCGAGCCGCGCGACGTGAATTGCTTTATTTAATAAGCCGCTCACTCGTTTGCTTCTCGGTGCACTCGAAACCCACGGTAATGAAACCGCGTGTGCATCAGTGACGGGTATAAACAATATAATGGAAAGTCGAGACGTGTTTGACGTATCGTGTGTCTTTTACCAGTCACCCGGTATACGGTAGACGTATTTTCTTCGGGCTTTACGCGTTCGTTTGAAAATATTTTGCCCTTTCGCCCTATATTCGTCATGTCACACGTCACAAAGTCCGGGAATATTTTACTCAGCCTTAATGTCGAAATGTTCAAAGGAATACCGCCGCCGTAAAGTGGATTTTCTTTGACGTTTGAGTTTTTATTTATTTTATGTAAACAGTAGATCGTCGATTATCGGAATCGTGATTTTGTTGATCCGTGAGCTGACGAAAGACAGAACGAATCTTTAATTTTATTACTTTCCGGATTTAATGAGACGAAATAATGATAAACATACTATCGTCAGCTGATTTTGCGTGAATAATTTTCCTATTATACTTAATGAGTACCAATTGTTTCCGATAATTCGGCGTTGAACTGTAATCGTATCTGTATTACAATAATAATAACTTACATAATATAGTATACCAATTCGATAATTGAGGCAAATTAATCGAATACAAAATTTCGCTGGATGAAAACTACCCTGATTTCAATTCAGCTCAAAATAAATTCCTACCACTTAATTCCAATCGTCGTTCTCGACGAAATAATCCGCATAAATCGAAAAACCGTCTACGCGTCTCAGCGCCATTAAAAAAAAATATATTCTTCGACTAACCAAATAATATTCGATCGAACGAGCGACCGTGGGTGAGTGTTATTCGTCATTATCAGCAATGAGAAATCTTTCCCACGCGTGGAACTAGTCGCAGGTAGACACGAGATGCTGTGGAGAACCGGCAGCACGTTGCAACCTGCTCTCGGACGGTACGGCTGTGACCGCAAACAAAACCCAGTGGAATATGCGAGTGTGTGGGCGTCTGGGAAAACGCGAATTGTCAGGTAAATGCAAGGCTTCTTAGCCGCTCCATCGACGTTGGTATTGTGAGCACGAACGTTATATCGGCTCGACGTTAAAATAATTCGTGCGCACGTGTAGGTGGTGGTGTTGTTGTTGTTGGTATTTGACCCAGTGAACGGAGCTCGCGAAATACGTGCGAAATTTGCGAAACAATGAGATAGCCTGGGCCCAGTTTAATGTTTCTCATATAGGTTTAGCGTTTAGTATTTATAGTCTGCATATAATGGATTAAACGATCGATACACATAACCAAAGGTCTCTGTGTTTGAGCAACATTGCCGCGGTTCCGCTGCACCTCTGGATATATACATATATATATATATGGCGTAAGTGAATAACTTGTCAGTTCACACGTGTGAACAGGTGGCCGATGTTCGTGTTATAAATTTATCAATGGGAATCGATCAAACATACCCGAGACGTTTCTAACGAGTTCCCCCACGGATATAAGTATACAAAGAAGTATCGACATTAACCATTCTCGGTAGAGTCCGCATCATACATAAGCCGTCAGAGGTTATTTCTCTACCGATATGGTTCATGCGCACGACTCGCACCTCACTCGACCACTTCGAAAACGCGTTTTGAGATTTCTCTCAAACGACTGGACTGATCTGAATAATATTAGGGTCATGCTACGCGGAATAGTGACAAGAAGTGCTCAAAACTTTCACTCGTTCGAAATTTTTTATCGTTTAAGAATGAATTACAAATTTCGTTCGGCAGCTATCTCTCTCACGCTCGTGATAAATTCTAGGGTGTGACACGTAGCCTCGAGGAGCCTCATAACCTCACCCAGGTTACGATGTAATTGCGTGTCGGAACGTTCCGGAGATAGTTGAGAGCCGGACAACGCGCGTAGATTGACAGAAGCTCGCCCACGTGGAGACGGGAACTTCGCGATGAAAGTAATTTCTACGTTGTGGTCGAGAATCAATTCTACTTGGAAATCTCGGAATCCCTGCTGTTAGACTTGCGTGCGAGCCTCGGGGGCGGAGGAACAGTGGGTTATCGAAGTTTGTTATAAAACAAACACTTGTGCATTTACACGACTCACGTGATTATACAATATTAGCGATTTCGAATTAAGTACCGCAATATACAACCCCAACTCGTTTCAGGAAAATGGGAGGATTTTCTTAGCTTACCATAAGATAATTAGAATCGAGAGACAACATACTATACGATCCATTAAAGTGAGAACAATCATTGATAGCAACGTTATCAAACATTATAACTGTTAATTTCAATTGATTCTTTATCGTCTCATACGTTAAATAATTGAATTTTCAACAAATTAGTATTGTTCCGTCGTTTAAAGAAATTGCCCGGGTAACAAATATTTTTATAAAATACATCCTAAGTAATGTACAATTCGTGCGCTCGAACCAAACACAATACCGCGTTTCGTCACAAAAAAAAACAGCATTTCTTCATCCTTCATGCATATCCTTGAAAAAAAAATAACAAATATCACGTAATGAAAATAGCACTAATTAGCCCAGGCGTACCGTAGCACCGTGACTCGTAGCTCTCGTATTTAAACTGATCGATCATTGATTAGAATCGGTTGTCATTCGGTTGTCCCGGGGGCTAAGAAAAATTCTCCGCGCAGGGGCGGTGGCAGCGTCGGGGCGGGGTAACGGAGGGTTGATGCGAACAAGCGAGAAACGAGAATTCTAGATTTTATTGGCACGAGGATAATTAATCGTTTCGCGTGCGAGAGTAATTAAGCCGGTGCTGATTGCGAGACTGCGCGCCGTTGCGGAGACAGCGAACCGAGCGAACGAACCGCAACTATGTTCCTAATGAAACGCGTTCGCTGTCGGGACTATCGTGAGAGTTGGACGAGAGCTCGACAAGCAAACGAGAAAATAAGAAAGAAAAAAAAATATTTATATACACGTTCCAGGGAAATAGAAATGAAAAAATAATGAAATAAAATGGAGTAACGTCAATGTTTTGTTTTGCGTAACTGGCAAAGCGATGTACAATGGAGAATCGACGTTGGCTTGGGGGTTCGCACGATAGACGAAGCGATATAATGGTTGGCTATCGAACTAAACCCCGTCCGGCGACGGAAAGAAGAAACGAACGAATAATGGTTTAATTAAACGCTGCTTAAACGTTGAAAATCCGAGTTGCGGACGCGCGATTGATTTAGTAGTACCCGAGCCGTGCCATCACACAGTGCAATCGTTTTATACGAGTTGGATCGAACTCAGTGCACGGAGGCTGATGTTGGCTGTTGGCTGCTGCTGCCGTATCGTTCGATATATGCTCGTCGACAGTCCCGCGAGTTTTCATGCAAGAGCGCAATACGTTAGCGCTTAGCCGCGGAGCGAACGAGAGAACGCGACGATAAACCGCGGTGACACTTACTCCACCTCGATCACCAACACGTACACGCGCGCACACACGGACAACTCGGTCCGCTTCCAATCTACCGTCCCTGTGCAAGCTCTCTGACGATAATTTTTTTCCCCGTGCTCCAATTTTTTTATCTGCCCGACGAGGAGGTTTTTTAAAAAATATATATATTATCTGCTTCGTTCTTTCCTTTCTTGCTCCCTTCACTCACCTATCCGCGCTCTCGCGGTCTCCGGAATGATCCCAAGGCCGTTTGCACAACCGCGCCGTGACTGTCGGACTCCAACGGCTACGACGTTTTTTTTTTTGCTCCATATTGCACCTACCGGCTGCGTTGTGTGTATCATAACTGGTACATATTAAACGTGCGACGTACGAAATGTACGATGGATCGTGAAGATTTCATGAAACGCGAAACTTGGATACTGAATTTCATGCTGATTGTTTGGAATCGACAGCCTCACCTTTATGTTTTGTGAATTTCGTTGTTGCGTCGAAACGGAACAACGACGTCTAGTATTTTTGAGAAAATTATCGACAAAAATGGGCTGAAAAACGATACCTCGATAGAAAAAAAATTAATCGAAAATTGAAAACAATCAATAAATCATAAATAAGTAGACGAATAAAACAGTGATAATTTTACCTTAAAGTGCTTGAAATAATGACATTGAAAAGAGAATCACGCCCCTATTTTCCTCGCAATAATTTAACTAAATAATAATATTAAAAAATGTACATTTCTGTTTACTGTGGAAAATTATTTTTCGAACCGTCAATTCAAAACGAAACGAAATAAACGATAAAAATAGAAGCTCAGCGAATGCGAGAAAAAGGTGTTGCACAAAGATCAATCCTTCAAAAAAAAGTGATTGTTTATTTTTTTCAAACTCTCATCATCGCGAAGATCCAACGTGAGAGACGATGAACGGAGTGTGGCTGCGGTTTATAACACGTCGGTTATAAGTTGACGCAGATTGCAGCGGAGTACGCTTCGCTAACTGTTGCCCGGTGTTGAATTAAGTCTTACACCAGTTGATGCGTGGACGTGACGCGTGTACGTGATGCTCGACCGCGGGAAAGGTGGGAATTACGATGCGGTTCTCTCTCGTTCCGTAAGCCCTCGCGGGTTGTTTCGCTCTGACTCTGTCGAAGACCGGACAACGCGACAAGAGAGATGACAAGTTTATTCGACGGTGCGTCTCGACGCGTATTCGAGTGACAAGTGAAGCTCGCCAAGGATCCGTTCAGACCCGCCGATGGGGGATTAACCGAAGAGTTTTAGAAAAATCGATGAAAAATATAAATATATGTATACATCAAATAAAAATTGAAAAAAAAAATAAAAAGAAACGGTAGGAGGAGTGAGAATCAAGCGAATAAGTGAGAAGTTTCGCGGAGACATGAGCTACAGAGTAATATATGCGAGAAGCACTAATTCATTCCGCCAGCGATAGCGCGGACATTCTCCGATTAATTGCCACGATTAATAATAATTAATAGGGTTGAGCGGTAGGCGTGGGCAACGCGCGCAAGTGCCGTTCACGCGAAGATTTCTTCTCTCACTTCTTTCATTTTCTTCAACGCATTTCATTTTCTACCGTTTTTATTTATTTTTATACATCTTCAATTTTTATTAATTTATTCATTCATTTATTTTTTATTTATTTTCCGACCTGCCGCGTCAAAGAACGCACGCGATTCCTCGCTTATCCGTACGTCGGTTGCTTACTCGCTCGTCGGCGTTATGTGTGTGTGCTCGTGTGTGTGTGTGTGTACACGGGGTGTCGGGTTTTGCGATAAGTACAGCGCGCGCGCCGAGAGGACTCCCCGCTTTAGCTTCTGCTGCGTCTCGGGATGGCTTTCCCTCGGGCGAGAGCACATCTTCTTCTTTCCTGCGCCGTATTCCGGACTCGCGAAGCCGCACGAGGCTCGTTACGGAGGCGAATATACTCACACCCCATTACTTTGCCCACGCATTACACTTGTCACTATTGCGGTATCCTGTAGTAGGTAAACGAGGTGAGTAACTAGTTTTCGAAAATTATGGCACCACCTCCCGGTTGAACGGAGATTCTTCGTTATAATCCACCGAGCTCGAGCTTTTATTTGTTCATTTATATTTCATTTTTCTTCTTGATTTTGTTTTTTCCATCAACGTACAATGTAACGAGAGAACGCAGTTTGATTTTACGTTTTTATTTTTCTCTCGCGGCTGGGCAATTATCGAGGGAATGTGGAAATAAGGATTAACAATTATATCCGAGTGAACGAGGGTATGTACATTTATGCGGGCCCCAAGAGTGAATCAGAGTCGCCCCGGGAAGATCCTCGCCGCGCGCATAATTTCTCATTATGCAAATATCCGAGCAACACGGCGGTCGCGGTTGTGTTTCAGCTCCGCGAGAATGTTCGTTCGGAGCTTCCGGGGTGGCACGAACACCCGGAAGTTATTCCGGGTTATGCAATTTTATTCGTAAATTGATTTGTCTAAATATTTCAGTCACAAAAACATTGATATTAACATCGATGTAATATTAGTTTAATATAATATGATAATCGTGATAATTAATGCGGTACGATATTATCATTGATATTAATTCTTGTTGCTATTTAATCATTTATTCGGTAAAAATAGTGAGAAGCAATTTCCTCTGATTGGAATAAACAATTACGAGGTTCGAATGTAGACGAACATGACTCGTAACTTCCAATATGTAGACTGTGCCGTTTTTCCATCGTCTCGATATTTTTATTCCCACCATTTTTTTATTAGTATTTAATTTATTTTATATTGCACCAACATACAGGATCCGAATAACAATAATAATATTTGTTCGTGTCAATTTTTGTTGCAGGTGGGTTTTACGACTTGGTCCTAACTAACTCTCAACTCTCGTCTCTCGAAATCATGAAAAAAAAAAACAGAAAAATAAAACCCCCCAAAGAGAAAAAGAAAAAAGGATCGTTCTCGTTACGGTAAGCGAAATCGTTCTCGGTCGAATAAAGAGGAGTCCGCGCGTCGACTGCGTCGAGTCCGTTGGTGCAGCTCGTTTCGCCGACGACGTCTTCAATCTCAAAATAGAAACATAAATAATGTATACGCGATAACGTCGTGAAATACGAGAGCCGGGTTATGCGTGACGAGATCCTTGCGGAGGATTTTGCGTTCGACTCTCATCAGCTCGCACTCTCGTCGTTCATGGAATTTCCTAATTGATTTATTTTCGCATTACCGTCTTGGAGAAAAAGCAGATTTAAAAAAAAAAAATGATTTGAAGAAAAATAATAATAACTATAATAATAATAATAATAATTCGGAGAATTCACCTGTTGAGAAACGGGGTTTCGAGGTAGCTAGGTGGAAGCGTCGGGGGTCGGCTAACGAGATCCTGGCTTCGGAGACCCGAGCGGGTCTCGCAGGTCTACGGTATTCAATGCCAGATCGGCGAGGGCGCGTCATTAGACCTGTTGGCACGTTGCGCAAGACCTATCATTACGCACCGATAATTCGCTGGTATTAATGCTACGATGTGAACAATAGCACAGACCCACGGCAATATAAGACGCCGACGTGATAGCCCAGAAATTCGCTCGATTGACATTTGACCTTGCGTTTTGCTACCGGTGTTCTACCGTCGGAATTTTAATAATTTTCGATTTATCGATCTCTTACCTATCGCTGTCGACAATGTCTATGTACATAGACATAATATTATGTACATATTTATCTTAATCTCAGATTTTAAAGCCCGATATAATAATAATATTTTTTTTTTTTGGAAAACGCTTTTTATCGACTGCAAGGAACATTTTTTGAATCCATGTTCGTTCAATGTTTTCAAATTTGTTCTGTCATTTATCGAATCAATATTAGCGGATGAAATGGAATTTTGTTTGGTCTTAATCTGTGAAAATCAGAACACAAATTATTTTCTACTTTTGATGTTAGCATTTTTTTCTTTTTTAATTGAACATTATTATATAAAAAATTTTGTTACGCGTTACGAAATATTAGAATCATTAATTGTTACGAGTATTCGTGGTGTAATGCCGATAAAATCCGATAAAATAATATCGTGGTATAATTAGAGGAGCACTACTATAATAAATCTGGCATATGCGACGGTTAGTCGTGTCTTCAGACGATCAAAAGGACAATTTTCGTACGAAAAATAGTCTTTGAGTTTATAAAGAGTAAAATATAAATACATCAACGACTGATCCGTCGCACTCCACATGACTCCTCGTGTTACAATTTCGATTCGTTTCACCGTGGAGTTAATATTATTGTGACTCCATCGATCAAAGTCAATCGAGGTGTCGGTAACCCATCCGAACCAGCAACAACTTTTCCGATACGCGATACATAATCGCGCGCTTCTTGCGAACGACTACGGAACGAAAGCCACGCGATTAACCGGACGAGACAGGCGTACTCTCGGTTTCTCTCTTCTCATTTATTTATAGATGCTCGCTCGCAACAGCGCCGACCACGTGCGTACATTATATACCGATTCTACTCTGGAAAGAAAAAATTATCAATAACAAAAATTACCAAAACGGAAAAGTCTAAAAAAAAAATTATAGCGATGCCGCGTATCGAAATCTGTACAGAGTAATGCACGTGACATGGATAATATCAACGTCTGGATATCACTGAAAAAAACGGACGAACGACCGTAGAATTTATTTATTTCTTTTCCACGTACGATTACCAACGTGTGACTATTTTCATGTGGATGCATTCGTGCATTGATTCAACACGTTTCACTCTACGATTACTTTTTTCTGGATTCATACGAATGACAAGTCGTGTTAGGATCATTCGTTGATTTTTATGATTATTCCGGTTTATTTGAACTATTTATCTATCTGTTGCGAATGATGCAGTCAGCCTCGTTATCGGAGCATATAAAGGAGTAATCGTGTTTGACGCTTGCCAAACAATTTTGTTATACCCTCCCCGCTCCTCCCTTCCTCTCCCCATCCTCCACCGTTAGGTCTTGTCAATGGCAAGTACGAGCTGCAATGAATATAAAGTCTCTGCGTCTCTACGTCGCATAGTAAAATCCAGTACTGGCAGCAATAAACCAGTACATCTTCCATTCATGAGAAAATCTTGATTAATTCCTTATCTCGTCTGAAGTCGTTCGTAAAGATGACACAAAACTGAATTACGTTACTTTGTGAACGTTCTTGTTTCGCAACGTGTCCGCGAACGCATTAAACGCAGCTCGAACCAGATGTCGGGATGATACGAGAGCCGTCTAAATTGTGGTTTACAGTTTATTCTGTCAAACGTGTGCTTATGACTAAGCTCAGACAACGTACATAAGTCAACTGAGATAAATTGAATTTTTTGCAACATCACGAATATTATGTTATCGGGGCGTAATTGCAGTCACAATTATAATAAACAACAATAATAATAATAATAATAATAATAAATTTATTATCATTATTATTATTTTCATTTTCCAATTCAATTATTTTTTGCAGCATCGCGAATATTATATTATCGGGTCGCAATTGCAATCGCAATTATAATCCATAATAATAATGACAATAATAATTATTATTATTATTATGAATATTAGTTTAGTATCATTACTTTTATTTTCAATTATTGATTTTTTATTCTCGTTTATCATTGCTGCAACTGTATGTTGAATGAATGTATATAATTTAGGCGTGTCGAGAAGCGTAACCTGTCGTCGGACGCATCCGACGACCTCGACGCACGCTCAAAACGTCCGTTTAACGGCGGTGCTTGACAAAAGACTCCTCGGGTAAGGACGAACGATTACTGTCAACCGTCGCTCAAACGCGGATCGAAGAAACGTGAAAATAAATATCGACGAAAAAAAATAAGAATAAAATAAGATAAAAAACAATCGTGAATTTGACAAGGGCCAATCTGTCCGACGTAGCGTGTAATGTCTCTAGTCTCCGTATCTCGAACGTAGTCAAAACGAATCTGACAAATCCTTCGCGTCTCGTAGTCCTCGCGACAACACCCCGAAACCGAGAGACAGCCTCGGGTGAATATTTATTTCCCGTCCGTGTACGCGTGCGTGTTCGCCGAGCAACGCGAATAAACAGCGGGAGATTCCGCCTTAACTACGCGACGTGTCCTTGTGTACGTCGAGAGTGAAACCGCGTTCCCGTAATCCTCCGCAAGGATCTTGTATCATCCTCGCAAGGATCATGTATTGTATTAATCCTTACCGCGAATTCAATAATTCGTAACGGTCATTTAGGATCCGAGAGCGATTGGGATCTCCACGGACGCGTTAACGCGATCGAGACGGACGATAGCGAATTGAATCGGTGCCTCAACTGTTTCGGATTTGGCGATTCACTGTATGAAATACCGTTTTTTTCTTGCTGATTGTTTGTTAGTATTTGTTTATTTAATTTTTTGGATTCGTTTATTTAACGCTTGGCTACTTTGTCAGGCATTTTCCCGGCCAGTCCGTCGTGTTTCGCCCGGACTTTTAATAACGTGAGGGATGATGGGGGGTTGCTATCGATATTTGCAAACCTCTGTATTCAAACTCTTACCCATCACTCGTGTTTTATGAAGTCTCAGCGACGGGGGCTCGCTGAGATAGTGGCAACTTCGTTCAAGCGAACATTTAGTAATAAGTACATCCAGCAAAAACAACAATATATTAATTAATAAATGAATAAATATTTGAATAAAATTATTCAACAAGAATATTCAAAATATATTCTACGAATGTCTTATAAAAAAAAATGAATAGAAACAAAATCTGAGTGAGCTCGCAAGAGATAGAATATTGAAATTACTATACGGAAGATAATTGATAAAAGCCCTCAACGAATCCCGAGTATTCCAACGATGCTGGACCCTCGACGATTCGAAAAAAAAAAATTGTTAATGAAAAATGGGAAAAAAAATCATAGAATGAAAATTGATTCAATTAGCCCCGGTCGTACGTGATAGAGGTTATACATGGTTATGCGGTACGCAGTGCTCGGCGATGGGCTCGGTACGCGCAGTACCGAGGCCGACGATAGTCTTCTATTAATTTACAGTTTAATCTCCGCGGCGAATCTCCGCCGCGGACATGGGACATCGGCAGGTATTGCGGGGAACCTGGGTAACCATATATTATCGTGCTTAATGTTGCCGCCATTCGACGCCGACGACTACGACGACTACGACGACGACGACGACGACGACGACGACGACAACACGATGAGGACGAAAGAAGGGAAGCAACAGGTGGCTCTTGCCAATGTCGCTTTTGCATTTAAACCGCATTTTTTTCCAAATCTTTATTATGATCATTATTATCTTTTTTATACGCATATTACCCTGTCACGACGGCCACCACCCTGTCTTTACGCTCCGTCATCGACCTTTTCACGAGAACGACGAGACAGACGGCCGTATGGTAGCTCAATAGCGCAAATTTATAATAAAAATAATAATAATAATAATAATAATAATAATAATTATTATTATTATTATTATTATTATTATTATTATTATTATTATTATTATTATTATTATTATTATTATTATTATTATTATTATTATTATTATTATTATATTATTAATATTATTATTATATTATTATTATTATTATTATTATTATAATAGTAATAATAATAATAATAATATCAATATAATTGACAGAGAAAAAAGTGGCAAAGAGTCTAACCCGCCTATTGCTCATACAAACCAGCGAGTATTCGAGTTCTGTCCTAACGAGGATTAATTTGCCTCGCGAGTCAATCCCTCGTGGCCTCGTCGTACGAATCGAGATTCTATAAATATATATGTTGGACTCGAGTAGTACGAGAGGAAACGAGCGAAAAAAAAATATAAAAATAAAAGATAACCAAAAAAAGGCAATGAGCAGCAAAGTAGAATCATTGAAGAGGGATTCCTGTCGACTCCGTGGCTTCGAAAGGGTCCACGATCCAGCTCGATCTCTCTTTCTCTCTCTCTCTATTTCTGTCTCGTACAAAGCCGAGCAATCGCTAAACTGGAATGCACTTGGCAAGGCCGTTACTACCGAAGCGTTGCCGTTGATAGAAAACCAGACTCGTGCACAATCGCTCGGTCTCGATCTTCGAAACAAACTGATGTAACGCGCATACGTGAAACGTTGTAGATCGCAGAGTCGCGGGTACGTGTATAAATTGCACGTGATTTTAATTATCGCGTGATTAACCCGCGTGGCCGAGATGACCGCGTAACGCAGACGTCGTGCAACGAGCAACGGAAATGGTATGAATGAAGAAAACGAGAACGTCGGTAACGCCCATACACGCACTTGTGTCATCGCTTTTTTATTTTTCGTTTATTTTTTTCTTCGTCCGTCTTCGGTTGACGTCGTTCCGTTATCGCGTTATTGCGTGCCAGACAACGAGAAGAAGACATAAGATGAAACGAAATGCAATAAATGCACGAGCGTGTGGGAAGCGTCCGTTTTCTGTGTCCGCGACACGAGAGAGTCGATGCCAAAGATACGAAAACGCATGGAGTCGAGTACACGAATACGGCGAATTGTATGGAAAGACAACTGTGAGAACTTTGGCAAGCGTAGTAACGAACGGTCGATAATTGTGGTCTCACGATTATTCGTGCGTCAATGTTGACACACGATCGGTAGACCGGAAAGATTGAGACGACGTGATGGTATTCGCTCATTCGCGAGTAAGCGATCGGGGCGCACGCTACGACAACCTACAACGAATTACAAATGATTATTACACGTCCTTAGCGCGTCTGTGGGACGCGCTAAGGACGTGTGTCGTCGGTTTTGTTTTTCGCTAATGAAATCAAATGAGCTACCGATGTCACCGAAAGGTGGACATTTTTTCGTTCATCTTTGAGTGCAATGAATGAGTGATTGTGATGATATTAATCTGCGTATGGATTTCGAGTAACTACCGATGCTAGCATTGAAATAAAACATACACCGCCCTATTTTTTAAATCGAATGAAAAACATTTTCGCAAATATTAAGATGCCTGATAAAATAATTGCCCTCTTTATTAGTTAAACATTTTTCCTTCAATTCATCGAACGCAAACATTTTTATTCTATTTTTTCAAATCGACATAAATAATAAATTAATTGGAAAAATATATTTTTAAATACTTCAGGATTAAATTAATTTCTAAATTAATTTGCCAAAATATTTCTATACATATTTATTCGAATTTTGAAACGAATGTGCATTTACATCGAAATATCATAGATTGTCGTAATTTTCGACCTAGTTGCATTTGTACGAGGATACCACGTGTGCTCGGCTTTTGCGCTCCTTCGACGGCGCTCTCCCCCGTACGATCTACCGTATCGCCTTTGGCAATGTCCCTCAGTGTCCCACCAGCGTCCCGGCAACCCGCGTGCGGTACCGTGCAGTCGGCAGGATCGCGTGTATGAATTTATTATCCGAAAACTCGTCCGACTGCGGCTCGCTCGAGTACGTTCGCCGAAGTTTCGCGTGCGCGATATTATTATCTTCGAGGCGCGCTTTTCCATAGACACTATAATAGTGCTTTGAGCGACTGCCATAGTTGTACATTGCCTCGGTAGATGTATATACTGCTTGCCGCAGCTAATAAAAGCTGACTACCGCCAGGCCGAGTCCGCTCTGGACGAATATAAACGACTTGAATATTGCAGCCTGCTCGCACGATTGCACGTAAAACTTGCAACGGCCGTGCCGCCGTATTTGTTATTATTAATCTTAATAACCATCTGAAGAATGTCAATTAACGACGCCTGTCAGTAGTGTCATATTATTTTTTATTGCTTTATTTATTCATTTTTTAAAATAATTTTTCATCGTCCTTTCTATTTGATAATTCTAACAATATATATTTTCTATATATATATTTATATATTTGATATATTTTCATCTGTTTTTCAATTCATTTTTCCGCTGTTGAACGTTGATTGAAATAGTCAAACACGATTTTCAGTTCCCCGCTCTTTGCGTTGCCGTGGACCGCGGCACGACCAACTGGCCAGGCGGGGAACATTCAATTTTCGGTCCAGTTAATTGAGTCAAACCGTCGCGTGTCGCAATCGGCGCGGAAAAATGGTTTTCAACGACGTTAGCGACATTCGTGTCACTTTCGGAAATTTAGTCACGCAACCAATTCGACGTATCTCGATTGTTCGTGTCCGAGCTTCATGAATGATACTGTCCATTGTCGTACCAACGCGATTCTTATATTACAAAAAGAAATAATGAAAATGAATAAATAAATGAACATAAAATAAATAAATAAATTAGAAAAAACAAAGACCACTGCTGTGCTACTTGAACGATTGAAAAATCGAAGGTTATTTTCTTCGATCGGCGGAAGATCATTGAACGAGATCGTTGACTCTTGGCTCGTGTGACGTGATTGACGCGGCAAGGACGGCTTCGTGGCCAAATGCGCTCGAGCGTGAGCGATCGCGCGTCCTCCGGAAATCGCGGTATGAACCGGCGTAAAAATATTGACCGCCTTCGTCTCTCGAGTAAATCTCTTCGGGTCTTTCTTCGCTCGAACGACCGCAGAGTGGTAAAAGTATATACCTTACGTACTCGTTCGCGATGGTACGAGTTCTCGCGTTCACGGTCTTCGCGAGAGTGAATACCGCGAACGAAAACGAGAGTGGACTATCCACCGCTCTACGGTAGGGACTCGTGACCGTAAACGTAATAACCGTACGCCGGCCGCAAAACAGAAGCAGCGCTGCGGATGCGCTCGACGCGCGCGGCTGCCCCAAGTAGATTCAGCGCTCGTTGAACGGACGAGACCGGACCGGCAACTTCGATGCGCGATTCAATATTTTTTAAATTTTTTATCGTTTTTTTTTTGTTGTTGTTATTGTCTTTTCATCCTGGCACCTTTGCTCGGTCGCCACATGGCAGCTTAACGCAGTTGGGAGGCTTAATTAATTCCCTACCTTTCAAATTCTCGGTCAATCAAACATTTTTGATTGATAGTTACAAGAACGATAGAATTCGATGGAGTTGAGAGCTTTCTAGATTCTTTATACGTATTTTGAACACACAATATTGGAGAAAAACATATTTGATAAGATTTTTCTGAAGAATAGTTCATAAATATTCTTGTTTTCCCTCCCTCTCTCTCCCTCTCTCTTCCTCAGTTTGCGCAACAACTACGCAGTATGTCGAAAGGATCTTGAGGGGATTAAATCTCCGTCAATGTGTAATTCTCGTACACATAAAAACGCCCGAGGATCAGCCTTGAGGACCTTCTTCGTGGCTCTCGAGTACGACACGTTCCTGGAACTAAAACGCATTTAAAAATCTCGCGAAGCGGATCGCTTCCGGTACGTCGGATGCACGCGTACATACATATATATATATATATATATACATACACAACCCAGCCCCACCTTCTTCGAGTCCGCTGTACTTCTCCGGCATTGGCCTCCCTCTCCTGTCCTCTCGCTCTAACAGTGTATGTCCGCTTACCCCATAATTCTCCTCTCGTCTCAAAGAAAAATAACGAAAAAGAAACTAACCGGGCGTGATGCTCCGCACGGCCCGAATCGGCCCCGGGTCCCAAGAGATAGTTTATTATAGGTGTGCAACACTCCAGCTTCGATCGAGGGTGCCTC
This sequence comes from Sussaba pulchella, assembly GCA_963971145.1. Classification (NCBI taxonomy): domain Eukaryota; kingdom Metazoa; phylum Arthropoda; class Insecta; order Hymenoptera; family Ichneumonidae; genus Sussaba; species Sussaba pulchella. The sequence continues at coordinate 10,538,164 of OZ020169.1, read as the reverse complement.
CCTGTTCCATTGCACACTCACGTAGACGTCACAAGTATACAATAACGGTGTCGATACACATACAACGAATGTACATCGCGTAATCGGCATGGGTCGTTCCCCGTCAAATCAAATTGAAACGAATTATATTTTCAGTTCAATATATCGCTAGGGATGGAAAAAAATTGATGAAGAATTTCGAAAAATGTCAAACTACAAAATATTGTAGAAGCAATAGAAAATTAATGATTCTATGAAATCACGTTAATTCGGAAAACAAAATTTCTTAGACGTATCCGAAAATGAGTGAACTTTGAATTTTCAGTGCTGGCTTGTTAGAGATTTGATCGTTGGAGTTAATTGATTTTCTCATCGTAATATTACGTAACAGATACTCGGATTAAACGATTTTCCATAAACTTTTGTTCGTTTTCGTGACCTGAAATAAATTAAAAATAAAAATAACCAGCAAATGACAATTGCGTTCGTTCGAGTTGAAATGTCCCATAGCGAATATACATGTACGTATATCCGGAACGAATGTAGAACGCACACAGAAGTAATCGAAAGGCCCCCGCGAAGGAGAAACGAACGAGATTAGCAGCTGATGAAAAGGTGGAGCTTCGCGAGATGACGTTTTAAGTGCCGATGAAATTGTACACCGATAAGTGGAGTATGCGAAGGAGTCGCCTTCTGCCGAGGGCTCGAACACGCTTTTGTGTGTACTTTGCGACTTGCACGTGTGTCCGTGCGTGTGCACGCCGTGTTCTCGTCTTTGATAGGACGATAGGTTCGACATGAGAACCGATTTGCCACAGGAAGTTACCTTCCGCGAATACAGCCTCTCGATATTAGTCCCCGTATCAAACAGCCTTGCGCCTCTTCTACGGTCATTCCGTCTTTTTCCGGTCGTGCCGTCTCGCCTCCACCCCACGAACTACTCTGTACTTGAGCGTCACGGTGAAACTGTGAAACCCGATTGGAATTTATTGCAATTCCATAGGTGTCGGATTTATCTGTGCTCTCCGGTATTCGCACGTTGGTACATAAATTCAATTCACGACTCGAATATATATAAATTTGTCAAACCCTATCGTGGATTCTTAATTGGAATAAATCCCGAGACCGCGGTTTCCAACGGTCGAGTGTGAAAATAAGTGTAATAAAAAGTTTGGAATGAACCCCATCGGTATTCGCGAGAAAAATTCCGATAACAAAAATTAATCCTTATTAGTATTTAATTTCAACGAAATATTGTACAATTCCATCATACATTTTTTCGCGAATTATTGTGTCATTTGGGTTTGAACAATATAAATTTCGAGGTTATACGAGGTAAAGCACAATGAGTTTGATTTCGATGGGATTAAAGTAAGCGAAGCTTTGGAGAAAGATCAAACTCGGCCGCTCTCGTTGTTTCCTTTCTAAGCACCGGACGGATAAATACGCGACGCGGCGGAAAGAGAAAGATCGGCTTCTCACCGAGCTTGCGGCAGGGCGTATGCGCTTCGATGAACGAGAAGCAGCCCCGATGAGCTCGCGACTACGGAGAGATGTAAAGACGCCGCCACCATATGGCCGCGATCGGACCGCGCCGTGAAGGTTGCATAATTCGCGGTCTTCGATCTACCAACGACGAGATGATTTTCCACTTCGGTTTCTATCTTCTTCCTTCGTTGCGTGCCACGCATCTGTCCAACCTCCGTTTCTCTATGATAGAATTAACCTGTACGATTTATCATCCAGCCGTGGCCTATCTCTCCACTCTCATTCCTTCGGACTCCTCGGGCCCCGTGACTTTCGCATAACACACGAGAATTTCAAGAATTCATATAATCAAAGGTCTTCGCCGTTTATTCTTATCTCACGGGGATACGTACACGCTTTGGATAAAGATCATGCGAAAAAGGAAAAATTCATAAGATTCGAAATAAATTCAAAAAATTAAAAAAAAAATTTTTTAGAATACATAAATAATTTTAAATAATGTAAATAATTTCAAGAAGTTCAAATGATTTGAAAAATTTAGCCTTATTCTAACGAGTAATTGTAGAATTATGAGATTATCCGACGATAGACGGTAATTCAATCGCTGACGGGACCTCGCCATTGTGCGCGAAACGAATGACCTCGGTCAATGGTATCTGGCGAGGACTGTTCGAAATCGGGGTAAGGTCGCGTTGCTGACCTCCCCTTGAATGTCTGATCGGCGCAGTCTCACGACGGCGGCGTCGTCCGTGCAAATGTCCTCCGCAATGCCCAATATGGTCACTCGGTGTCCCACATGCATTTCAACGCGGAGCTTTGTCCTTCACGCTTCGACCTTACATGGAAACGTCGGGCGCACCGCGCTAAGCCCTTAGTCACTCATTGAAAAATAAAAAAAGCTCGAAAAAAACGAACAAATCCAATTTAATTCCAACCGCAACACTCGTCAATCACCGAACAATTTAATTTCAATTATGATAATCGAAGAATTCAATGAAATATCATTCTCGATCGGGTAAATAAATATTTGTCAAAACAAAGATCGCATTGGCGGTAAAAAAAAAAAAAAAAATGTGATTCATTTCGAATGCACGTATAAAGAAGCGGCGTAAAGCACTTTCCCATGGGGTGCCGGTTGCCGGCGGTGCGTGAGCTTCGAGCCCGGTGTCTGCATTCCACGGGGTGCTATGCATAAACGGTCCCCCGGTCTCGGGACGTTCATGGTATACACCAACGTTAAGAACGAGGAAGAAACACAGAGCGGCAGCAGCACCAGCACCAACAGCAGCCAACTTAAGAGCCCCGTGGTGCACCGTGCGGCTCCCCTCTCAAGGGGAGTAGTAAATTATCACCATAATAACCTCATGGAAGCGGATTGGATTTCTCACACAGTCTCTCTCGTCTTTGCCGTTGCTGTTGCTCCTGCTCTTGGCTGCTAGGTGCTTCTGCCGGTGGTGGTGGTGCTGCTGCTAGTCTCTCTCGCCGCGTCTCTTGCTTTTCTCTATCCTTCAGACTCCGACTCTACGGACTGTAGACTCATCTTACCCGAGCAAGCTTGGTACTCCCACGTCCCTCTCTCCGGCATGTATACTTCGCGCTGTACTATACAAGACCTTTTCCTTCCTCTAATATTTTTCTTCGTCCTCGTCTTCGTCTTCTTTTTTTTCTTCTTCTTCTTCTTCTTCTCTTGGTTCTTCGACGTTTCGCTACCACCACCGCCGTTTACGCCATCCGCGGTGTTTACACGCAGCGGCGGTTTTATGGGAATGTTAATGGGTGACATTCCACCCTTTCGCGAACAGGAGTATAACCGGAGGGATGAGACGAGAAGGAAAAGCGCGGCCCGGCAACGGCTGAGAAGAAGATCCGCGTCGTCACGTTGCGTCGCTTCTATTCGCACGAATTTCGCTTTCTCTCTCTCTCTCTCTCTCTGGCGCGTTCTTATCCTTTTCCGCCCATCGTTCCTCTTTGAATTTATATTACGTACTTTGCTTTCTCCGCCAACGATCTGTCGGCTCGGCCGCGGATAGTTTCAACGCGACAAGCGACCGGGTTGCGCTCATGTGAAACCCGCGGAATTGTGGAGATGTATCGACGACTACAACATATATTTAACTTCGTAATTTTGCTCCTTCGCGAGCTTGCTCTTGGGGCGTAAAAGATATTTTGTTTGCCATGAATGTCCTACAAAATCCTTCATACTTGACGAAATCTCGACCTTCGATCTTCCTTCGTCGAGAAACATGATCAAGGATGAGGTTGTCTCGTCGCCGATCGGCGTCGTAGAAAAATGGATATATGCATACAATAATCAATATATTGTTGTGAATATAGATTTCCCCATCATCTGAGATAATTTGTCTGATGAGTCAATACTTATAATCATTATTGTTATTATTATTAATTTATGTAAAGCAAAAACGGGTAATAATAATCAATAGCTTTACATATTTCTGAACAACTAGAAATTGTAATTATAGAATTTAGCTTTATTATCATTTCAGACATTACGAATTCGACAATCTCACAAAGAAAATCGCCTCGATATGTAGAAAAGGGAGAACATCAAAACAGTACCGTCTAACCTACAATCGTCGATAATAAACACGATCGTCTAGATTTCGGTATGAGCACACACATCAACATCCCCCCCCGTAAGCTCGTTGATTTCGAATATCGCATTTGCGTTGGATTAAACAGCATCCCCACGGATACACGCGGGAATTGTCAAGTGCTCGGTAATGCAGAACAGATTTAAAGCTCGCTAGTATAGCAACCACAGCGTCGGCAGAAGCTGCAGCTGGCTTCGTTGGTTATATGAAGCAATTATATAGTTCCGCGAATTCTGTATAGGCGCGATTGTCAACAACCTCGTAACTTCTCGGCTCGGTCGAGCGTGCGGGCCACGAGGACAGAGTAAGCGCACGAGAGCACGGCTTTGCGCACCACCTTCAGTGGCAATGTGGGCCTTATTCTCCAATCCTGTACTTTGCCACTCGTTCTTTTTCCTCCTTCCTCTTCCTTCGCTTTTTCTTCTTCTTCTTCTTCTTCTTCTTCTTCTTTCCTTCTTATTTTTTCATCTTTTTCTGCTTCTTCTTCATCCGCCTCTTCGTCGTCTTTGCTTTACTCTTTATTCCTTCTCCTCTTCCGCTCTCCGGCTCTCCCACCTAATCTTCTTAACTCTCCCCTGCCGCCCGCGTTCCCTCATTCCTCCGCTACGGTGAGAGCCCGGACGATGGAGAGAGGAAGAGAGAAAACACGAGGATTTTCAACTCACCTTTGAGAGAGAACTAGGCAAAGCCGCGCCCTCCTATCTTACTCTATCTCGTTTCTTCCGTCGTTGTAATTGCAAAACCCTTGGATCTTTCCGCTATATAGCTCGGCCCTGACTATAGTTCATTTATAGTTGCGGGGCCCGCCGGAGATGAGTTATACCGCGGTTGGTATTGGTAAGCGGTTTGCATTGCACTCGCACGGTGGCCTACCTCACTCCACTCAGCTTTACCAGTACGCATACGTATTTATAAATCTATGTGTATATATATGTATAAATGTACGTATTACATTGCTTTTTCTGCGTTCTACGGTGAGAGTGAAGGTGAGACCGCTCAACAGTCTTGACACCTGACGGGACCCAGGGCCCTTTGCAATCCGGCCCCGCGAGCCATCCCACGAAGAAATAGCGTGCTTGCGGACTGATGCCGATGAACTGAACATCGCACGAGCCCAACAATGCCGCGCCCCCGGATTTAGCCCCTCAATTGAACAACGATCAATGCACCGGAGATAGGGATGAAAGCATCTTTCAAATTGCAATTTTATTCGACAAGTCGACCTCGCGGCACGAGCAAGGTCATCGCGATTCACGACGGCACGCGAGATCTTTCGACAATGTTGCAAGACTGGTTGTGGAAAATTGTTTTGTCAGAATTATATCGCAACCACGGCAATCTCGTGGGGCAATAAAGAGAAGCCTTAATTACAATTAACGAAGACTCCGTGGTTTGTGGGAATGAAAAAATTGATGGATCGCTTTTAATGCGCGGATTTTTTTTTTTTTTTTTTTGGATTTTCGTTTTTTTGTGGCTGCTCGAAATTAGTTCGGTGCTGTTTCATAGTGGAGCGATTAAACGTGTCATTGATTGAGAATGAAAAACTGGTACGGACTCGCAAGAATACGCGTTGTTACCGAAACTCGATTGATAATCACCAGAATCTCAGATCTCTAATTAAGGAAAAAAAATTATTCCGGCCGTTTTTGTAAATTATTGCTTCGATTCAATATTGAAAATTGCGAAAAATGGGAGTAAAATTGAACATGTCGACATTAGTTTTTACCAATTCACAGGTGAATTGCTTTTTTTTCTTCGTTATGGTATGATTTAATATTTTTTTCGCGCCGCAGAAATTGATTTTTCCACAGGGCCAAAAAAAACCAAACAAAAAAATGCAAACGCCAACTAGACAGTCGAACCAGTTTCTCGTTTCCCGTCGTACGAACCCGTGAGTTCTCCGGTGTACCGCCAAACACGAGATATCTCGTGTAATTCATACACTTGCCGCAGGCATTTCATAACCAGATCAGCTTGGTTAGAGATTATTTTTTTTTTTTTTTTCATACTTATTTCTCTATATTCTCGATAAGCGGACCGCGCGAACACAGGTTTCGCCTGTGCTCGACATTCGTTCGGTCTCTCGTGCTCGCGCTACGTTTCGCGGTTGTCTCTTCCCGTTTTCGCAGTAATTCTCTTCGTTGATCGAAAATGCCCGAAGCCACTAGAATTTTCCGGGATTGATAGCAGAGCGAAGCGTTAGAGGAGACGAGAGAATGATGATAGATAAAAAGAAATGAAAAAAAAAAAAAAAATACATATATAAATTCATATCTCGAGATTGAGAGATTCGTGTTGGTTAAGTGGAGTTTCGGCGTGGGCGAAAAGTGACCGCTCGAGCGTGCGATTTTCTGCAACCGGTCGGGAACTGCATACTCCCCCCTTACCCGCCTCCGCTCTCAACCCCCGTGGCAGCGAGTTCGAGCCTCTCGCCAGCTTTTCTTTTCGTCTAGCCATCGCTATCCTATCTCGATGGAATTCGATCTGTATTGCCGCCCGCGCGTCTACCACAAGCCTCCGTTTCTTGCCAATTTTGCCCGCAGCTGCGCTCCCCACGTGAGTATTCGGTTGATTCAACGTTTAACATGTCAAAATTTACGACAATCAAACAAATTTTACTATCCTCTATTTCTCATTACGATTTCATAATCAACGGCTGCAGAAAAAAAAATTTGTGAAGACCTAAAACGATTGATTGATTGATCCAAAATAAAATCACTCGAAAAATAAATAAATGCACATCTACGATTTGATACAATTAATTCGATGTTCGAAAAACAAAATGTTAATTCGATCTTACAAAGATCCGACGCGGACAGCCGCTGATAAAATAAGATTTTTTGCGAGTGTTTATTTTTCTATTTTCCTCCGTCAAAAATAAATATAGGCCACTTTGCCACGGGACGATGATATCTCGGATCCGTCCGAAGCGCGCCTAGGTGTATATCTTCCTTTCGTAAAAGGCCAGAGGACAACGTCGGCGAGATAAACACGGATCGCGGTGTGCAACGAGCCTCGCAAATTGTACCTGCGCTCCACCTTCTCGGCTCTGTCACGTGTGGGTATACCCTCGTGCGTGCTTAAACACACACACACACACATTCATCTATACGTATATACGTATACATGTACGTACGTTGCGAAGTACAGAGACAGAGGCGGCGATTGAAAGCGACGAGCCGGAGCGCACGGAGAATCGCAGCGGAGGAGCGCGCCCGTTGCAATTTCGCGATTGCGCGTTTTCGCACAGAGAGGAGATGATCGTTGTGTGTCGGAGCAGCGATCGTGGAGGCGCGGGGCGCGTCGTGGTTCCCGCTCGATAGGACACGATAAATCACTGCGTAACGAATGCGTCGCGCTCGAACGTTACCGCGAGTCTCGCCGCTGCTGCTGGCGTTGCCGCTACAGTTGCCGTTGCTGCAGTTGCCGCTGCTGCGGATGCTGCGACGAGATGCTCGGAGGACACGGGAAAACCCGCGGACGAAGGACTTGCGCGAGCCTGCGAGGAATATCCTTTGAAACAGAAAGAGCAAAAGTTGCGCGGGCAACACACCACCACCACCACCAGCGAGCACCATCGGCAGAAGCCGCATCATCAGCAGCCAAGAGAGCCATGAGAAATCGCCGGTTTTCCCACGGGGGCCTCCCGTTAGCGAACAGCGCTGTTGCCGCCGTGATCCGCGCGCGCGCGCGCGTTATACGACGTTACGGAGTTGCTATAGCGCACGATGTGCCCGCGGTACACCGCAGGACCCGGCGAGCACTTTGAGCATCCCCGAAGAGACCCGCAACCGCGCCCTCCGGGCAAGCTTTTGTCTCGCTCCATCGCGAATCATTCGCCCCCGTCTCTTCGTCGCTTTCATCGTCGCGGATGCTGCATCTCGATCGAAAACATAATTGACGCGACGCTTTGTATATGTCCTACCATCTCGCACTCTCCGGCGACGTGCTAATCGTCGCGATGGCACGTCCGATGGATCTAATCGATGGGCAGAGCTTCGAAGTCGGACCGTCTTGAAGCACGCGAGGCATTGCGGGATACATGAGCTTTTATGTTTTCCAGTTCTGCGAAATCATTTGTGAAATGACTTTTTTTTTTATTCAATGTTATTTTGGACTTGCATTTTACATAATTTTTAGATATTTATTATAAATAATGATAATCATACGATATATGAATCTTGAATAAGTTTTGAGAAAGTTAATAGTGTTATTATTATATTATATCATCCATTGTTTCGATTATAATAATAGTTATAATGAATATAATATTGATTTTTTTTTTGTTATTTATGAATACATTTTTTTACATTTATTGTATTGTGGCGGAAAGAAGTAAGTGATTGACGCAGCACATTGTGAGGAGCATTGTCACTATGATACTGGATGCTTCTGCTACTATCACTACTACTACGATATATTCCCGTTTGTCAGGCAGGCAATTATCGCTAATGCGGAGGTTTTGTTCGGTTTATAATTAGGTACGAAAGTGACAGAGGCACCGACAAAGAATCTCAGCCTCATTCCTCGAGGCTAAGATTCAATAGACTCAAGAGAATCCTCTCTCTTTCTCTTTCTCTTTCCCTTTCTCTGTCTCTCTATCTTTTCTTCTTCTTACTCCTTCTATCGCAGTTCTATTGCGAAGTCTCCGGCAACGTATGGTCGCATCGGAGCACCGAAGACCGGGGCTACTTGGGTCTATTCCATTACCAAGATTTTTACCAATTAACTTTAATACCCGTGCGGTTATAGAAATTACGGTTCTTTCGAAACTTCAGTGGGATGTATGCTTCATAAATTCAAACAGCTTCGACAAGGAATTACTAATCGTCTCGATTTAATTACCAACTCCGTTCATCTAAAAATTTCAATTACTTCAATCAAATCAATTTTACGTTAAATAAAAAAAAATCACTTGTAAAATTCCGTTGTGACTCACTCATTCCTCAGCGTACACAACTATCATCAATCACTCGAGCCACGTCCCGAATGACAAAAAATAAAATCTTAATTCAAACATTTCCTCTCCTTTCTTCCCAACTACAGAGGTTTGAAAAGAAAGCGAAATCCATTGTTTCTCAATTAAAAAAAAAAAACGTCCCCTCCTATCTATTGATATTCCATATTCGTGCAAAAAAGCTCAACTATCGTTATTCGCATTATTCCAATCGTAAAATTAATCCATCCCGTTTAATTATTATTTTTCACAACAACGATGAAACAATGGTTCAGCCGTCGTGGAAAAAAGATTAAAAGCGTGTGATCAACGGAGAATCTCCAGTCGGCGGAGATGCAAGGATTTTTAAAAATAACCGTATTTACACAATCTACGCACGGATATCTCGGTCGATTCACCTGACCCCGGTCTCCGGTCGGGGTTACAAGCCATAGGGTGCCATAGGAAACTGGAATTGTGCGCGGGCGTTCGAGAAGCTGGACACCGCGGCTACGCGTTCGTTCGGCGTTCTCAACACTTTTCACAGAATCCACGGAGTGTGCACGGTTGCGGCGAGTCTCGCATCTTCCTCGCTCCTTCGCGGTGGGTCCTGAAAATGACAATGGCACCTGCGAGTGTGTAAATCGCCGACGATGGTTGCCGGCGAACCGACCGAGCGGTCCTTATTTAGTAGGGCTTCGCGTGTCGTTGCATCGAGCCTTGCTTTAACCATTGCAAACTGCGGTTTCGCATGTGCGGAGGGTGGCGACGAAGGGGGAGGGGAGGGGAGGGGGGCTGGGGAAAAGGGGGAAAGCGTACGAGAGACCTATAGCCATAAATTTACTGATATTAACCTCAAGAGACCTCAGCGAAGCGAACACCGAGACGAGGATCGTTGAAATGGTGTCGCAACGCACGCGTGCCATGTATGGGGACTCAAAGAGTAGCGAGATACATGAACGGTACAACAATTGCCACCGTTATAATATGACAGGTTAAAAAAAAAATTTTTTTTTTTCATTTTAGGAAAATTTTTGGTCTTGAGAAGGATGAGGAGTAGTAAATATTTTGATGGATTGTTGTGGCCTAGAAAAATAACGGTATTGCTCGAAGGTTGATCGTGTCCCACTTTAATGGACTTTCAATTGGGAACGGTGTCTATGGAAAATTGAACCGTTCCGAACTAAGATAAATATCCATATCACGAGCTCTAAAATTGCTATAATACAGTAGTAGTATAAAATAAAAAATGCAAGTCACGTATGGACCATGTGGCAGTGATTCTTTTTTGTCTGAATAAATTATTCCATCGATAAATCATCGATTAACATCAAATGATCGATTTGTTCATTAAAAATTATTTTATCACCCGTTCAACTGTTTATTATATTCATTCATTTGAACACTACTGAATCGATAATTTACAGGACCAATAATAATGAAGAAACGAATAAAATCCGTGATAAAACGGTAAAATTTCACGTCGTTATCGTATAACGGACGATTCATCGACAATCCCACTGAGATTCGCTACTTCCCATTCCACCGCGCTGTTTCATTTAGCCCCAAACGTATCTGCATATATGGAACGAACGACCATCGACTGTACGATGACTTCCACAGTTTCGCAGGCAGCGAACAAAAGTCGTAAATAGGCGGTGCGTCAGTGCGAAGTGTTATTGAAAGAACGTCGATTGTTTCTCCGACTACTACAAACGGTTGACGACGGGGACACCGTCGTAGATGTATTATTGTTCGAATTCTCGGTAATTCCGCAACCGTGGTATTTTATATAATCCATAAGGAGACGTTCTCGGTACTCGTAACACATAGACGCCACGGATTATACTTCCCGTGGTAAAATTGCTGCTAGCCAAAGATCTCGAATAGTAAGGAAAAAATATTAAGAAAAAGAAGAATAGAAAAAAAAGCTGAGGAAATCGCAGAAGCAGAAGCAAAAGCAAGAGCAACCATCGGTCCGGGCAAATAAAACGCGGCTGCCGGTATCTTTCTCTCTCTCTCCCTCTCTTTTATTCTCGCGTCGTCTTCGATGGCGTCCAGAACGAAACGCACGCGCGCTCCTGGTCATTACGAGAACGTCGCTTGAGCAAAGATGACAACGCGAACGAACGCGGCTACTAACTAGCGAAATGCTAATATTTAATTAGCCGCGGGAACGCGACGTTACCAGCTCGGTTGTACCGCGGTTTATCCGCGGATGCTCGCGACTCTCTTGTACCGCGCTCCGTGTCTCTTCTCCTCTCAATAAAGACGAGTTGGAGAACATCGGCGTCGTCGGCTTTACCACCGAGCCGAGTAAAGCTCGAGTAACGAGAGATACGGAAATGTAGAAAAATAATCGAAATAAAATAATCTAAACTAAGATTTAAAAGAAAAGTGCAAAGAACGAGACGACGTTCCGAACTTTGAAAGAGGGAATAAATGGTGAACATCGTTCAGTCGGTACGACTCGTCCGTACTAACGGAGAGTAGCTTACAAGACTTATAATTCTTTGGCAAACAGCAAAGACAAGGAGAATGAAAACTAAACAAATGAAATTCTTTTTTTTAATTATTCTTCGAGCACAGAAGTTCGTATTTTGTAAAACAGCGTTGAAAATTTTATCACGAGTTGTCTTTCTTATCTCTGTTCATCATACAGATGTATTTTTCACCGGGCGATTCATATCAAATTACCTTTGAAGAAAAAATCGTCGCCTAGAAATTTTTTTTTCGTCCAACAGAACAATTATCTGAATTGGGATCTGTCCCTTCGTTTGACGTCCGTAATCTCTAGCCTGAGAAAAAAAGAACGTGCGCGACTGATCAAAACTCCCGTTTGTCATTGCCACGGGGAAAACACGAGTATCGCACGGCGGAGGTCCTTATGAGCGAGAACGAGAAGGAATAAGTAGTCAAAGCGAAATACGCATTGGTGATCAGACACCGGTGCGGTCCGCGCAATAAGCGGTCGGCGGGCATGCCACATGCTCACTTTTATTCTTCTCTCTTTCTATACACTTGCCACTGACAAAACAAAACCAGTATACCCTTTGCCGGCGTAGACTCGGAGCTGTCACGACCACCGCGGAAACGTCTGCCTCTTCGGTGGTTATTCCGTGCCCCCACAACATGTATGTGTGTATACATATATATATATATATATGTATATATATAAAACATTGGTTACTACAGAGGTTGGTAAGAGAGATTCTGTATATCTGTATCTTCAACGAGGGTACCACGGGCTATATACTATAACAGAACAGATCACCGGTGGATATATATTCCTTCGAGACATCCTCGGATGTTGGCTACCTCTCATACCATTTCCCATTCTCTTTGATACTCGTTTCTCGCGTATATATACGTTGGAGGGAGGAATCCGGTAGTGTTTCTTCATTGCCGAGGGTGTTCCTGTTGCGTGATTCTACCGTCCAACGCGGTAGCTCCTCCCGGGACAACAGGAAACGTCACGTGCATGCTCACTCGCTGTATGACGTACATTCCTATCGTTTTACGTGAATTTATTCTGTAATACGATACACCACGGTTTGCTGTCGCTTAAAAGCATCGCGATAAACTTACTATTTTTATTATAGTAGTACTAGTAATGATAATAATAATAATAATAATGATATAATAATAATAATAATAATAATAATAATAATAATGATAATAATAATAATAATAATAATAATAATAATAATAATAATAATAATAATAATAATAATAATAATAATAATAATAATAATAATAATAATAATAATAATAATAATAATAATAATAATAATAATAATAATAATAATAATAATAATAATAATAATAATAATAATAATAATAATAATAATAATAATAATAATAATAATAATAATAATAATGATATTATTATTATTATTATTAATAATAATATAATAATAATAATCATAATAATAATAATATTATTATTATTATTATTATCTTATTCATTTTAGAATAACAATTTTTAAACAATACAACGATGAAAGATTGTTCGAGTGTTTCGACCTTGTTTCGACAGAAGTTGGGGTAACAAGAAAAATTCTCAGAACCATTAAAATATAAAGAACGATGAAAACACGAAAGTCCAGAAACTTGCGAAATTCTCGTTGAAGCGTGATATACGAGCGGCCGGTTGGTTCAAGTAGCATAACCTCGACGTCAAGATAATCTCGTTTAAGAAAATCACTCGAGTGAAAGATCTGGGACGCCGGTGATTCGCACGTGAAAGAAACGATGAAGATCTCGCACTGGCCGAAACAAAGGTCTCGAGCGTTTGGGATCTCGGCAATCGGACGCATCGTCTTTGAATCGCCGAATTCTTATAACCGTATATTATTAGGTCGAAATCGCCAAACCTTCGTACACTAAATAAACCAAATTAATCAACCAAAACCATTCTCCGATAAAAAAAATATAATAGCAACATCGCTATTCTGACAAGGATTTGAGGACGCGGGGGAGATGCTGGCGTGCGTTGAAGCGAGGAGCATAGATTTGAGACGGAAACGCGAAGTGGTAACGTCGGGCGCGTGGTGGAGCGCGGTTAGCCGAGGAAGGAACAGCCAGCCGATGCTCCAACGTGGGGAAACGAGCAGAAAGCAGCGCAGAAGAAGAAGCAGAAGCGCAGGACCGACGAGAGCGAGAACCGAGGATCCAGACCGCCACTCATCGGTCGACCGGTCCGGCAAAGATCGGACTGTGAGTGTGTGTGTGTGTGCTATACCGCATCGCGTCGGTACTCACATCAAGAAGAAAAAGAAGAAGAAGAAGAAGAAGAAGAAGAAGAAGAAGAAGAAGAAGAAGAAGAAGAAGAAGAAGAAGAAGAAGAGGAAGACGACGAAGAAGAAGAGATGGAAAACGTGCAAACTCATACAACGATTGTACGAGCGTGTATACCCATACGTTGCAACACAACCGATGCTACATCTTAATTATTCCGTGGCTATTTATCCAACGACGTGAGATCTTACATTGTAAGATATACACTCGATGGTAGGGCGGGGTATTATAGCGGTGTGTACGGTGGTACACGTCTTACAGGGCATTCTACCGTGGATGATAATACGAGAACGAACCAAACGCGGTCTGAAAGATACCGAGATGCAACATTGCAATGCCGGATTAAAAGGCGAACGGCCCAATTAGGGACTGTATGGAAAGAAAATTTCTCATTCTAATCGTTTAGATTCTAATATAGGTATAGAACAAACGAGAACCGTGAAACGGCTGGAACAGCGATTGCTGCGGAAATTGTCGATCGAGCCAATGGTGGGGGAAACGAAATAGTTTTTGGAATTGTTGTTCGCATGGAAAGATCTAAAAGAAAAAAAAGGAATTGATGACTGGAGACATTTATTTATTCCATTTAAATTTATTTGAGGTCGTTTTTGAAACAAATAACGATGATGTAATAGTTTTGTTATTGTTATTCATGTGGGAAAATGCAACGAAAATAGGAAATGGATGACTAGCTGTGGATCCAATTAAATTTATGTATCCAATCTCAATTTATTTGAAATAGTTTTTTTTAACAAATAACCATTAATTATCGTGCAATAATTAAGACTGTGAAAATACTAGAATAATTGCAGATACTTTGTATGAGTTTTTTCAAAATGGATTCTTATATTTCATGGAAATTATAATTCATAATCATACGGTAATGAAAGTATTATAAACGCAATATTTTCTCTACTGAACCGTTCGCTGGTTTTGCGTACATAAAAAGTTTCCGTCAAAAATCTTGTCCAAAAATATTTTCGCACAATTATAACCGTGCATTTGTCTCGATCCTGCCACCCCCTTTGGTTTATTTTTCTTTTCCGTTTTATCAAAACATTCTAATTTTTTTTCGTCGCGTAGCAAAAAACATTGTACTTCATGAATGAAATAAAAATTGCAGCAAAATATTGACCACGCAGCATGAAACCAAATTCCTGCGGTTCTAAAATCGAATTCATACATTTTGACCGGGTTTATGCGTGTAACAAAATATTTTTCGCAAACTCGATCACGCTGTAACTGACCCGCCTCACGTAAATCTCGGTTGTACCGCATTCTGCCAACCCTGCAATTCGTAACCCACAGCGTTACATTGATCCCATGCCTTTCGAATTTTGTCGTCCGACGCGGGACCGAGTCGTGACGAAACGGTAAGAACCGAAGAATGCGTGTAACCCCGAGGCTCTACCGTGCCCCGGCGAAACGCTGTCCCGACCCAACGGCACGCAAACACGAGCAAGTGCGTAACGAGAAATAATTTACGGCGTTGAATATAAATGTTTCACGAATGTAATTTGTGACGCGTTAGCGAGCCCGGTTTGCATGTTACCAATGCGATCTGTTACAATCCTACCGGTCGCAACGATTGTCACGCACGTGAGCTTGATTTCTCGGAATAATGTATTCTGTGAAATTGTAAAATTAAAAATGAATGAATAAAAACCAATAACGATTTTAAAAAATGTAAGAGAATAAAATTTAAAAAAAAAATACAATCTTCTTGAAAAAAAAATTTTTGATTAAAAAAAATAGGCTATCCTTTATCAGAGATTGTAGGCTGTTCTACGTGTAACCGAGTATCGCGAATGTACGCTCGATGCAGTTTGAGCTGATACAGAGACCGAGAAACCGATAAACGTATGTGGCTCGAGTTGAAGGAAAATAACGTTGGAAGTTCTCCGACAGCTTGGACTGCAGTCAAAGTGCATTGTTCCGACGGGCATGCGCGCGAAAGAGAGAGAGAGAGAGAGAGAGACGTGTGTGTGCACGTGTCTCGTGTTCCCAGCCTCTCTAGTAGTTCGCTGTTCGGTGTGGCTGCTGGCCAGCACGCAATGGCGATAACGATAAGAATACCGCGGTCGCACACACGTTAATTGAGGCCAAAGACCTCTCTAACGACCTTCCTAACGATCTTGCATTCACGACGAGGACGTCGACGATGTAACGTGCGAATTGCCGCGCTGTATCGCTTATCCTCCACAACCCTTTGCTCGCGACAAACACCTTCGTAAAATTCGCTTTGATAATCGCTACCCTCGGAATTTTCATTCGAACATTAGAATGTGACAATTAAAAGAAAAAAGAAAAAAAAAAGGAAGAACAATTATCGAGTTGTCTTATCAGAGCTTGGAATTAGAAGACGCGATAAAACGCTGATCGATAATGGTAACCTTTGGATTATTGTCTTCTTTGAATTATACACAGCGAACGCTTCTTGGATCTTCTTTTACATCTTCTTCGTCTCCTTCGTGACTCCATTCTTTCTGCGATAATCGTCATCTCAGCACAGATCCCTTTCATCTAACCCTTCAAATCCGAGACAGTACACGGAAGACACACCGCTTATATTACACGCGTTGCTGAACCTCTTCATTCACCTTAGCTGGTGCGCGTTCCGATCTCCCTCTTTCCCTCCCTCCGTCTCTCTTTCTCGAATATCCGCACAAAGTGCAAGTACACACCAAGCCGCCGTCCGATTTCTCTCGATGTGCGATGGCCAACAGCGCCAGACGCGCAGGCGCGCGCCCCTTTTATCTCTGCAGTTCTCAATAGTTAATGCACCACGTGAGATGAAGGGCCCGTTCAATTACTCGCAACACGATACCGCGAGCGGCTATTTATTGTGGTCTGCCGGTGAAACGAAGAGACTCTTCGAGAACTCTCATCTGCTGGTCTCCACGGGCTCGCTACGCTTCGCTTAGCCCTACAACAGCAGCAACATTTCTCTCTCTCTCTCTCTTTCTTTCTTTCTCTTTGCTCTCGACCCCCGATTTCTTTCTTTCCCTCGGACTGTCCGTGGCTTATTCATAGCGCT
Source organism: Sussaba pulchella (assembly GCA_963971145.1). NCBI lineage: Eukaryota > Metazoa > Arthropoda > Insecta > Hymenoptera > Ichneumonidae > Sussaba > Sussaba pulchella. Next base: position 10,521,312 of record OZ020169.1, on the reverse strand, counting down.
CCATCAACGTTAAGAACGTTTTCCATTGTTCTTCATCGTTCATGCCTTTATAGATACATTTATACAGTGTACATACTCCACCTCAAAGGGAAATTAGCGAGACCGAGGAACTCTATAACTCGATGTTAACTCGACGAGTAGTACCCGGTAAAATCATTATTACGATACCACAATATTATAACAATAATTATCTACACTACTCATATCATTATTATTAGTATTGTATTATTATGTTTCTTTGCTCCTATTGTTATTATTATTATTATTATTATTATTATTGTTATTCTTATTATTCTTATTATTATTTTTATCATGGTGTGGTTGATCCGGAAGCACGGTTATGGATTTCTGCGGCCCTTGACCCTCGTCGTACATATAGGAAACCGATTGGCAAATCCTAGAATCGCAAGAAAAGAAAAAATTTTACACACCCCCTGGAGTCGCTTGACTTATTTCACGGCCAGTTCCTCCCATACTGTATCTCGAAACGATTCAAGTGAATGTATAAAAATATCACGATTGAGAATGTCTAGGATGCACGGCGAGACGAACAGAGAGAGAAACGTAGAGAAAAAGAGAAAGAGAGAAAGACACAGATAAGAATGCAACCTCTACATACTTATACGTTGTACCACCCTTCTCCCTCCTCGCCCCACTACCCCCCTTCCCGCCCTATTCTCAGAGCCGCGGCGATGATGATCGCACACCGTGCGCTGGTCGTCGTTCCGGCTATAGCTCTCCGGATGACTCTGCACTGATCGGTCTTCGTGATTTTCTTTAATGTTGAGTTATTTGAAAAAAATCATTCGGCTTTTATGGCGCGTTATTATATAGATATAAATGTGACTTCGATCTCGTTGTTAAGAGACCGTGGAACGACGAAGCGAGCCACGTTGAAAGATGTTCGCGAGAGTCGGATGTGGCAGAGAGAGAGAAAGAGAGAGGGCGAGGAGGGGTAAAGCAGCGTGGATGCTGCGCATCCGTGGATCCGAGAGTCATCCTGTCATTCGCCAAATAAACGATATCGTTCCGCGTGATCGCCGAGGTGTCCCGAAGTTGCTGACGGTAACATCTATTCGCTTAGTCGATAACTCTCGAGCTACCCGACTGCTGGCTCCTTCGCTTTTGCTCGGGCCGGCGAAACGTTAGGTATATGAATACCTGCACACAACACGGGGGTAGACGCGACACACTCGGAAGAGGCAATCGAGCTCGGCAACCCACCTTCGCCTCATCTTATCCACGGTGGAACGCGATCGCATCTACCGGGGCCCTGGCAGCTAAGGTTACTGCTAGATTATCCCAGGAAGTCCGAGTTCCTTCTGCGTTTCGCTGCGCAGACATATATATATATAAACTGTACCTCATATAATATTAGATACGTCTGTGTTTATCGATACCGTGATCTTTGCACTTTTGCTCTCGAGACACGAAAACGGGAAACACGTCCGCGTCTCCTGTACGCTAACGTGTTATGGGAGTATCGAAATGCTTGTTTAATCATTTTGCTTATAAACACGATAACTATTCTATTCTATATATTTTTTTCTTCCACACACTTAGTAAACGAGCAGCAACATACATACGAGCGGGCAGTAAACGAGTGCATACATTTTTCGTCAGCTGTTTAATACTGTAAAATGCGTTACGTCTAATCCTTACTAATTTAATATACGAATAATTGATTAATTTACTGATTCAGTAATTTTATTATGACTACTAATAATTATTATTGACCAGATTATCATTATCAACATTATCTATTTTATTATGAAATAATTAATTGAGGTAATTTATCGTTTCAATGCCTATCTTATATTTTAATTTCAATGGGCGGTGAAATGTACAAAACATATTTATCGTATTTCGTACCGAAATTAAAAATGGCGTCAAATGCGATCGCAATATCATAATTCCGGACCTACGTTTGCACGAATTTCCGGCCATTCCACGGATGGATGCAGCGACTTATAATCGAACTTCCGGTCTTATCCGACCGTTCATTTATTTTATTTCATTTTTTTCATCCCTTTTTTCCACTCGTTTTTCTCTCGTCGAGTGGAATTATCGTGTTTTTTTTTATCTCGCATTTATTTATTTTTGTCTTCGAGGCGGTATGTGCCCGGGCAATAATCGAACGTGTCTACGGGTTCGCGGTTTAATCGCGTTTGAGAATCTCGCGAGAGAGGAGCGACGGGCGCGGGCGAACGCGCGTAGTTTCTCGATTGAAACCTACCTCGATGGCCTTGATGCGGCTCAGGCGAATCCCCCCGCGCTCCGTACAGAGCACAGCACAATCCGGCCGGGATATAATTATGCGGTACTGGTCTCTTTCTGCGCTGTGTGCCTCCTCCTCCTTCTCCTCCTTCTTCATCTCTTCTCCTCCCACCGCGTTCCTCTTGCTTTTGCTCTCAGCCTCGGCCCTTCGCTAACCCGCCGAGCGAGAGAGTGTGTACATCTTCATGGGCCCGCGCGTCTAGCTCGCGAGCCCTCATTAAGGTTTTTGCCGGAGGTTAATACGAGATACGGCAACGTACTTACGCGTTAATCGAACCACCGGGTCAGAATGTTTACCAGCACCGCGAACACAATTCCCCATCGCCTTGGACACAACGACGATCAATAGCGCGAGCTACCCCCGCGGCCATATCTCACAATACCGCGAAATTACACACGAAAAAATGGGATAAAAAAAAGGAAATAATTTTTTTCCATAATGTTTGAAATTGAAGCGCGGTAATGGCTTGCGGTGAATGGGACGAGCTAAAAAAAAAAAACCACGTTAAAAATGAAGAACTGATGGTTTTTCTGAAAGATTCCTTCGTTACTCGTCGCGAAGAATCTGCGCGCTCTATTCCATCGCTCTCATCTCGTTTTGATGAAGCGATCTCGTCCAATCATGGGTTTGTCTCAGCCGGGACGAACGTATGAATGAAGTCGAGAAGAGTGAGGATAAACTGCGAAGTTCGATCTTACGTATATCCACAAACCGTTGGAGTCAGCGATTGGCCCGTATTACAGACAATTATCCACAGTCGCTGTGATTGATAGGGGAGTGTAGCATATTATAGCATGTATGAACGTGAAATCGTGGGTTTGATTGGCGAGAGAGTAAAGACGGTTAGAGACGAAGAGAGAAGCGAATAAATAAAAATAAGATAAGTGGGAGGAGATGGCGCGAGCAAGAGAGTTGTCGGTGGGTTGGAAAACGAGATTAAAAGCGAAAGGAAGACGTCGCTCGCGTCGTCCGCAATGGGCGCCCCCGGGCGAGACGTGCCATGACGTCTTTTTCAAACGCCCGGTGGATTCTCGAACCGCGAAGAGAGCCACGGCTCTCTTACTCTTGGGATTCTCTTCATCATTGCGGAGGCAACTCTCGCGTGGCTGTCGTGGCGCTGCAGCGGGCAGATGTGGTGCCGCGCGACTGCATCAGCGGCGGCACAGCGTTGATGTTTCTCACGGGCTGTTTCTTTCCTATCATCCCCCTTTAGTTCTCCACATCCCTCCCTTTCCCCTCCCGTCTACGTCGTTCGTACATACTATAACAGTAGAGCTCTGTAATAACAATAACACTTTCAGAGAGAACAACTTCTGCTCGGACGGTTATATCTACCCACGTCGTTTCAAGCTTCTCTCTGTATTACTCTCGGCGTAGACAAGCGTGTAGGTGTGGACTTGTATCAACGCGACGGCGATCAAAATGGTGACCGGGACCAGTTGGATCGTTTTTAAATTCGTGATGTTTTTATTTTGATGTTACTTTTTTTAGTTTGGATAAGATTTTTCGCGTCGCGATGATCGACTATGTGCTTTATCGATTTGAGAACGCTGTGGGCGATGGATTTTATTCGTTAGCCATTACTTTATCGGCACGACTCATTGGTTAGCCGGTGCAGAAACACCGGGTGGCAGTTCTGCTAACGAAAAAATATCTCTCATCCATCTTCAGTTCTACCGTAGAAACTCCATCAATTGCCGACGCATGGACTCGCGTCCGCCATTATTGAGCAATAAAAAACCTCCACCGTGCCGAAGGGTTCGGAGTCGATTTCTGCGGAACCAACAGGCCCCGGTCTCCGACGATAAAACTACAGTCGCACGAAACGAAGATCGAGAGTTTGCGGAATGGAAGGTAAACCGCGGCCGGAATTGTCGGATGGAACTATGAGAGACTAGATAAGGGAGTACGTGGGTTCGTGAGATTGCGAGAATCTCGAAATAGTTCAACATCCGACGAACCTCCGTTTCTCTCTAATGGCTCTTCTGACTATGCAGCATATACTTGATAGTCTCATGACAGTATAATAGTTGTCGGTGAATTCATCGCGGCGCTTCAACCGACGACTACGAATCGTGAGCTCGGCATGGAGAAGAGAAGGAGACGAAGAGGAGGATGAAGACGGAGAGAAGAAGATGAAGAAGCGTCAACGAACTGCCCGAGACCTTGGCCCTTGTTGCGGGCAATGGGAGTTGCCGACAAGAGGAGAGTTGCGCCAGCTCACTCTCTCTCTCTCTCCTTATCTCTCTCTCTCTCCCTCTTCTCCTCTCCCCGACTCTAACTTCGACTGCAGCTCCGACTCTCACTCGGACTTAATCTAACTCTAACTCAGACTATGGCTCTGACTCTCACTCAGATTAATCTTAACTCTCACTCAGACCCTAGCTATGAATGCCCCAAAAATTAATTTAACAACTAACTTTGACTTTAACTCAGACTCTCGCTCTGACTCTCAGTCAGACTGACTCTAATTCTCACTCAGACTCAAGCTCTGACACTCAAATTAGTTTTAACCCCCCCATTGTCTCGAAGTCTAGCTCTTCCCATCACGCAGGCTAACTCTAAATCTAACCCTAACTCTAACTCTAACTCTGACTCTAACTTTAACCCTAATTCTAACTCTTACTCTAACTCGGACTCTAAATCTAAATAAAAATCTACCTTTAACTCTAATTCTAACTCTTACTCTAACTCCGACACCAACGCTGACTTTAACTTAAATTCCAGCTTCACCTCCAACAATTTGCCCCTCTCTCTCGCTCTTTCCTTTCATTTATTTCTCTGTCACCCTCTTTTTCTCGGTTCCCCGATGCGCTGTTCTCATTGCCTGTCGCCGATTGTAATTTCCCGATACGATTTTACGCGCCCGGCCGCGGCCGATCCGTAGTGAAGTCGAAGCGATCGCCCGCTCGGAGCACGATCGAGCCAACGGCTCGCTGATACCGAAGCTTTTTCTAGTCCGGGTTGAGGCTTGCACGGTCGCCCGCCGACCGTACACCCCGACTGTGGGTGCCGAAGAGATTGATCTTCAGCTCTCTCAAACACTTCTATGCCCGCTCGACCGGAGCACTCGACGATTATCTCTTGTGTTATACCAGTGTAATGTGCTACGTAATAACTACTGAGACGAGCGATACGTTTACCGGTAAAATTATGGTGAATGGCTCGTAAAACGTTGACAGAAGTAAATAAAAATGTGCCAGTAACTTTTGACTCGATGTTTATCTCTTTCCACAGCCGGTGGCGGATACAGACAATTTTTTTTTCGAGGGATTGAGGGGTACAAATATTGAAGATTATTGTTTCTGTAACTTATGTTACCCAGAGAGAATTCAAAGCAAACGAAACGAATAGCAATCGAAGCGAATGCTTTCCACAATCTCCTGAAAATTTCAATCCGCTACTATCGATCGATTTCTGCATCATCAAATAAATCAAATCTCATCGGCGTGAAACGACTTACATCGTTAAAAAACATACCAAAAAAATATAAAAACAAGTAAAAATGCGATGATCACAAAATGGATAAGTTGAGCAAATAAAACTGTGACACAGACAATTTATCGTGGTGACTGTATTTATTATTTAATTACAGAGAAGCGTGAAATATATTTCTATCACGGCGGAGAATTGAGGAAGTGCCACGTAAAACCGGGGGTACAAGTGTTCGGGATTAAAAAAGAAAAAAATAATAAAACTTAACAAAATCGTTTTGAAAAAAAAAAGATAAAAACGGAAAATATGAAAGCAAAAGTAGGATGAGTATAACGAGAGATTGACGAGATGCTTCGACGCTCCCGGGCACGAAGCTCCCAGGCTCGAGAGGAGTATCCTCGATTATTAATATTCATCGACGTGTATACCGACGCCATTGCCATGCAACAGCAACAGCAGAGAAAGCGGGAAGGAGAGAGAGGGAGAGAGAAAGAGAGATCGAGCGAGAGAGACGATGAGAGATCGATCGCCGTTGATTCGTATTTCGAAGTTACGTCAAAGAGCCAGGGCAGGTGAACAAGATTCCAGAGGCAGTACGACTGCCCCGAGGGGCGGGAGGTCGGAGGGGATGATGAGTCCTCGCGAGCTCGAAGAGAATAAACGATGGCAAACGAGAGGGATAGCAAACTGCGGCAATCTTAGTCGAGCCGACTCGGGCTCATCGTCGATCCTCTCGAATAAAGTATCGACCGGTAAGCTTATTCCGCTTCTGCTGCGGCTTGGTTCACCGGACACCGAGTACTCGCTCATGCAACCAGTCTCGGTGTAACTACAAGTCGGTGAATCTTGACACGATCGCAATAATTAATATTCACCCGAATAAAAATGTGTGGGTCTTCATATGTGATGCTAGTGTGTGTGCGCGGGAATGCCTGATCGTTTCTTGAGTGCGTATAAATCCGGGTAGCGGACATTGGTGCGAAGGGCTCGAATGGCTCGCGCGCTCGGTCCCGAAGCTCAGGACCCCGACGTCCGAACCCTAAGAGCGACGGAGATGCTCGTCGGGGGCTCTCATACTTTGTCGTGACCGAGACAATTTCCGGGCACATTGGACCGGTCCGCGCAAGCCGCTATACATACGTCAAACATTATTTATTTTTTTTTTCATTCATAACCGTGTCCCATAAATAACCATGGAAAAGAGGGAGAATCAAAAAAGTACACAACGACGGGGAAGAAGTAAGAAATGGTGTACGGTCCGGAATTCGTATTCGAGAACGACACAGTGGAGACGACGATGATTGTGATGATGATAATGATGATGATGGTAATGGTAATGATGATGATGATGATGGTAATGATTATGATGATGGTGGTAATGATGATGATGATGAGTCAAGGGCCATCGAACAAAAAAACCGTGCATGTAAACACGTCACGAACTTTCCCCCCTCTCCCCTTCCTCCTTATCGCTCCTCATCCAACCCTCTGTCTCTGATTCTCAATCCCTTTTGCCTGCCTCTCGGCGTACTGCAATGCCGTAATATAGCCACTGTTGTAATATAGTTTACAAAGCCAATAATGCGTAATACAGGCGTACGTCACAAATTATTATCGAGGGGAAGACACGAGCGAGATGACAAGGAGGGATTGGGTGAGGCAAGGAGAGGGCTGTCGGGGGACAGGGGGGAGAGCGAATGAGACCTCCCAGGATGCCGAGTGGAAAACATCATAGCTCACGTTTTTACATAAAAAACCAGTCCCTCGCGAGCGGTTTCTCGTTTACGCATCCCCTGCCGTCTCCATACCATATTGCCTTGGACAAATATGGAGTATACATATATATATATACGTATTATATATAAATTGCCACACGGACGCAACTGTAATAACTCGATTGCCGAAGATGTACTCTCGTTTATTACACGTTACGCGAGTATGCGTTGCTATCCACGTAGTACGAAACTTATAGCCCTTCGCCGAAGCTCGTCAATAAACTCGTTGGAAAAAAAAAATCGTAAAAAAGACCGATTTATATTTTTTATGTCGAAACGATCGAATTTAATCACCGCTTGCGCAAAAATTAATTTTTCGATTAGTTGTTTTAATGATTTTGCGGCGAACATTTTTCGATTATTTTATCCGTGATGGTCATGAAATATAATTGTTTCGATATATATTTTCGATCGAATACATATGAATGAAAAATATAAAAACAGGATATATTGAATATTTAGATGGACTTCTTAATTTGGAACTTATTTCCTAGACACGAAGATTTCGCTCAGTCTTCGCCCAATTTCTCTTCCCCTTCTCTTCTCCTCCCCCGTCGCTGAAACAATAAGAAAATTTCTCGACCCACATGCGAGAGCGTGCCCAAGACCCGAAAGAGCGATCAGACAGCAAAACCAATCGGCTCGAAAAGAACATGAAAGATATTCGAAAAATATTTCAAAAAGGGCGAGCCAAGAGCTCGCACGAGTTCCTGCTACCGCCCTTCTTCCTCATCAGTTATTACCCCATGCGCCCTCGATCGAACTATTCCAAAGAGACTAAACCGCGTACGCGGACTCCCGTCTCAACCCCTTCATCTCATCGGACACTCGCGGGCGCAAGATTATTAATTACGACGATCCGGTGGAAAGTGACGTGGCTCGGTCGGCTCGTATTCTCGACGTCTGAAACGCGTGTGCACTTCCCGACCAAGCAGACCCTTTCGCGCGGGCGCGCGCGCGCTGTTTCCGCACGCTCTCAGTAGTCTCAGTGCCCGTGTTAGCCATGCACGCTTCAACATCCTCCGTGGCACAGCGAAGCAAGCGCACCACGCGTGCCGCAAAAGTGTGCATCCGGTTTTCTCGCGTTCCGCTCGTTCCCCGCCGTGGAACGACCGAGCTACGTAGAAACAGGACCTACGCAGGATAATCCCCCATCCCGGTTGCGATTACACCGTCGGGCAGCAAAGGACTTCGAAAAAAAAAAAAACGACGTGAAGTCGCGAATTACATTTTTTTTCGAGAGGAATGAGCGCGCGTGAGGTTCGTGGCTTGGTTGAAACGTCGCGAGGAGGATCCTGAAGGAAGGATCTTTTTGGGAGAATTTATATTTTTCTTACTATTCATTCAGAAGATCTACTGATTTTATATTGATTCGAAAAATAATTATAATTCAACATAATCGAGATTACATTGGTCTGTGATCCATCTAGCCCCGGTCTTCCACAAAATAGGACAAAATAATAATAATAATAATGATAATAATAATAATAATAACAATAATAATAATATTAATCCATGAGACTCCATAAGAAAAGATAACGTTTCGCGAAATTCAAGTCAACTAATGGCGGAGGGAGGGGGACGTCAAAGGTCCGAGTCTCATCGTCCTTCATCCCCGACAACTGCATCCTCAAAACTAGATCGAGATTCCGAAAGATCGTGAGACATAGAAGCGTGCTTGGCGAGAAAAGAGGGCGCACGGTTGGCGTGCGAATGGAGAGCCGGGAACTGCACGAAGAACGTAGCTAAAAGGATCGGGGAAAGACGTTTTATACGAGCTCCGCGCGAATCCTTCCCTCGCTCGGCTAGACGCGCATTCCTGGTCAAACCGCATCCCGTCCTCAGGCGCAAACGATCCACCCGTGAGTCGCATGGGCTTCTTGCACTACCGACGCCGCCACCACGATTCCCTACCCCCCCCCCCCCCTCAAGCTTCTTCAGCCGAACTAACGCTTGCATCCTCCTTCTGGTCTCAGTCTTCACTTCTTTCAGGATTGCACACCCGATGCGTTCGTTTCTGTAACAACGTTTTGCACCCTTTTGATGCTCCGTTTGATCTCGCTGGTTATGCGGTTACGCATGCGCTACTCAACCCGAGACGAATAGCATATATGTATATTGGGGTGGTTGTTATTTGGTCAATGTCCGAATTTTTATTTTGCCGGGGTTCCAATGGAACTTTGAGAAAAAAAATGTTAAGCCTACTTTTAGTCCTTTTAACTTAAGGCTTTTAGTCCAGTTCTAACCGTTGCTCCTAACTGGGTGGAATTATCGGCTTCAAATACGTGAAATTTCTCTATTGTTCGGTAATTATGCCGATGGAACGACTAATTATTCCAGTAAAGTCCAATACCATATGAAATTGACGGGTATGGGCCCATCTTTGACGAAAAAAAAAACTTTTCATAACCCATATTTCGTGCCACGTTTACATCTTTCATAAATCGCATGATTATCGTCAAAAGAACATGGAGACCCTACGTTCTACGCGAAAAAAAAATTCTATGTAATCATACGAACATCGACAATTATAATTCACAGTAGAAGAAAAATTAATGCGCAGCAGTGTCGAGGAAAAACGGCTCCCATTATTTTGAACTACGATGGTTCTGTATTTACCCTCAAAATTAATAGGCGCGAGTGACTCCTTACTTTGTAATATAACGCAGTCATGTCTCTCACGCTCCTCCCGGAATTTATGATAAATTGTCAGTGATTTACGGCTAATGGTACGAGCCTCGCGTACGTACACACCTAAGTACGCCGATGTAACTGCAGCGACTGAGGCAACCGGGCTACCTCGAGTCTCGGGTCTGCCGTGTAAGCGCGCGCGCGCCGCGCAAGCTGGCTGCATCAAGCACGCCCTTGCGTTTTACCCACGTGCGAACAACTCTGCCCACATGTCTGTGATACAAAAGCATGGTTGCATATAGGCGCCCGCGCCCGCGCGAGCCACGAACGTGTCGCACGGAACGTGAATTTCTCGATCGCGCTGTTCTTTCCGGCACGACATATATTTTACATACATGCAATCACGGTCGCTCGCGCACTCATCCGTGCTTCCAAAACCACTCGAGCTTTTCTCTCACGGTCCTTCTATTTGGAAACAAAAATTCTTCCCCCTTGAGGTATTTTCAACCTCGAATTATTATAATTATTCCATGAATCATAATAAATGCGGGAAAAAATGGAATCATCGATCTTTAAATAATAGTTCCTCATTAAAATAAGATCCTCATTAAAATACCTGAATGAGAATAAAAATTATAATTTTAATATAAAATCAATTAAAAAATAATAAAATTTATAAACATCCGATGAATGAACGAAAAAAAAATTCTTCAAACCACTACGATTTGATGTATCACAAATATCGTCATATCAGAGTCGGTTATGATTTAAAAAAAAACCCCCCATACGCACTAATCGCAAGAAAAAACTTGGAATTAAAAAAAAAACAATATGTTCGATGAAAGCGATAATACGGGATAAAATTCGACGAGTCGATTATGTAATCACGAGCGCCATTTATGATTCAGTTCTCATACGCTCGTGGTATTCCTCGTATGCCTACATAATATTATAATAAACCGCGAAAAAGAAGACGAGGAAGACGGGACGAGAAACAAGAGATGCTGGCGGGGTCTTCGGCGCAAACGGGCATGCACACACGCTTAAGGTGAGCGCGTAACCGACCTAGCCCAATCTCCGGGCAGCCCACGCGGGAGAGTATAACCGGCGAGGGAGTAGCCGTGCATAACGCATTCCACGTCGGGATGCAAGGTAGGGCAAGGCGCTGCCGAGAAACCGGGAAGAAGGGCGTACAACCGTACCTACACATATATGTATGTATACAGGGTGATCCACATAAGTTCGCGCTGCAACATATCTTCAGAACAACGGTTTTAAGAGAAAGATGTTTGCAATAAAAGCTTCATGGTTCGAAGGCGACACTATTCTGTACTATCGTCCTTCTCTTCCGGTGGAGGGGTTGACAAATTCACACAGAGATCAACATGTCGTGAATAGAAACATGTACTCATTTTTCTTACATATCTGCATTTCACACGACAAAATAAAAAAACCTTTATCCCAAATTCCTTCGTCCACGACATCAATTTTTTAAAATATCTTTAAATTAATAAAATACGTATCTCATGAAACATTATCGTACAAAAAAAGAATTAAAATCAATGAATGAATGAAAACTACGATGGAACATTGTTTAGCCACCTCCGAACCATGAAACTTTTATGGCAAACATTGTTCTCCAAAGTACGTCGTTCTCAAAACATTCCGCCGTGCCAACTTGAACAGACCACCCTGTATATATAGTACATTCGCGGAAAAAGGCGAAAAAATCGCGGAAGAAGAAGATGAGGGGGTCGAATGGTTGTGGAAGATGGTGGAAGAAGTACGTGAACGAGGGAGAAGTGCAGAACGGGAAGAACGAGAAGACCGAGACGAAGAAGACGAGCGGGAAGGCCGCTCGCGATCTCGCATAGCGGCCGGGCAAGTCCCGCGTGGCTGTAAGAGTTACCAGGGCGGTGCGTGGGTCACAATGCCCCGAGGGCTACATATCGTTGTGCCGTACGCCGAGCTCTGAGCACTAGCTCTCGAGGCGCGCGCTCGCTCGCGAGCTCTCGCGACTCGTTATGGAAAGCACACAGGATATTGTTGCTCGTACATGCATGTATGTATACATGTATACACATACATGAAGACTCGGAGGGAAGCGCGCCAGAGTCTTGTACTATGCAGATGATTCCGCGATATGGGCTATATTCATCCTGAGTCATTTGAGAGTTTATGCAGTGTCTGACGTTACGCTCGTACGCGCGTAGCACTTCGATTTCTACGATTATTCCACCGCTGCGTGTTCGAATATGGTGAATTTGTCGATCAATCGCTCTGGGTGACGATGCGGAAGAATTGTTTAACCGGAAAGTAACGGGTTTGATGGTTTTGATAGAAAATTATTTGATGGAGGTTGAAAGAAAAATGTATTTGTTGAGTGAATATATTTTTTTTTAATTCTATAATACGAACGAATGAATAAAGAATATAATTCGGAGTGATATGAAAGAAGGAGGAGGAACTCGAAAGAGGGAAATGGGGTTGCAAGGCCTTAGGCTACTCGCGATTCTCGCGTCGATAGTACCACCCACGTGGTTCAGTAAGATCGTCCGTCTGACCATGCGCGATCTTTTCTACTTGCATTTTATCCCTTTGTATCTCAATTTGTACCCAATTGTTCAATGGCAATTAAATGTATGATGAATAATTTTTTTATAACGGGATAACTGACGAACAACGTTTCTTTTTTTATATTTCGTCTTCCAGGAGGATTACAGCCAACGTAGACGCCTGTCTACCCCGAGCGGAAGCCCAAGCCCTGCTAGGCCCGCCCGACTATCCCGTTCGACCGGGACCCTGACCCGTGAGGAAGAACCCTTTTGCGATTTGAAGAACACCCTGACCAGAAAAAATCAAACCCAGGAAGCCGAGAGAAAGGGATGGTTCAAATCTTTGTCCCGAAAGAACAAGACCAGTACAAAGGTACCCACCGATTACCACCAATTATATCGTACCGTGAAAATATACACCTTTTGCCATGGGTAACCTCAGTGCTCACAAAAAAATGTTTTCCCTGTAGGAAAATGTAGTTCAATTAACAAAGTTAAAATGAAAGTGAGAAAAACCGGTGGCTAACAAATCGAATACGCTTAACCCATTCGATTTTAATTAACCCCTACCATTCAAATTAATCGCATATCGCTAAAAAAAATATCCGTCACAATGCCGAGAGATTTCTTTTTTTCCAAAAAAAATCGTGTTCGACACTAGAGCAGAGAATAAAGCAGCCAACTAGATCCAGACGAATTGATTAACCTTTGCGTAAATCAATCGATCATCCGACATTATCAACATTTTGTTAATCTTCATTTTCAGTGCATCCCTATCTCGATCGTTGATTCTCCGCCGATTGTCCGTCGTGCCGTGAAAAGTCAAAAAACTTGTTACGCATTGATCACGAACCCGTGTTCCCACAAAGATGTCCACCGCCAAAACCTCCAGACTCGGTTCGACCGTTTCTCTCCGTCCTTCCAACATCGTCGCGTCATCGTTCCAATAATATCCCCGTCCATGAAAAAAACCCGATTCACGACATTCGCGCCGAGCCTTCTCCGGACGGCGTCGAGGCCTCTCAAGATCCTGGACAAACTTATTCACATTTTTATTTCTTCAAAAAAAACGAACTAAAATGAATCTCTTATTTTTTCATCCATTTGTTCACCTCCTCGTCGTTTTTTCGCACAAAATATCGTACCATCGTCGTCATCGTCATTTTCGCGTCGGTGAACTCACGCACGAGCCAGACGTCACGTTCATCCCGCAAAACGGTTCTTTTCTCCGAATTTAAACAATCTCACGGGCATCTGGCTGGTTACCGGCACAGCATCCGAGTGCCCAACGATATTCCCAACGATAGGCTTGATCCTTTACCCCGATTATTAATTCGTGGCAGATGCCAAATTCCTCATAATGGCATAAACTCGACAACCCGGAGAATCTCACGAGAAAATCTCGGGATCCAGCTACGTGCAATTGCATCGGTCTTGAACGGCAACGGGAGGGGGGGTTCCAAGCTCCATGAGGCTGAAAGCTTTTTCCCATAGACTCTTGGCGATCCTGAGAGCGAGCACACACACACACGCACACATATATATGTAGACACACAGTTAGCCCACGTTCACATGCTTCTTACGATGCCCAACAGGCCTAACTCGTCTCTCGGAAATTGGAGATTTTTGTATATGAAAATTTTTCGATACACAGTTCCGATAAGAGCCTCCTGGGAATCGAGTCATGCACGTTCTCATCCCCGATCCCGGGTTCCAATATGCGTCCTAGTCCGTACACGTGCATATACGACTATGTATAACCGGTGCGCGCAACATTCATCAGTCAGTGCACACCACGGACCCCGTTGTATCTCCATCTCCCTCTCCTCTCCGAGGTACGAAAGATGGGGGGGGGGGGAAGTAAAGGAAGGTTCCAGGACCGCGCGGTGAGCCATTAGGGCCACTACAACCACCAATTACCAGTTTGATTAAATGCTTAACTAACTCCGCGCTCTGTGGTTTAATTTAATCGCGAGATTAAGTGCCGGGGCCGCTGCGTCTAGCTAACCGTCCGGTACAACCCAACCAAGTACCATCTATGTGTGTAAGTACATGTACGTTGGTGCGCCGACCGGTGCGGGGATGAACGTATGTGTAAGGCCAAGAGGACTCGCGCGGAATAATCTTGCGAGTATGGTCTTGGTGAGATTTCGATCCTGACCGAGGAAAAACCGGGAAGGGGTAGGAGGGTTTGTTGCGCGGTTCGATATTTTCCTCTCTGTCCGTTTGTCCGTCGTGGTCCGGTCTGCGAGTATGGTCGATAGGGCGGCGGACCGGCCGATAGAGGGTTTATATTCGTTCTGCCGTCTATCCGGTCTCTCTCTCTCTCTCTCTCTCTATTTGTCTCTTTTTCTCGGGAGAAAACTGAGCTGATTACACGCGCGCGTGAATCTCTCCCTCGGTGGACACGATAATCCATCGAACGAGCGAGAAGGAACGAACGTCGGGTCATGACTCATGACTCATGAAGACTCCGCCGCCACCGCTGCCACGCTCTCTCCGAGTCATTATTTTTCGATTCGCACACTGGATACACCTTTGTACTCGAGCTAGTAACTGGCGTGGTACAGCTATCCCGCCAAGCCATCGTGAAACAAGGCTTCTCTCGCTCGCTCACTCATCGTTTTATCCCCCCCCCCCCCCTCCTCCCCCGAAGCCCCTGTAACGTCTCTCTTCGTCTCCTCACCCTCCGACTCCCCGCAACAGCGGAACGGTTCGAGGTGAACAGGCATTAATCCAACATCCCCGGGGCACCGAGCAGCTCCTCAGCTTTTTTTGTCCCTTGGAGAACAACGAGCCCTGGCTTACATCGGATTAACTAGACCGCAAGCGATCAGCTACGTCGTCCGACGTGTGTATAGGATACAGCGTATAATAATACTATATGTACAGTATTTTATGTATATATGTATAGTATACAGAGATAATGGACTCGAGTTCTCCAAGAAAACGCCTACCATGAACGCGAAATTTGCTATAATGTTCTCGACAGCCCGAGATAATTTTAGACCCACATCAACGTTTTTTTTCTGTTTTCTTCGCCTTTAATATCTCTGTCTTTATATCGTTATAATGTATATTTTTTTTATTTTATTTTTCTGAGGATGCTGCGAAGTGCGTTGCGGAACGAGAGTTGTAGAAACATTGTTGAGAATTTTTCGTATTGTTTTTCAGCCTATCGACAAGAAACCGAGAATACCGGAAAGCGAGATCCTAACGACCGGCACCGAGGACGAAGAAGCCTCATCCGCACCCGAACGCGTTTCCGTACAGAAAAATCTTCGATTCTTCGGCGACACTGATCAAGAATCCCTATCGTCTAATCGCGATCGCAGGTAAAGCATGCGTAAATATTATATCAATGATAACTCCGAAGATTTGGAAATTCTTGATCTACATTTTTTGATGGCAGAAAAAATTTATCAATCTTTCGCTAAGCTTGAAAGGACGCTGAACACGTCTATAGATCAATTTAAATTTCAGATGCGAGGTAAAAGTCGGCCAAATCACTCGAATTCGTCAAATCTATTGGAATGAAGAAAGAAATTCGTTTACAAACCGAACATCAAATAAAATAACAAAAAATGAATATCGATTATAATGTAATATTTAATCTATGCATGGAGCAATAATGATCTGTATTTTATACCGCTATGATATTGATTCATTCCATCTGTGAAATATTTCCAAAACTATTTCGAATAAAAGACGAAAAATTGTGAAAACTGCGCAAACTTCACAAGAAATATGTTACAATTTCATTTGTTTATTTATTTTTTAAATTGCAGTAGAAGCAAACGTGCGGACGATCACACGAGTTCGCGACGCGACGTGCTGAGTACGAGTCGTCAAAATCTGAACGTCGTATCGCCGCCGAGGAAGCCACCGAGACTGGCAGAAAGCGCTTTGTCTTCGGGTGAAAGTACCACGGGAGATAGCAGTCAGCAGAGTCAGAATTCCCAGAGATCTCAACGATCCGTTGTCTACCTGCACGCCGCAACAGGTGAGTCTCTATTTTTTTTTTTTTATCTCTCTTCCTCTTTCTCTCCGGTAGACATCATTCAACGCGAGTTGACGCGAAAGATTAATTGCTTTCCTACGTGAAAGTCGGTAATTAATTCAGTATCGAAACTTCGTGCAACAAATAGCAACGTATATCCCACACTTGACGCTGCCAATAGAACAAGAAGTTACGTAACCATAAACAATATCAAGAAAAAAAATTGTGAGCTTGAAAAAATGGCATATCCCCAATAATTTCTCCTATCGGAAGATAACGAATAAATATTCTTACGAATGTATCAAGTTGTTTAATAAATTCCCAGCGTTCTTGTATTTTCTTTAAAATATTTTTTACTATCTTTTCTTCCTTTTAAAATGAAAGTTCCAGGAAACTTTCATTTAAAAAGCCTGAAAATTGATCGAAATCAATCAATTCGAAAAATCGAAGCAGATAGGCTCGCAGAGGGAGAAAAGCTAACAAATGAAAAAAATTACGGGAAAAAATGAACTACCAAAGCGTCGTCAATTCAATGACGCAACCTAATACAAACAACTAATCGCAATCCAAGTATCATCGCAATAAAGTCTAAACAAAAATTCGGGTAGGTCTCGAAATCCAGAATCTCATTCTGCCGAAAACGTATATATGGATATAGTGGCGTAGCTCGCTTCACGCGTTGTACCGCGTGAAGATGGTTTTCGGCCGAATGAGATTCGGGATTTCGAGACCTACCCAAAAATTCTCATTGTTTCATCCTACACAAATAGACCAAAAGTCCCCATGAGAACGTTCAATTCCACGCAAAATTTTATTAAATATTCACGGCGTAATCCAACACCCCGATTGACGTGTTATTTCGATTATCAACAGTCGGTGAAATTCCGGGACCGAACGAACGACGACGAGCAGCGAGTCGTGACGAGTTGAATCGACCGTTGCAATCGCATACGAAAACCGTGTCGAGAAGCGTGAGCGTTCTCGCACCGTGGAAACCGCGACACTATCGCGAACCTTTCGAAATAAATTACGATCAACAGCAGCACAATCAGAAACCACCGACGACGATGAGACGCAGACAGAGAAGCCGGGAAACGCTTAACCGTCGTGGCAAGGATCTTCGTCGAAGCAAGGACAACCTCTCGAAAACCGGTAAGTCGACGGAAGACCGGAAGTCCGGGAAGACATACGAACCGACAGACGTGCGAAGATTAATGATTATTCTCCGTCGTGATAATTACTCGAAGACGATTATTCAATGTTTCTCATTATCTCTCGTTCGTTTCAAGGTACGATAAGTCGCAGTACTCTCAAGTCCAAGGACAAGCAGAAGGTCGACAGAACCGTGTCAACGGAGTCACTCGCGTCAAAACCGCGAAACGGAAGTTCACGACCGGAACTCAACAGATCGACGTCCGTGCCGAGAGATCCGAACAAAAGCGCCGGATGGTTCAAGATCAAGAGCAAAAAATCCCGCGCCTGATCCCCAAACACGATTTGATTTGATAGCTAGTCTTGAATTTCCATAAATAAACGATTCGTATGCGATTTGAAAAAAAAAAAAGATTTTTTTTTTTTTGTAACGACTACGTAACGAGGCATCGATCTCGTGGACAGTTGTTCAACGTGTCGATGCGATTTATATGTATTTACGAATTTTTACCAATATCACGAGTGAACGTGCGAATTGTCGATGCGCATATATAATAGATTAATCAATGACTAATCGAAGGTCCCTCTCGACGAGGATTTTTTTTTTTTTTTTTCAATCGCGTTGCGATTTATTTGCGACGATTATTGGAGTTTACGCGAATTGTCGTCGAACTCGGTGACCATTCGGACGAGCATTAGATACCGAAACCTCGAGTGAATTATACACACGCATAGTACACACTGACGCGCGAACAGACGAATATAAATAGTTACGAAATAAATGAATAAATAAATAAATACGTTTAATTTATTTATTTATTTATTTATTTTCGTAATAATGTAATTAAAATATATTTCATTTATCGTCGTTATATTATTATTCATTTTTGTTTCTTCATCATCGCCAATCAAACTTAATTGCCATTCCCACGAGGTATACGCGACAATAAAACGAATAATTGAAAAAAAGATAAAAATTATAATTTTCGAGGGATGGTCGTTGGTTGTGTAACGCGATGATTAAACGAAAAAATAATTTTCAAGCATCACAATAAGCAAATGGTTCGAGCGGGAATAATCGTGCATCAACGTTAAACATAGCTTTCTCTCTACCAAATTTACGTAGATAAATTTACCGTGTAAGACGAGAATGCATTGAAATACGCGGTAATTGTAACGTCCGTAGTAAGAGATCGCAAAATTTACGAATGCGTAAGTCCGATTATTATTCGGAGGGGAGTGGATAAAAAAAAAATTTTTTTAAACCGGAAAAACAGCAACCAAGCCAACTTTGCAACGCGGGATAAGGAAAGATCGAAGAGATCGTTGTTTGGCTCACCGTGAATAATCGTGCCATCAATAATTTACCTCTCTCCTCCCTCGTCCATGCGCAATAAAAATGTGTAATCAAAATTACAGAACGAAATAAATGTCCTACCTGTATAGTCGATAAGCCAATTATATATATTTTAAAATTAAGATGAGAATAATTTGCGAACTTGTGCTTTTCGCAATATTAACAATCGTCATTCGCTGTTAATAGTCAAATTAAAAGAAAAAAAAATAACCAACAAAACAAAATAAAATGATTTATTGGCTCGTCGCGAGCTGTGTAAATATCGTAGCAATAGTGTAATAATTTAGTTTGGCCTGATTGAATTTTATGGATTCATTGGGAGCAGCTTGCCGTGCGTTAATACAGTGTTGATCGCTATATTGGAATTAAAAACAAAACGAAAATTAATTAAATGAATTAACAAACGAAAGATTCAATTTTATCATTCATGATATTACGATGGATGCAATGGATTTTATCGTTGAATTTTGTGTAAAACTGCGTATCAAACGCGGCAGGAAATTCCGTAATAATGTAAAACGAAAAAAAAAAAATATCAAACGTTCGCACCATACGTTCATCACTACTCGGTGCTAATTGCGTGTGTATATATAGACCATTAGAATAGCTTATCTTCGCATGTAAATACCATAGTTTTAACGATATTATCAATTTACCTACTGATAAAAACATAATGTTTATTAACATAGTTAATATCGCTGCTGAACACGAGATGCAATGAAATTGCAAAAAGTGCGTTCTTCCGAAAAATCTTCATTTTGTAACTCTATCAAGTAATTTGAAATAAATAAACGTAATTCCAGATGCATCGATTTATTTTTTATTGATACTGGAGCGGTTGAAATTGGGCGACGCGGAGTGGATGGAAGATAACGATGGAAGTACGATGAGGAAATAAAGTTCTTGCGCTAGGATAAGACAGTTTCGGCGGTGTTGATTTTGTCCAGGCAACAAATTGTTGTACCCGCTAAAATCAATAGGATTCCGATGTAGATATCTGAAAACATGGAAGTATCGTGTACTCGCTGAAACTGAGGCTTATTGGCAGATGATTACGGCATGGCAAATCCCATTTCGTGGACGAAAAATTGTTTTTGCAGAAATGTTACGTTGCGAATATCATATTTGCATCGTATACTAATTTTTTAGAATCTTTTTGGAATTTTTGTTTCATCATCGGGGCGTGAAATCTTGAGGACCGCAAGGCGTGCGAGCCAGCGACACTTCTTATGCCAGTAGTGACAGCGTCGCTTCTGGTTGATGTATTTTTATTTAAAAATTTGTCAGAAAACCTCAACATGTATACTATCGTAAAAACCAAACCTGGATAAAATGGAACGAACAGTTTTCGAGATAATAATTCCTAAAATTCCCATATATTTTCGACAGTCTAACCGAATGTTCCCGGTTGAATAACGAGTTAGATATCAGCGAAGGTATGGCTGGTGGAAAGAATGGAGATAAACAACTCCAACGGGAATTCACCAATAAAGTAAAAAAAAAAAAAAAGGGTTTGCCAGATCGACTATCGACTAGAAAGCGAAAAAATACAAATGCCCTCACTTGGATGAGGTTTCTCCTCTCCCAAAATCCATCCCGTTACCGCTGTGAATACAAAAGTCAGCGAGTTTGTTACGGGCACAGCCAGTGACAGATCGGCGCTCTGAAGCATCATAACGTACAAAAGAGAACCGCTCTGGTTCACGAGAAAAGGCACTATCCACTTCAAACAAAAAATGAGTTGTTAAAAAATCGTGACGATATTCCCAAGGCTCGTAACGCTCCTAACGTTGCTATTCCACAAATTCAGCTGACCTTGAGCGTTGTGACTAGAAAGTACATTTCCTTAAAAAACTTCCCATACGCCGTCGACGCTTTTACATTCTCGATACCTGTCGCACCTTTTTTTATCAGCGGATTCGTCGTTCCCCACAAAAGCGCAACAACAATCAGGTACATCACCGTCTCTGTAGAAATAAATTGATCACGTAACCTATTTGTTGATATTTATGCAGTATTCTACTATTTTGCCTTTCTGAATCATTTAATTTATACATAATCGATAAATTAGAAGAAAAAAAAGGTTATTCAAAAATAAATCTCACCCAAAACTGCTTCCATCGCGATAGAATATCGCTTATATCGTAATAATTCACATCGAAGTAATATTGCGCAACAAAAAGCAAAAACAATATTTTCGCGCGAGTCAACAATGTCAACTGTCAGAGAGATCAACGACAACAACAATTCAACCGGACACCAAAGTGGTTCTCATTTGTCGACGTCAATTTGCATCACAAGCGACGCGAAACAACGGACAACATAACCTCTCAACGAACTCGAACGAAAAAAAAAAAAGGAAAACATAACCTCACCGACGATTGTTTGGGCTACGTTCGTCGTGACACATGAAATTCGAGAAAAAAAAAAGCTCGCAATGGTGCTTAATAGTTGATAAAATAAATGGTTGAAAAATGTTCGTCCTATTGGGCGATATCAATTTGTGGAGTCTTGATGAAGATATTAATATCAAAGATACGGATTTTGGAGCATTCAAGTGAGTTTGCGTTTACTGTGACTGTTGCAGCAACCTAAGATTGCAATTTTTAAATGCCGATTGATTTGTAGATTTATTGCGATATTAAGAAAATATGATATCGAGAAAAAAAAAGGAAGCTTAAGAGTTTACATTAATGTTATCTTTATATAAATAAAAACAGTAGCAGATCGAAAACTTTGGCAAAGTTTAGTGTAAGAACAAGCTCATGAATCAGATTTTTCGGCTATGTTTCGATCTTTTAGTTGTATTTTAATTGGAGTTTTGATATATGGCGTTGATGATATGACATACTCGGTAAATAAAATCTTACAGGTATTATGACAAACGTATCGATGGATTGTACGAAGACGGTAAGAGATCTTACTGCCAGAAGCGCGGTATGGTATCGATACTGCAAAATAAAAAAGGAAACAAACTCAAGGATGGAATAAAGTACCTGGAGGTAATTTTAAGCAAGTAATTTTGCAAGTTTGAAATTACAATTTCCATTATCTCTGCATTATTCTAATGAATTTAAAAAAATGGTATTTCAAGGAACAATTGCGAGATCATTCTACGGTGTACTGTCAATGGTACGACGAGGAGACGGTGCAATTGATGCTCAGCACCGGTTTGCTCATTTATATTCAAGTAAACGTGCCTACGGCCGATATTCAAAAAATAATGTTCGACAAATATCTCGTCGGAAAGGTTTCGGACCACATATCGGATGGTAAGGATAATTTCATTTTTTTTCTATCGATACATCTGTAGTCCCAAAAATAATTGCCATGTAATCGATGCTAAAAAAATTCATAAATTCATAACTGCTGAATCGTGCGGTGAAAAATTCCAAAATAATTCACGTATCATTATTCCATCAAAAAACTATCATTCTCTAAACTTTCAAGATCATTGACAATTTTCAATATCCATCCAGTAAGACCTCAAAACTTACCAATCCGAATGGTTCCGTTCCGCAAACCGCTGTCCTTTCCCACACGAATTACACCCAGTAAATATTTTCCAGTAACCATGACGAAAAATCACTTGGTATTCACTCACAACGACAGCCAGATAACCGTAATCCATTTCACAAAACCCAAAAGACTAGTCTTCGACAAAATAAACAAACTCGAACCCAGAATGTTCGTCGTCGAACTGTCAGGACCGAGCGGACGCAAACAGGACAAAAAAATATGTGTCAACAGAACAGGCGATTTAGTGAGTTATATTATTCCAATAAACAACAACAAATATATCCGTATATATAATTGTTAGACTAAAAAAAAAAAAAAAATTCACAAAAAATATCTATATAAGATTTTAGTTTGGTGGAAATCAACAATGAACGAAGTTTATCCATGGAGTCCAGCTGTCAAAGATCACGATCGTTCGAACGTTCATCTTTACCGTTTGACCGGGTACGTAATTCTCTACAAATTACACTCTCAATCTTCGATGAACGGCACAAATATTTTTACGAATTGCTTTTGATGTAATTTCCGAGGTTGAACGGTTATCGGACGTATGAGTACATAAACATTTAGATTTTATCTTTTCCTCGTTTTCCTCTCGATCCAATTGTCCAACCGAATGAACAGGCTGCTTTCGAGCAGCCTCCGGTCCATCACCCGCTCGATCACGTATCTCCCGATCGATCTTATCAGCTGATCTTTCCCGAACAACACCGATTTCCTCTTCCTTACCATCCCCTCCATCGCCATTTTGAATGTGCTTCTGTCGAGTAACAATTTTTTCCGGCATCCTGGGTTCTGTTCTTTTCAAATTTCTTCCACCGTTTCCTGTAGCCTTAGTTCGCGCAATTTCCGGTCTCGCAATTTTTCTACCCATAGTTTTGACAATATCGTTTCGTTTCGACGGCGCTTTTTTCTCTAGTTTTCTCGCAATCGCCACGTTCGTGCCGCAAGATCCCTGATAACGAATCTTGTGAGCCTCCCAAGCGGCTTGCACGTGTCTCGGTGGTGCTGACAATATCCGAGCTAATTTTCTATCAATTTTCAACGGTAATTCCCACGTACCCTGCCACAAGTAGATCGCACGATTGTACGTCGATTATCATCGATTGCTTTTGGAGAAAAACATTTTTTTTTTTTTTTTCGAAACAATAACTATTCATTACCTTGAAACCGCCCCAAGGAGATCTTTTGGACCGCGGCTGATCGGGCAAAAGACGGCCAGATCCGTCGGCTAAAAACTTAGTCGTAACGCAATGTCGACCGCACGGAAATTTCGGATGCCAATTTGGAACTTGCCAATTTCCGAGTCTCGTGGGTTCGAAGGAATCTTCGGCCCAATGGGCGTGCCACGATTGGGACATCTCTTGTGTATCGCAAAAAATTTCAATCTTACAAAACGCTTATCACAGGGTACGATTTGTCACGCTTATCTGTCGTTTCTAAGCTTGTTAGTTTGACGTAACCATGGCCACGGGTATTCGTACTTTTTTCGGTACACAGCTGATCTATCGTAAACAATTATCATGGCACGCAACGCATGGGGATGGTTTGGGTTTGACCCGGCTCAGTTTGGCCCGGCTCAGTTTGACCCGGCTCAGTTTGACTCGTCGCAGTTTGACCCGGCTCACTTTGACCCGGCACAGTTTGACTCCGCGGGTTTGACAGATGAGATTCGTTCTTTCTCTGTCAAATTCGGAAAGAGTGTCAAATGTCAAAGAAGAAGAGAGAGTAACTCTCATCTGTCAAACTGTGCCGGGTCAAACTCTGGCGAGGCAGACTGAAACCATTCAAACGCATGATCGATCGAACAGCTTCGATCTATTCAATGTCAATCAATTCAATTTACCATTTACAGCTTGAAATTCGATTTGGTGTGTTATCTGCGAACCGAATTCGATCCACTTTGCATAACGTTCAATTCGGTTCACGACAATGTCATTCATTCGGTGGAACAAAAAGTTTCGCGCAAAGTGAGTTGAAAGAAAAAGAAAAAAAAATTAATTATTCAAGATGGAGCCTGAGTTCGATGTAATGAATTTCAGGGCGAAGTGACAATCGAATGGCAAACGTACGAAGTTTCTCAACACGATAAATTGCAAAGGGTAGAAGTTATATCGGTGCCTCTGCCGACACACACGAGTTGCGCACAATTTTCGCCCAATCAGGACATGTTATTGTTGTGTTGCATCGACGGTTCGATAACGATACACGATCACAAAAAGGGAACGAGCAACAGCGTTAAATCCCCATTCGTGAGTTCGAATTGACGGAGTTTAACACAAAATTAACTTGAGTTTGATGATTAACCACGCGAATTCGTGATCAGATACCGACATTGGCATCGTGGCACAGCGACGGATTTGTATTTACCGTTGGAAATGATCGCGGACAATTTCAACATTACGATATTTCTTTGGCATGCATCAAAAGTCAAATGCTGAACGAGGATGCGACCCCGGCTGTTATCTTCGATCTATCGACTTATTTCAGGTTAATTTCGTGACGAATAGAATTCAATTAATCGAGCAACACTGAAGTAAAAGATTTTTTTTTTTTCGAATTGTTTTAATTTTCATGTTTATTTTGGTAATCGAAACGAAGGAGTCAACCCGCTTTGATGAGAATGACGTGGAACAGGAAGTCCGATCCTGGATGTTACAACAATCGTTACGATAACGGAGATGCTCTGTTTTTACTTCTTTTCGAACGGTATGTGACGATTTTTTTATGGAGAGCGGTTTTAATCATTTTCGATCGAAATACGGCATTGATAATTTTTTCCAGGGGTCCTTTGGGAGTGATAAGAATAGTTGAGGGAAATAACTTGTCGGGCGATAGTTTAGTGTGCAGAAATTTAAATGTCTTGCACGTCGATCGAGCTACATCGTTGTTGCTTTCGATGAATTGGGACACGCATCCCCGAGCTTGCATGCATTCGCTCAATCAGATTTTGAACCATCTTTTCAAATTGGAATTAACCCCGGATCGCGAGGGTCTCATACAAAACGCGTTGGGAAGCTTCCACGTGCCGATCAGACCGATAAGCCAAGCCGTCGAGGACGAATACGGCGACGAGATAAGAGATTTGACCAGACGATTTTTTCATCATTTGATAAGGTAAAAGTTATGTGAAATTTCAAACGTTCTTATTTCGCGAAATGATTTCTCTTATCCGAAACTTATGTCTATCAGATATCGTTTGTTCGAAAAAGCGTTCAGACTAGCGATAGATCTCAACGATCACGATCTCTTCATGGATATTCATTTTTATGCCCTTGTGATGAACGACACGGAAATGGCGAAAGCCGCGAAAGAAAAGGCCGAATGTGTATTGAGCAGATCGAACAGTTGCAGCAGTTCACGTGAGTGGCTTTCAAATTTATTGATATAGTGGTATTATTATTATTGTTATTATTATTATTATTATTATTATTATTATTATTATTATTATTATTATTATTATTATTATTATTATTATTATTATTATTATTGTTATTATTATTATTATTATTATTATTATTATTATTATTATTATTATTATTGTTATCATTATCATCTATTAATATTATTATTATTATTATTATTATTATTATTATTATTATTATTATTATTATTATTATTATTATTATTATTATTATTATTATTATTATTATTATTATTATTATTATTATTATTATTATTATTATTATTATTGCTATTGTTATCATTATCATCTATTAATATTATTATTATCATAATAATAATAATTATTATTATTATTATTATTATTATTATTATTATTATTATTATCATCATTATTATTATTATCAGTATCATTATTATTAATTTTTTTCGACGTTGAAAAAATTCGATTCGATGATTTTTCCAGATTCCACGTGTTCACGAGCCTCGTGCTCGCTCTGCACGGATTCGATGAGCGAAAAAGACAGCGAATCCTACAGCGGCGAAAGCGAGAGCGAGGGTTCGCCCAAACGAATGAAATCCAAAATCCAATCGACCAAACATTTCTCCCGCGGCTCGATCCCCAAAATTCCACCTCCTTCCACCGTTCATCCGGCTCTCCCGAAGTTCGGTGGCCCTATTTCCACCTCGTTCACCGACGTTTCCCCGAAAAAATCCGACAACATGATGTCAACGGCTTTCAATCTTCCCACAAACAGTCACGTTTCCAATCCCACGATCAACGTTCCTCCGACCATGCCAAAAGCATTTCCAACCGTATTCGCTAAACGCGCGCCTTGTCGAACGGCCAGCGGTATAATGTCGTCCTTGGGCACGAATTCGCAATCTTACAACAATTTGAGCGACGTTTTTACATCCTCGGGTTTTGGTAATTTACGACTTTTGAGTTCGAATCAACGCGAAAGATCATTGGCCAAATCCACGGGCAACGTTTGTCACAATCAACGACGAGAAAACGATTCTTTGGTGGGAAATATCGACGACGATTGTTTGTCATCGACGAGATTCGGTAATATCGATCCTGATTTGAGTCTCGATATTCCGTGCAGTACGGTGTCGTCATTGCTCGGCAATATCGACGGTAACATAATGTCAACGTCTTTCAGCAATTTAACCTTAACATCGATATGCGAAACCGGTAAATCAACGCAATTTCGCAATGGTAATCAAACGATTCATTCGGTTATCGACGTTCCACACGTTTCTTACGGCAATTCAATGGCGACGATCAAACCATCCGCTTCGTTCAATTCGTCTTTGAACAAACCGAATTCTCTCACGTTTTTCAACTCGAGTAATAATTTAATGTCAACGTCTTTCAACGATTTGGACAACGACGCTCTTGACTCGTTGGAACACAATTTGAACGTCGATATTCCCGCGGTTTTTGACAATTTGGTGACAACGAACGATTCACCGAGCAACGATTCGTCATTGGAAGGATTACCCCCTCCACCGTCGATGACGAGTTCACTCGCGAATTATCTTAATAATTTGCCAAAAAAAAATGTTTGTACGTCGAGAAATACGACGGAATTGGGAGATTTGGGGGATGCGACGTTGAAATTTCCAATTTCAAGACCTAACGTTCATCCTCAGATGTTGCAGAGACAATCGTCGGTTTCCAGTATATTGCAGAGTCAACACAGAAACAATAATTTTCAACCAATCAGAAATTATCGTTTGAATTACGATCTCGATTATGTTCCTTTTTACGGAAGTTCGGAAAATCTTGATTATCAAACGGGTGTTAATTACGGTGATGGCGCTTCGATCGGTTCGATAAATAATTTTCAATCGCATTTTAATTCGCCAATTAAATCAACGGAATCGAAAAATTTGAGGTTAGGAACGACTAATGTCGTTAATAAGGAATCCAAAACGTCTTTCAATGTTTCGTCACTTTCCGTCGTCAATGCGTCGAATTCGAGCAAATCCACGATTCCGTGTCAGAGTTCCGTTGATTCCGCCAATGAAAAACCAAAAGTCAAGTTTTCGAACACGGTTACGCATATTCTGGTGCCTACAACGGTAATTTTTTCGTTTGATCGATTTTTTACGCTATCGAAGATCGTTCGGGATAATTTAATTTGAATCATTGTTAATTTTTTCAGGGACAAGCTTATCGACCGATTCAGAAGCGTTCGGTGACGCAGTTGCATCCGATGGATCCGAAAAGGGAATTGGCCGAAAGTTTGCCGCTGTGTTTGGGAAACGAGGATTATCTCAAGGATTTTCAACCGTTATCCAGTAAGCTAAATAATTGGCTCGTGCGAGAGTTTTGTTATTTTCTTTTTCTTTAAACGAATCATGTTCTTACGATATCGACGATTGTGATTCCAGGAGATGCGGAAATTGAAAAAGCCAAGGAAATTTCTAAACCAGAGGAAACCGCTACGATCAAAGTCGTTCACTTTGGACTGTTGTAAATCTCAAATGATTTTTTTTTATTTTCTTGGAAAATCATTCGCTCATGCAAGGATTCTCGAATACTGACCACCGTTCATGACGCGATACTGTGTATATATTTTACAGATTTGCATGTGCTTGATAACAAAGAAATAATATGTATAAGAAACCCTTAATCGTTACGTCTAGAACGATAATATTTTTTGTACCAACGACGCTCAAGAAAATGAAAAACAAGCTTCTCATTTGATCGTACAATTTATTTTCTCCTCATATTATCCAATTCTTCCTGCAGCATGAGAAGACCTCTGTCGGGAACGTAACGTCTCTCCGCCCTTATGGGATCCCAGTATTCCACCCTCAGCGTGACTCCTTCCGGAATGGTAGCCTCCAGTATTCTCAACAATATGGGATACTGCGTAGCGGATACATTTTCTATCTGAATATTTCTCTCGTATTCTTTGAGTTCGTATTCGCACTCCACTACCAAAGACTTTGGTTTGAGTTTCGTGATCTTGAAACACTTTGGCGGAAAAGCCCAACTGAGGAAGAAAAAGAGATGCGACGCGAATTACGATCGATGGTACCAAAGTCGTTATCGGCTAGTCAAAGTTGAGACGATACCTGTCGTCCACGTCGAGGTCCAAATTTCCGGCCAGGTTGTCTATGAACTTTTGGTAACTCTCCAGTACCGGAAAGCCGTAGCTCTTGATTTGAACGTTCAACGTTGTGTGAAGCGGAATTTTCGATTTTCCAGTCTACGATAAAAATTCAACCTCAGCTGTTTGGCTGGCTATTAAGGAGACTTCGAGGTCGGCGTCTCGTGACTCGACTCGAATACAACTCTATGCACCATCGCGTGTCGTTCCGATGAATCTCTATTGTAATAACGATACCCATAAAATTTCATAGGATAATATTTTTGTTGATCTTTCGTTAATGAGGATTCTTGAGGCAAAAAATTGAAGCTGTGTTGTATTAATAATAATAATTACCCCTTAATGCAGAATTAACAGAGCTGAATTAATATTGAAAATAAAATAATAAAAATAACGTTACAATAGAACGAATGAAATGTCCATCAGAATACTCATTTTCTAATTAACTTCGAAAAAAAAAAGGGGGGTTCTCAATCCGAGATGAATTTTTTTGTTTTGTGTGTAGTTACGCAATAGCTTTGCTGATTGTGAACTGATTTTAATGGTTCTTTTGTATGAAAAGCCTATATCTCGGGGGTGGTCCTATTTCAATTCGAAGAATATATTCCACCCCAAAAGGTGAAAAATTAAGGGATGAAACGCATTCATCGAAATCACACATAGATGTAGTTCTAATTACGATAAAATCAATTATTACAAAAAAAAAAATCAACTTCCAAAACTTCGCTTATACGTTCGCGTATACAAACTCAAACTATAAAGTTAGGAATAATGTTTGTCATTATTTTAAAGAAAAGAGCATTGAAAAATAAAAATTATTGGCACGTAATTATTCTTGCGATATGTAATCGGTCATTTTTCCCTTCGACGATGTCTTGGCTGGCGCCGACCCTAAAATTAACTGATGAGATATTAAAAATATTCAAGTAGCGAACATACCTCAAGATAGTCAGGTGTCCACAAGCTGTACCATCTAGGCATCGAAAACCGATGAAACGCTCGAGCTCGGCCGATTCCCATAAACTAAATCACAATAAAATCAACAAAACAAAAATACCAAATATGTCACAATGTCGGCCGGAAGAATGTGCCTATTGCACAGCTTCAGCCCTGATGCCCCTAATCCAAAATTCGTTTCGATGAAATGCTACAAATAAATATCAAAATTATTCTTATCACCTTGCTTATCGTGTGAGTTGCCATAACTATTTATCGTGATTGTCAGTTTGTATCTAACCAACAAAAATAATGTCTTTGGAGGTTAAGAAAAACACCGGGAGACTTTACAGACGACACTGGATTCTGGATTACTGCATGATATCAATGTATATGTCAAGATGTCACGTGATCCGTAACAATGAAGAGACAGAGACGTAGACGTATAAATATGGACCGATAATGATGCGAGAAGAAGTGTAATCGCGATAAAAAGACAAGATCATGGGTGGTTCTAAATCTCTCTTCATCTTCATCGAGCTGATCGATAGAAATGATCTATATCACGATGATTTCGACCAATCCGCTTCAACAAGAAAGAGAGACGTTCAGAGCGACTCGTTGTCTCATCTGTTTCTATTGCAATTACACTTTTTCTTGCAACATTATCGGTCCATTTGCTCATGTCGATGGGCAGAGATGAAAAGACCGCTTGAAGCCGGCTCCAGAGATTTTCGTCTCCGTTCTCTATCTTCTTGGAAGTTCGACAAAATTGGGAAAATTAGGGCATTCATCTGGGCCTCGTCGTGAAACCTAAATCGAGTACAACTCGTTCCTTCAATATCTCTCTTGCTCCATCGCAATCTTCAATGGCGCTATCGCACTCGCACTCGCTTACAGTTGACTCGAGTAAGGTTTCGGAACGCAGCCTTGCAATCTCTCTTCTCGCAACTGCCTTAACGGCCTTAATCCAGTTGTGTCCCACCAAATGCGAAATTGTTTGATCCACGAAAATGGGTCTCATCGGTAATCTCTCCTCTCATCTCTGCTCCATATATTTTATTCGTGGAGATGCACGGAATCGAGCGAGTCGGTTCGGTCGATAACATAGCGCGCATGCAATTTCATTCGTTTTATTTTTATTTACTCTCCGATTGAACCCGAGTCAATTGTGCGCAAATTTCGATTCGTCTGCTTCCACCTGCAGGCCGCAACCCGAAATAAACACGATTGACTGGTGACCAACTGGGTGGCTGGGACCGATTGGGACTGCGTCGGACCTGAAACGACTGAATGCGTTTGTGATTCAGTTGTGTCCAGTCATTCGCGATCGACGGACGTTTCGAGTCGCGCCGACTGGATCGAAAATTATGAATTCCGCGACGAAGTTTCAACTCATAAATTCATCGTAAATAATCTCTGTGTTGTGCGAGGAATTAACAAATACGTCGATTAATTTAATCGCTGATTCATGCAAACAATATCGTGAAGAAAAAATAATTTTTCATTCTTTCCACGTTTTACAATAACTCGTGAGTTCAATTGGAATATGTAGCATAATTTTACAACTTTCACATGCGTTTTACACTCATTATCCACAAATAAAATAAAAATTAACCGCGTTGCGGAAGAAAGTCGAGAGATTAACATTGTCTGTGATTAACATTTGAATAAACTCAAAGATAAATAAAAATTGTATGAAATGTTTAGATCACTCAAGGATCCATATGCACGAATAATCGGCCACTCCATGAGCCTCGCAAGGCCTGGTCGATATAATCACTCGTGCTTCGATTCCAAAACAGTGAAAAGCGTTTCGCATCCGAATATATTCCGGCACCCGCGCTTCTGATAAGAAATCACGACTGCGCAGAACATAAAAAAGAAGAATATATCAGAATATGTTATACCACAGTCAAGGACAATCTTCTTCTTGTAATTTTGAAAATTAATTTAAAAAAGAACAAATCTCGTCTCACGAGAGATCTTTTACAAATCTTTCGTTATCACTAAACACTGTACGGTCGTAAAATATGTCTTCGCACAAACTTGTCAGTTTTTAAATATATGTATAGTAATAGCTTCGACACTGGCAAAGAAATATTAACTCGAATACTTTATTTTCAACTTAATTCATCACTCAACTTCAATATTATCTTTTTAAAAAAATCATTGGACAGAACCGTTTTGTTCGTGCCGATGCATATAAATCCATCCGACAACAAATACGAGACCTCAAGGATTTACGGAGCTTTGAATTTTCATCGCGAATAAGTTCGAAGCATCGAATACTAGCCGATGATGATAAAAGAACAGAAACTTACAAACTCGTTCGGGACGTGATAACGATAAGCCACGAAATTATTGTCGGGATAGACGGATGCCACTAATTTCCGGACAACGTTTATCAATTTTGTAAATCTTTGGGGGAGCCGATGGAGAATGTTCGATCGAACGATTGCGATAACGAAATAGTCACGATCGATGATTAATTAATTTCGCGGTTGTTGATTATTCGAATTAGACAGTCGTACGGACGATGAGTCGATCGGGAGCTTCGACGTTTGAACGGCATAGCAAGCGCGAATATTCAGCCGAAGCTTCGTAATTACTGACGACTTATTAGCTTATCGTGCATCTGGCGTGGGATATATCTATTTATACATACGCACAATCATTTATATCTGTAGAAGATATGTGTAAAAGGTATTGTTACGATTGTTATTGTTATATTATTGGAGGATACTCCACCGGCGGAAATTATCAGGCCGCTAGAGCACTCGCAAAAATCACTTCTGTCTTAGAACGTCGATAACTTCGCGAAACAGAAAGACATAAACTTTTCTGAAGCACCATTGAAATGCTTATAAATACATATATATAACCATTTATATTTTTTGAACAATATTTTTATCACCAAGCATTGAGGTAGCGTGTAAAATTGATTGAGAAAGAATCGGATTTTATCGATATTTTATATTTTGACTCCAACTGATGGCCAAAGTTAGAACATTTTTTTTGGAAATTTGAAATTTCTTACGCCTGATCTCTGAAGCCTTATTTGTAATTCGAGCCTAAAACGTATGAAAAGTCTTTTCGGGTCCTTGAGTTGTCGTGAAAATTGTGCAGGCGTGCGTGTGTGAAAATGGATTGAAATATACATAAGCTTTTTAATGGTACTTTAAAGAAGTTACTGGTTTTCTTTGTCGCGAAGTTGTCGACGTTTACTGACAGAAAAAATTTTTGCGAGCGCGCTTCGTTAGTGGCTTAATTCTAATAATTTCGTTCGGTGGTGTACAGGAGTATTTAGAATTACAAACATACGTATACGTACATACGAGTGCTCTAACAATATACTAATACCATACATACATAGGGAGAGAGAGAGAGAGGGGCATGCAATTCATTATCGTTATTTCCACATTGAATGCACAGTTGGTTTTTCCGGCTCCTCTCCGTATATTAATCTTCATTCGTTTGCGCGCGCTGTTTGCACTACTGATGCA
This sequence comes from Sussaba pulchella, assembly GCA_963971145.1. NCBI lineage: Eukaryota > Metazoa > Arthropoda > Insecta > Hymenoptera > Ichneumonidae > Sussaba > Sussaba pulchella. Next base: position 10,487,638 of record OZ020169.1, on the reverse strand, counting down.
TGCACGACGGTGCGAGCAACGTCGAACCTTTCATTTTCAAGGCCGTGAACTCCACCGCGAACTCAGGTCTGAAAGCCCATATTTGCAGAAGCAAGAATTGCGAGTCTCATTTTTTTGTAATCACGAATACTCCTACTCGTTATACATAAGAATGACAAAATAAAAATTCGTTATTCAGCGCTGCGTCGAGGTCTCGACGTCGAGAGTATCGCTGGGTCGAGGGTTCAAATCCCATAGTCGTTGTTTCGATGAAGAAAAAAAAATGTACAAATTTATTTACGAATATTTATGATTTTTCAAATAAAACGCCAACTACTCGCGGCATTGAAGCGAACTTTGGATCGAGTGTATCGACAAAGGTTCTTTTTTTTTTTTTTTTTTTTTTTTTTTATTCCGCAGTCTCCGTGAGTCGCGTGACTGCGTCGCGGTCTGCATATGTGCATCGGGCGTACAGATGCGGATGCATTATGACTGGACGCGCGGGCTGCAGTCGGAAAGTCTGTGAATTGAATAATAATTTCGTTCATGCGTTTTATACATCGAATTGTTTCATTATTTCCATCGCTAAGAATTTCTGCAACGGCCGGCTTGCAATTTTTTTTTTCGAGATGTCTTTTCGCATTCTCGATAAAGGTTTTTTTGTTTAGGGATATTTTGCACATTTCGAACTAATCCGAAAAACGTGACTCGAAGCGCAAAAACGAAACAAAGAAAAATAATCTATGAATGCGGGAATTTTTCTGTTATACGGATTTTTTTTTTTTTTTGAACGACCAACAGCTGAGAAGAATTTAATTAAAAATTATTGTTGCCAAGAACGATACGAAACTCTAGTCAACGTCACCGAAGTCGCGTCTTTTTCAGTTTCGTTTTTTTTTTTTTCATCCCACCATCGCGATAACAGGTTTTGAATGACTGGAAAATCCAAGGCGCCTCGACGCCGCAAACGCTGCGGCGAATAATTATGCGCGCCGGTCGCGATGCAGTTCCATTCGTGATGCGTTCTAAATAAAACTGATAACTCGTATCGAAGTCACGAATGAAGTATTACGTACGTTATTATTACATCTCTCTCGAATTAGTAAAAAAAAGTTGAAGCGCGTCGAAGAATTTTTCTAAGCCACGCAACGATTTTAATCGCGCAATGATCACAAATCGTGGAAGAAGAACGTAACGAAAATCTCATATCTCGACTGTCTTCTCGTATCTGTCGAGGTTGCCGGTTTACCTGCGTAATCTTCATCGTATTACTCGCTCATTGTATGCACAGACACGACGCTATCGTTTATCTCAACACTAAAGTTTCTAAGAATCCGATGCGCCGAAATTGTTTAATTTATTCGCACGATAAAGAACAATTATTGATAATTAATTATGTATCAATCCGCGATAATCCTTTGATTAGCGTTTGATACATATTTTTCTTTATGTATATCGTGTAAAATAATTTTTTTCTCACGCGAAATTTCGTTTAAACGTAATTGTTTCTTTATTATTCATGTGTGTGTGAGCTCGAGCGGTCGTCGAAGTGATTCATGCGAAATGTAGACGTATGAAGAAACGTATGGAGACAAAGCGAAAGAAATGATAGGACGTTCGGGAAGAAGAATTCTTTCGTCGCAATAATCTCGGGTCGGTCGATCGGTTGCGAATCGAGTGATGGGCTTATCTGTACCAATTTTCATTCCATCTGTTATCAAGTTCAACGGGATTGAATCATCTATCGAACTCATCCTCGATGTCTCTGACTACGTATAGTTGGTTTATAATTAATTATTGAATCAATTATTCAGTGATTGTTTATTTATTAATATAAATTATCGGATTTATTATTAATTAATAATTCACTCATTCATAATTCGTTGATATAGATTATCAAATTTGTTATGAATCAATCATTTATTTATTTATTTATTTATTTATTTATTTATTTATTTATTTATTTATTTATTTATTTATTTATTTATTTATTTATTTATTTATTTATTTATTTATTTATTTATTTATTTATTTATTTATTTATTTATTTATTTATTTATTTATTTATTTATTTATTTATTCATTTATAGTCTTCGTAGAAAACGCACATTATCGCTATTGCTGAGCAATAGCAATATAAACTAGACAGAGTCGTCATTGTGACTTCAATACACTAATGACGACTCGCACCTGTTTAATTTGTTGCCTATCTTTAATTCACCGACACCCGTTCGATCAATTAATTTTCACAATGGGTTGCATCGTATTGTATTTTTATGAATTTTTTTCTTTATTACAGACGTACGACGATAAATAATTTTCAACAAAATGCCTATTCTCGCCGATCTATCGAGACGTCTTCATCTTTTAACGACCGATGCCAAACCGGATCCCCCGCGAATCGGAATATCTGGTTTGACGAATAATTTGCCACCTTCACCCAGCGAACAGACACAAAAATCATTGCCCGCCACGCCCGAAATTGATAAGACTGACGAAGCTCATCGTGATAACTTCAAACGGCAACGATCGACTCCCGATCCAACGTCGAGCGAAACTCCGCATTTGGGAAACAATGATTCGTCGCAGAACGGTGGTAAAAAAAATTCTAAGGAAACTAAAAATCCACGTTTCAAGACGAGAGTGCCGATTAGAAACGGTAAATATTTTTTTTTTATTGAACGATCAATTAATTTGATACGATCGATAACCAATTCCGATCGAACTTGAGGTCTTACTCGATGGATAATAAAGAATCGTAGAAACTTTTGAAAATTTGAGGCATGATAGTTTTTGATCGAATGCTTGACGCATGATTTTTTTAGAATTCCTCACTACATTATTTCACAATACATTAAATTAAATCGCAGTACATTCTGTAAAAATTATATCATTAAGATTTAGGATCGACAGATTGATTATGCTTACTTCCAAATTAATCGACTAAGTGATTATCGAGAAATTAATTGAAGTAGTGAGGAGTATCGCCTGAAAGAGTTGTAGTCACTGACAAAACGTCAGTCAAGCACACGCCAATATCGTCGAATTTGACTCAAATTATTATTAAAAGTGGTGAATTAACATTTCCAAGTGTTAATTCATTGTTGGTTCAGCTATTTTCAAGGCTAAAAATGTACGACATGATCCGAACTTGTAAATCCACGATTCACCCATTTATCTGTTGCTCGACGATCCATCCAGTAAGACCTTAATCTTCATTCTTCGGAGAAATAATTATTTCATTCTTCTCATTTATCGTTGACAGCTACGGCCCAAACGGCTAATATCGTGAATTACAATATCGTAAATTCGAACGGAGTGAAAATTGGTGCGACAAAGACGTACATTTGCAACATCAATCAGTGTACGAAAAATTCTAAAGAAACGTGCGAGGGTGGAGCGTCGAGAAAAACGAGGGTAATGCCGAAAATCGTCGAGGATCTGAGTACGAGTACGCGAGAAATAAAAATCGACGATATATTCATAATAAAAACGCACATTGGTCACGGTTGGCGAGACGTTATCAGACGTCTGGGTTATTCGGAGGGTCAACTCGATCAATTTGAAGAAAATCATCGAGGAAAAGGTGTCGATGAGGTACGCATATAATTTGTCATACTGAAAAAAATAATAATAATAAATAAATATTTCAATAATAATTGGCCTACACATTTGAGTGTACAGGGTCAACAACTCGGAGCAAATGAAAATCAAGTTCGAAATAATAATGACCAAAACTAATTTGCTAATTAAACTAGTTTGGTTGGTCCAAAACTAATTCGATATTCGGATATCGCTTTTGTCAATCTCGTATAATTATAATTATTAATAACCTAAATAATTATAATTATATATGGAAATAATAATAATAATAATAATAATAATAATAATAATAATAATAATAATAATAATAATAATAATAATAATAATAATAATAATAATAATAATAATAATAATTATTATTATTATTATTATTATTATGAAGTCGTACGTTTTACTTGATACGTTATAATTGTTAATATAATTTGTACTTTGTTCAAAGGTGATTTATCAAGCATTTATCGACTGGAAACAGGCAAACACGAAAGACGCGCAAATAGGTATCTTGATAAAAGAAATGTGGTCGTGTCGAGAATACGATTGTGCTGAAAGACTAGCAGCTGCCGCAACCGAAGAAACGACGTCGTAGTCTCGAATACTCCGTAAAGTTAACGTAATAAAGCCAAACAACTCATCGACAAACAATGACTGCTACGTATTGACATACATGTATACAAATGTAGCTTTTCCCATCATTCGAGTAGACCGCGCGAAAAACAGATGAATTTTAGTAATCTGGACAAAATGGAACGAATAGTTTTTGAGATAATAATTCCTAAAATTCACCTTTTTTTCCGCCGTCCACCCGTATGTTCTCCCTCAAAGCTGTCATTTATTATTCTCGAATAGAATCACTAACTGTATTGTTTTTCTTGCTGTAAAACTGAGTCAGGATCTACAGAAATTGGAAAAAACATCGACGAATCATCACAGTAGCATTTAGATTTATGCATTAAAATATATATTCTTGTTTTCAATTTTTTTTTAACAATATTATAACATACATCAGTCATGAGAATATTTGCGGACGTATGTTTACAATATTTTATATGCGCTTCGTTAATTTTATATGAACAATTCTTCGTCGACAGCGAGCTCGCGAGCTCGTAAACCAGTGCTTGTCCTCATTGATAAAGATGTTACACAACTCATTCCGTTCGTTCACATAATCATGGAAATTAATTAAATGTTAAAAATTAATTCATTTTCATGCCTCATCCGTGCTTGGCGAATCAGTAGAAAAGAACAAACCTACATCTGTAACATCGTCAAGCAACTGCGAAAAAAAAAAAAAAAAACTAAAATATAAAAAATTGTTCGATTATAATAGAACGCTTGGACGACTTCACTGCCAATTCCCACGAAACAATTAATTATGTATAATAAACGACCCGAGTGAGTTGAAAAGTAACGAAAGCATCGCATTTTTTCTTGTAATAACTAAAATCATCATTCAATCAAATCATATTTAAGTCGCGAAAAATACTTACATGTCGATATAACACCCTAAACTTCCCGATTTTAAAATATATATCCGTGTATAAATTTTTACCAACGAATATGGACTTGTAATTCTCAATCCTACGATTCAATCTCAACGCCATTGCACGTAAAACGTAACAAAAAAGGCATCGACAAAAATCATTACGAAAACTCAAATCGATTGATTGACGTTGAAAAACAAATGAAAATAAATCAGTGGCAACACTTTTGTCCTTCGATTTTTTAATCAAAATATTCGTCAAATTATTTTTTCAAATCCTAAAGTCAACGTATCAACGATTGAGGAGCCTCAAAAATCGACCGAATAAATTATTCTCCTATTTATTATTCATTTAAATACAGCTACCAACGACGAGTCTGATCACAAGAATTTTTTCTATTCATTCAATTCCCGTAACAAAATTTCTCCCGATGATCCAAACTCATACGCAACAATTTTTCCCAATTGTCCGAACTTCAACGTTTACAAACTGTGACGCACGCATGGCTCGTATTTTCCCCACTAGCGAAGAAAAAATGTAATAAAACAATTTCCACATGAGCTTAGGTTGCGTAACGATCGTTATTATCTGCGTCGACAGTCTACATGTCAGACGTTTGCTCAACTGTCAAGGACGCGGGAAGTACCGTGCGTTATATCCAACGTAGCCGAGGTTTTACGAACAATTCCATCGAAATTCGGATCAAAACTTTCCCATTCGCGTCGATTTAAAGCTTTTTACGTCACATTCTGAGGCTTCGTTTCCGTCTTGCTCGTCATTTCGTCTTGATCCTCGTTTTTTTTTCTTTCGATTGTATTCAAAGAAATATTTATATCAAGAAAATTGCGGAATGATCGCTTCCTTGTAAGGACGTACAAGTCGTATACAAAATCAAAGCAAAAATAAAAACAACGAATCAAAAAAAACAAAAATAAAACAGAAAAAAAATTCAGGATCGCGAGCTAAGAATCGGAACGCCGAGAATTCAGTGTACAAAAAAAAAGAAAAAAAGGAACAAAATAAATATTACGTCGTGGAGAAAATAAAAGTCCTGGGCGAACACAATTGCGGATAATCCAATAATTCTCCATTGGTGGGGGTCCCGTGAATTAAAGCTGGAGATTTTCGTATAAATGAATTATCACAATAACGTTTCTAAGGATAGCAACGTTAGATCTAATTTGTACAATCCGACGCGAGTCGAGAGATTTTTCGCGGCGTATGCGGCGAAGTTGCGGTCGTGGGTATTCTTTCGGTCGCTGTTTTGCCCGAAAATATCGTGTCCTTGCATCTCTCGAACTGTTTGAACATCTCCTCGAGGCTCTGATCACCGTCCAGGGTTATAATAGGCGCTGGAACGGGAAACAACGTTTGTTTGTACAACCATTCGTCGTGAACCTCGTGAACTTGTTCCAAATATTCCAGGGACACGCAGTCTTCTTCTTTGCGAGCTCGTCGTCGCATTCTCTCGTAAACGACTTTGGGCGAAGTTCGCAGATACACTGTTGGAATTAATATTAATTGTTATTTATACGGATTTATCGTTTGAATGAATACAAAAGAATTTTGTTTTACTTTCTCATGATCAAAGCTACGTGAAATGTTACGTTATTATGTTTGGAATGTGGTAAAACGTCGAGAAAAGTATTATGGATGAAATTGAGTGGAAATCGATGAGAAGAATTGAATTTAATTTGGGAGAACAAGCTGCAAGTTGAAACTCGTAAATTGGTTTATCAGAACTGAAGGATCCAGCATTGGAGATATTGTACGAATCTTTTTTTACGAGGAAGCCAGAGTTGATATTATTACTTCTTCGTACAGGTCGATGGGTACGATATCTTCAATTATGGATTCTTGAGTTTTGAGGAGAGAAGTCGCAGTTTTTTTGTCTTCGATTATTTGTTTGTAACTGATTTACTGTGTAAATGACTCTTGAATAATTATTATTCCTCTCGATTTGCTGTTGGAATAAATATAGAATACTTATCATTTTTACTTAATGTTTTGTTTCTGACTGGTTTACTGTTTTAATGAATCTTGAATAATTATTATTCCTTGGGATTGAGTGTTTCAATAAATATAGAATACTTATTATTCATACTTAACTACTGTTTGAACGCATATCAGGAAATTAATTCTAATCAGTAACTCGAATTTTATTTGAAGAAACAGGTATCCGTCGATCGCTCGATTAATTGGCACCAGCTCGATCAACATTGACATTGTCTTACCTATCAAGTCGGTTTCTATAACCGCGTTGTTTATGGACCAGTTGTACCAATCCTCCAACACACAGGCTTCGACGTCTTGCAACAATTTACGGCGCTTCATGTTCTCTATGAAACATCTTGCGCTGTAGACCGATCGTTCCATAACTTTGAACGGCAAATCGGTTTTGAGAGTGTGCAATTGAAGCATCGTCAGTTGAACGTAAGATTGAAATAGGAAGGAGTATCTCTTTGGATCCTTGTACATCAATTCCTGCAATATTTTCATCGTCATACACTCCATTAGCGCTCGGTCCATAACCGAATAATCCAGGAGAAAAAAAATTGAATAGAAAAACAACCATGAGAACTTGCCAATAAATTGTGTCCCGAGACGTTGCGCCAGAGCTCCACGGGTTCCGGCAGAACCATTGCGTTGCTGCATTTTTGGAAAAGATTGACAAAAGTTGTTTTTCCACTTCCGATGTTGCCTTCTATGCACACGGTGAACGGACGTTTCTGATGTTTGCACGGCGAACACATTCTGACTAGTTGTCCGGATACAGTTTTTCCTGAAATTCACCAGCAATGATTCTGATTTTCCTTCTGAATCTTGATAATATAATTTTTTCAAAGGGTAATCGTCAAAAAAAAAAAAAAAAAAAAAAAAAAAAAAAAAAAAAAAAAGTTGCTTTTGGGACAATGGCAAGAGCTCCAAAATTGAAAATTTTGAAATGAAAAAATGTATTCGAGTACTTCTTCTACTTCAAGTATATTTTAATAAAATTATGTTGGCTCGGGTCTGGACGTCTTTGTTCCGGGCTAGAGAGATAAGACTCTACTGTTCGGTACACCGTGTAGGACTGCTGACATCAGTCCTCCAGACATTCCGAGTGTCGAATGTTTAGATTATGCGATAGGGATACGTCTAACTGTAGCGACTCACGGCGGTCCTGGGATTGATAAGCTTTGTACCGGCTACGAAGTGAATTCTCAGAAGACTTTACAATATCAACAATAACAATAGTAATCTAAAAGTCTCAATTGCTCAACGTTTGTTTATTCGAGGCACTCAGACCCAATCGAGCATTTTGCACTAAAAAAATGTACCACAGTTCATCTTTTTCTCTAAAATTTTTCACAAGTTACTTCAAAAAATCTTTCAATCGCACGACGAATCGTTTTCGTACTCACAACACGACAACTCAACGAAGAATCCTCGATGTATCAATCACAATTTTCAAATGTTTCGGTCGAAATCCGATGTCTTACAAATCTTCGTAATCCACCCCCAGAGAATTCTCGTAAATTTCGATCAAAGTAGAAATAAATAAAATAAAAAAATCAACGAATGTACGTGTATTATCGTTAAGCCTGCATAGAGGAATTGTCAGTCTCGAAGATGCGTTGTCCAGTCACTGAACCTGATCAAACGAATATCCCATGATGGAGTCCACGTCGAGAATGCAACGACTCCCGCCGAATTGCGTTTGGCGCCAAAATAGTGCGACGTATCGACATAAATACGAGAAACCCAAAAGCGTTTGGCGGAATTAACCGAATGCTGTCAAGCGAAAAACGCGCCAAGTTCGAATTTTGGCTCCTCGACATCGCGACGTATCGCAATCGAATGAATCGAAACGGCAATAATGATAAATCGAAATCAACCGTTGCCTTGAACAACGCAGAAACTAATTGAATTCAAGGTCGCCTGACCTTACGCGAGGCGTACGACGAAAGTGCAATTGACGGCGTAAATACGGACGCGGTAAATCAATACGCGGTTTTTTAATTTCGTTGATCGAATTTCTGGGCGATAGCCGCGCCTCTGTCGGGTTCGGGAAGAAACATTTGAGCAAATTTCACATATGTACACATCCGGCCGGTACGACGATGGCTGGAATATTACAAATAACGCACACATGACGACGCTGTGGCTAAAATGTGATTATGTTTCTCTACTAACATCTAAACCGTCGATTGATTTAATACCCGTTGGATTCTTGAAGAAAATCAAAGTTTCATCGCTGTTTGTTCCCTAAAACTCGAACAAATTGTACAATCGATTTAATTGCAGAATACAGAATGACTGGTGTTTCGTTCGATGAAGAGCTATGCGATTGTGACAGCATATCCGGCACTACAGAAATTCTAACTCACGCGACGTGTGATAACGGCGGTAATAAATCACGATTAAATTTTATTAATTCATTGCCATACATTCAAAGCCTGACAACTAGAAAAAACGAAAACATCGTTTGGCTTTATCAAAACTCAAGGTGGTAAATTATTTTGAAAGAATCAGAAATTTCATTATTTGACATGCGGTGCGGTCCAGCGGATTCTGGAGAAATACCATGCATGAATGAACGAATTTTATACTTACCGAAGATCGTCATGTCGATACGTCGATTCAATTGTCATGGGATGACACGTACGATGCGTTGTCAATCTCGGGATTGTTGAGGTAATCGTGGAAAATCGTAGTAGCCGGTTCCGTAAGGAACAAAAAGTTGTTGCGCGGTTGAAAAGCGAAAATAAAAAAAAATATGTCGGACTACGTCACAGCTACTTGATGTGTAGGAATGGTAGGAGGTTGAGACTTCGGTCGGCATGTTTGGGATCTGTAGCATCAGCCAAGCTTGAGGGATTAATTCTCGTAAGAGCCGCCGGCGCGAATGTTTGGAACAGTAGACGTATTTATACGAATAATAATATAATTAATAATAATATCATTGATTAGGCGAAATTATCTAATCTCGACGATTATCTCGATTATTATTATCATGTTAATATTATAATTATAATATATATAACTCTCGCAACATCGCGGATTCCTCTTTGTCGGAACTAGGCCTTATTTTCCCCATGCTCGGGTCAAAATCCCAACTCGGGCCCCGAATTTTCACACCCGTCTTTCTCCTCTCATTATCATCAATTTTTCCACGGCGAGTGTTTTCCTAACCTCGACCAAAGAAGAAAGATTTACATGGAAGCACAGGTCTTATGGGCGCCGTTTGCACGATTTTTCGCTTCCACGGAGGGTTGCGCTTCCAGCCACCGACGGATTTTGGCGCTGTTTCACCTATCTATGTGCACGCATACACAGCTATCTGGCTTCGCTCCGCCCATTTTCGTCTTGCTTCCACTCGCCTTGGAAGCTATTTACGGGTCTCGCTCTTACCGGACCGAAATCTATCGGCGGACCCTCTCTTTTTCGTGCACCTCTCATATGTTTACTCTTTCCCTTCTCTATATCTGGCTTTGCTCCGCCTAATCGCCGTTCTGCTCCCACTTACGTTGGAAGCTATTTACGGGTCTCTCTCTAGCCGGCGTGGAAGCGAAGCGGCGGATCGACTCTGTCTTGCACAATCCTCCTATGCTCGCACTCTCTCTCATCGGTCCCGCTCCAACTCGCTTTGGAAGCTATTTACTGGTCTCTCTCTTAACCGGCGTGGAAGCTAAACGGCGGACGGACTCTGTCGCGTGCAATCCTCGCTTGCTTCCACTCCCGTTTGTCGGTCTCGCTCCCACTCACGTTGGGAGCTATTTACGGGTCTCCCTCTTAGCCGGAGTGGAAGCTAAGCGGAACACTGACTGACTGACTCAGTCTCGGGAAATCCTCATATGCTCGCACTCTCTCTCTCATCGGTCCCACTCCAACTCGCGTTGGAAGCTATTTACCCGTCTCTCTCTTAGCCGGCGTGGAAGCTAAGCGGCGGACCGAGTCTGTCTCGTGTGATCCTCCTCTGCTCGCCCTCTCTCATCATCGGTCCTGATCCAACTCGCGTTGGAACGTTGGAAGCTCATTGCTGGAGTGGAAGCTATCGGCGGACTCACACGCTTTTCTGCCCTTCTATTTTGTTTTTCTATATAACCTTTATAATGATTTTTCAAATCGTGCTCGTTGGGTCCTACACATGCATCTTCCAAAGATTACAAGTAGTCAGCTGATAGTTTCCACCGCTCTGGAGCTAGCAAGAAGAGCGACAGACGGTCAGCCGAGTGTAGCCGACAGGAGCCGATACAATTCTTCGTGCGGGAATGAGGTTGTTGGGCGGTCCAACAAGAGCATCGCCGGATGAGTGCGAGAAAGCAATCGTTATACCGCAATATCGCGAGCGCAAGAGAGATGACGGGGGAGGCGGGGCCTAGAGGTCTTTCTGTGTGTTGGTCTCACCGATGTACCGGCGCGCTGACTACAGGCGAAACGCGACACTACATTTTCGTGCCAAAATCTAACATGGGACCTGTTCTTCCATGTAAATCTTGGTAAATCTTTCTTCTTTGCCTCGACTACGGCGAAATGGTGATTTACGGTGTTTACATAGTCTCGAAATCCGGAGGTTTGATATTCAATCATGATCACAACGTACCAAAAGTCGAGAACGAAAAAATGTTTTCGTATCCGTTGGACATAAAATTAGTTTACGAAAACAAAAAAATCGTCGTGGCTTTCGGCCAGAGAGACGGAATCAACGGTAATAACCTCAAAAACGAAACAATTGTTGTTGTTTTATCTCATATATCTGGAAAATATTGTTTTCTCTTATTTGTCGAAGCATTAAAAAAAACAAACCCCTCGATTTTCAGTGGGTCACGTACTGACAGCGGTAAATGGAAGTCCGGTCGTCGGTCGAGAGCTCGAAGACGGTAGGGACGTCTTAGACATGTTGGAACAACAAAAAAATTTTCCTCTCACGTTGAAATTCAATCGAGCCAAAATGACGACGAACGAGAAGATATTTCTCGCGTCGATGTTTTATCCGTTGTTCGCCATAGCCAGCCAGCTCAGTCCTGAGCCGCGTTGTTCCGGTATCGAAGTACTCGAATCCGATACCTTCAGATTGTACTGTTATCAGACGTTGACCGGAGTCAAGTTTATGTTGGTCGCCGAACCGTCGCAACTCGGCATGGAAATTCTTTCCAAAAGAGTGTACGAACTTTACGCCGACTACGCACTTAAAAATCCTTTTTACTCTCTGGAAATGCCCATTCGATGCGAATTGTTCGAAACAAATTTGCAAGCTTTGCTGGACACGATAGAGAAATCTGGGATAAGTAGCGTTTGATTATCGTTCCACGAGAATAGAAAACATTCTGATATTTGCAATTAATTGTATCAATTATATTTATAATTTATGAAAAATATATTTTAGCATAAGCATGAATTATTTTCATCGAGGCGGTATGACTGATTCCCAACCGAATCTGTGACTTATCGATCGATTAAAAAATATTGTTGGGTAGAAAAATGTTCGGTTCGGTTTTACAATAATCATGTACAAACTATCGTATTATATTTTTTCTTTCATGTACATTGAAACACTTGGAATAATGATGTCGTAACATTTCCATCAAAGTTTTACAAGCTAATAGATTGTAACTCTAAATCACACGTTAAGAAGTTTATGGCCAAAATTAATGCAATAACAATTCGAAACAACACTTTCTCCTCTCTGTACAGATTCGTACGTGATGAGAAAGAAAAAATCGATAAATCACGACAAAAGAATACAATTCTTTTTTTTCATCAAATCGATCCGAGATTTCGGCAACAATGTCATCGTGATACTTTTACGGTGCTATGTTCCACGATTTCTTGGGATCCGGTGTTGGAAACTGACAAGAAGGAAAAGTAAAAAAAAAAAAAAAGTTCCATTATTTCGTGTATCAAAATTTAAAAAGATATTGCAATATTTTAAAATTGTGATATTATTGATACCTTTTGTGTCAAATGATCGGTGCATGCCATGCGTATGCGTGCAGCAGTTGCCGGGGAATCTAGTCTGAAACGTCCCGTGATATTCATGTCTTTGCGAGCTGCTTTGATGGCTTCTTTGATGGCGAAAAATGCGGAACACGCGAGAAACAGAGGAGGTTCTCCAACGGCCTTAAACAATAATTACATCGATTGTAACGTGTTTTTACGGACCGTAGACTCTTTTCGAACGTTTTCGTACCTTCGACGAATATACGGCACGTGGATTTGACGAATTTTTGAGCAACGAAACGTTGAATTGTTGCGGTATGTCCGTAAAACCGGGTAATTTGTAAGCGCCGGGTCCTCGACTGAACATTGTTCCGGTGGGTGAATAGATGAGCTCTTCGAGGGTGAACAAACCGTATCCCTGCACGAAACCGCCTTCCACTTGACCGATGTCTATAGCCGGGTTCAAGCTGTTTCCTAAATCCATCACAATGTCGGTACGCAACACCTGAACGGAAATATTATTATTTTTTTTTTTTTTTTTTTAAGGAGACATAGAGAATGATATATAACATAATATGAAATGTATAAAAGAGAAACGTCCTGAATTATCGGATTGAAACCCTTCTCGATTTATTTCGATGATTTTTTTTTGTATCTTTTGGATCCTATGACATCACTGTTTTTTTTTTTTCAATTTTGAAAAAATTCGAGATTTTCTAAAATTTTAATACACGGTAGTGGTTTTGTGTCTAAAGAAAACAGAAATTAAATCTATCTTGTAAAAAAAATCGATATTTCGATTATTATTAATGTCGATTAATTAATTATTTCGTTATATTAATAATTAATTTATTAATAATTGATTCGATATAGTATTTTCGATGAAAAATCGATTTTTTATTATTTCTTATTATCTCTTGTATAAAAAATAATAATAAAAATCGATTTTTTTAGAAGATAGATTTTATGTTTTTTTTTTTTTTTTTGTAGATAGAAAATTATTGATTTAAAAGTTTTAGTAGATTTTATTGAACATTTTTGAAATATTATCGAGGGTATTTTCTTTTATCGGCGAATAATCGCTAGTGGGATTGCCCATTGTAAGATCTTACATCGATTTAACGACGAAAATTATGCCTGAAACTAATCGATATTTCTTAGTCATTTATACCTGATGGTCTCCGGTTAGGCAATCGATCTCCACTTCCGTACACGCCACTCCGAATGTGAAATAATTGAAAGGATTGCCGGAATTCGTTTCGAAAGAATAACCAATATCGGGAGTCCTGTAAAATCCAGTTGCCGAAAGACTGATTCTCTCGAAAAATGCTTTCTCCACCCATTGCTCCCACGTTGCGTTTGGATTCGCCTCGATTATGTGTTTTATACGACTCATTATTTTATTGCATGCGTTCTGAAACCAGAAATCGATGCATCAAATGCGATAATTAGATCGCGATTGATAGATTTACATTGCTCGATTTTCGTTTTATTTTTTATTTCTTTTTGTCTAAGCGTTTGTTTATTGTCGAAACAACGTCGATGGTTTTCAGCGACAAAATGCCAGCTTTTTACGTCTCTATTCAAATTCATGGCGAACTTTCGGAACGATTCTGAAATTTTGGATCCCAAACTCCGATAAAAAACCTGGAAAATTATCACGAACAAAAAATTATATCTTTCAATTCCATTCTTTCTCTGTCGATAGTCGAGCGAATAAGAATTTTTTTATCCGTTGACAAAGTTCCAAAGATAATTTTTGCAAACGATCGGAAATCCTGGAACCATGAAATCTGGTTTTTTTTTTTTTTTTCAAAGAAAATAGGAAGACCTTGGTTCGTTAATTTTTTGACTCGTTACAAAAAATATTTCAAAAACCGTTGTTGCAAAAATTTATGAGTACTATTTCAAATTTTCCGTTCTTCCTTTTTTTCCCTCACCATAACCGCCATTCCATTGAGATCGGATCCAGCGCTCGCCGCCGTTGCCGATGTGTTCGGTACTTTGTCCGTTGACGTTTCCGATATGTGAATCTTTTCCGGTTTTGCTTTCAATATCCTACTCGCCACTTGTATCATCTTCGTGTGCAGTCCCTGACCCATTTCCGTTCCCCCGTGGCTTATCAGTACCGAACCGTCGGTGTAAACGTGAACGAGAGCTCCGCCTTGATTCAAAAATAGTGCGGTAAATGCTATTCCAAATTTCGTCGGTATCACGGCAATTCCTTTTTTCTTGTAACGATTTTCTCTGAAAAAATACATATTTTTTTTTTTTTATCAACCGTCAATAATGTTAACGATTAGAAAAAATATGTGTATCCCCGATGGAAATGAAAATTTTATAATTCAACGGAAATGGTTAAATAATTACAGAAAATTACGAAAAATCACGAAAACGGCGAATTTTGTCAGAATATCGCATAATTTTTTTAAATACGTGAACTTATTTCACAATCGTGTGAACATATTATAACAAAATGCGACATGGAAGGTCAAATAAGTGAAAGATCATACGCGGCGAAAATTAGACATTTTTTGTCGAAAAAATGTCAAAAGTTATCATTTTTCAGAAAAAACGACAAATTGTGATAAAGAATGTCAATTTTTAATATAATATGATACATTCTGAGAAAAATTTCGACGAATTCTCGTGAAAATGTAACATTTTATAACAGAATTTCCATCAGGGATGTTAGACAAAAAAAAAAAAATTTTTATTTTCTTCGGTTCTGTCATCTCAAATTTGAATCCTAAAAGGTACTCACCTAACATTCGAGGAGTCTAGCTCGTGTCATAAAGATCCCGGCAATAGATTTTCGCTCATATTTTACAATTATCGCGATATTTCCTGAACTATGCTACTTACGACAAAATAGTAGAAAACTTGTTTTATTGAGAGTTTTAATTAGAAAAAAAAAAAAAAAAAAGGTTATTATTAATTTTTTTAAATGAGCTAAGCTGTTCAAATTTTAGTTGGACCTTTTTCAGCCCCGAAACTGACATTTAAAAGCATAACACCGAATAAAATAAAAATGATTTCTTTCAAAACCGTCTAATAAATATATATATATATATATCAGCTACGGAAAATCTAGTGACACTCACTCGTTATAACGATTTATCGTCACAATACGCTCGTTATAATTGGACGAGGCGATGCACTCTTCCCAACACCGTCTTATGTGACAATTTACGAGCTGCTGATTGTAATGCGTTATGTCACCTTCCTTGTAAAGATTCAATTCCGCGAGCTAAACGAACGAAAGAAGAATAAAAAAAAATTAATGACGGATGTTATCGAAAAACAACGTTCGTGGATCGATTTAACGAGAACGTGGAGAATTTTGTACTTTGATTATGTCAGCACCGAGATAATTCGCAACGTCCCACATAATGTTTTCGGCCGCGAACATTCCTTGAGGTCCTCCGAAACCGCGAAACGCGGTGTTGGATGGCAAATTCGTAAGACAACCGTATCCGTTAACGTTCGATATCGGTATTTTATAAGCGTTTTCAAAATGAAACATCGCCCTCGACAATACCGAACTCGACAAATCCGAGGAATAACCGGCGTTGTTGTAGATATTAATTTCCGCTACGTTGAGCAAACCTTCGTTCGAAAAACCGACTTTGTATCGAAACAAGAACGGATGTCTTCCACCCGTCATCATCATGTCCTCGTCACGGTCCAGCATGCAACGAACTGGTCTTTGCAATCTGTTTTATCAGATAAAATTGGTAAAATTTCAAACGAATAATCGGGTTTTTTTTTCCACTTCTTTTTGTCAAGGATTTTACGAGAAAAATTACGAAAACTGCACCGTTATCCTCTATTACTTCCTCAAAATGTTTGCTGACATTTGAAAGATCAATAAAATAAATTAATTTATAATTTATATTTTTTTTGCAATTTAATTTATAATTAATATAATCATTTATAAATTATTCATTTATTCATATATATTTAAAATCTACTTTATAATCGGATCACTTGAATTATCAAGTCAATTGCGATTAATAAGGTAATGAATTATAATATTCATATTCCCATTTATAATTATAATATCAATAAATTAATTAATTTATCACTAATTCAATCATCATATAATATTTTATATTCTTTTCTCACCACATTCATATCATTATACTCGATAAGGAAAATAAAAAAAATTGCCGGAAAGCAATACCAATAATTTCCGTAATCTTTTTCATAAAATTCGAAACCCCGTCGAATCCACAAATTCCATAAATCCATCGTCAAAGATTTATTTCGACGTACTTGTGTGCCGCAAGAGCGGTTGGCAAAGCAACCAACATTCCACGTGATTCTTTGCCACCGAAACCTCCTCCCATACGTTTCACCCGAACGTTAACCCTGTTTATGGATATGTGAAGAACGTGGCTTATCAATTTTTGAATTTCCGTGGGATGTTGAGTCGAACAAAAAACTTCCAATTCGTCGCCTTCCTTCGGCACTACGAGGGCGCAATGTGTCTCGAGGTAAAAATGTTCCTGTCCTCCCATTCGCACTTCGCCTTCCAAAACGTGATCCGCCTCGGCGAAGGCCTTTTCGTGATCTCCTTTGACGATTCTCATGGGACAATCCGGGATCCACGATTTTGCTTCTATCGCGTCCTAAATTTAAAAAAAAAAAAATAATCAAAGAACTTCGATAACTTCGATTTGATAGATTTGTTAAGCTCACGGGGATAAAGAATTACCTCCATCGTTACGATTATGGGTTGAAGCTCTTCGTATTCGATTTCCACCATTCTCGCGGCTTTTTGAGCAATCGATTGATCCTCGGCCACGATCGCTCCCAAAGGCTGTCCTTGGCTGGTTACCTGGAAACCCATTGGGTGATAATAAAATTCATTCCTCGCCACGAATTTGATTGATCCATGGATAATAATGAGTTACCTTTTTCGATACGAATACTTCTTCGTCGTGAAGTATCGGTCCTACCCATCTTTCGTGCTCGGAAATGTCTTTCGCGCTGTAAAAAGCCACGACACCGTCGATTTTCAGAGCTTTCGTCGCGTCGATTCTGACGATATTGGCGTGAGCTTTTGTCGATGTGACCATTGACAAATACAATTCTCCGGACAAACGAGGAATATCGTCGCAATACACGGCTTCCCCGGTCGCTTGTTTGTAAGCACTCGCGTGAACGATCGGACGACCGATCAAATCGTCGGGATTTTGATCTTTCGGAGCCTGAGATCGACATAATTATTTTTTTCTTTTCACGCCCTTCGATGCAATTTTTTATTTTATTTTACGTACCACTTCGTAATACTGCGAACTTTTTGGTGGTACGTAGTGAAAACCGACTGAAGCGGATAACAATTCTTGTGGCAAAGGTTCCAGACCTGGCAGATTTCGTTTCATTTGTTTCGTTATTTCGATGAAACCCTTGAAGAATAAACTGTGAAGAATTATTAATTTTAATTGGAACGTAATAATTCATTTGCTGCATTTTTTAAAATTAATAATAATAATAATAATAATAATAATAATAATAATAATAATAATAATTATTATTATTATTATTATTATTATTATTATTATGTTATTATAATAATAATAATAATAATAATAATAATAATTATCATATATTATATAATAATAATATATTAATATAATATAATAATTATATTATATAATAATAATTATTATTATATTATTATTATTATTATTATTATTATTATTATTATTATAATAATAATAATAATAATAATAATAATTGTTATTAGTTGTTGTTATTATTGTTATTATTATTATTATTTTTATTATTATTATTATAATAACAATAATAATAATAATAATAATAATAATAATAATTGTTATTAGTTGTTGTTATTATTGTTATTATTATTATTATTTTTATTATTATTATTATTATTATTATTATAACAACAATAATAATAATAATAACAATAAGAACAATAATAATGAAAATAATAGATTAGAAAAACATACCTCAGTGTAAGAGATCGACGATAGTGAACTTGCCCTCCTGGTACACTATCAGGCAATGGGAATTCTTCCACAAGCGACTGATAAGTCAATTCCAACATTTCACTGTCCCATTTCCTAAAATCACGAACGTCCTTGTTGAAACGTCTTGTATGAATTTATATCCTTAGTTATTTATTTTTGTAATACTAAACCCAAGAATGGTTCGACGTACTTTCCGATCATTTTGCGACAAGTATCGACGGCTAATTTCGTGGTTGGAGCCATACCACCGTACGCCAAATGCGCCTCTTCGATCTCATTCGTTCCTGTTTTGAATGTTACATTTAGAGCCATATTAACGATCGCTATATCATCGTCCCTTCTCTTGGCTTGCTTGTAAGCCACGAAGTACTGCGACTCCTTCGTGTACGGTATATCTATGGACACTAAAATTTCGTCGGGATGCACGACGTTACGACGATATCCAACGAAAAACGTGTGATTAAGCGGAATTTTTCTCGATTCCCGCTCGAGACTGCACACCATCAATTTGGCATCGGCTGCCATGAGAACTGGAACTTGGTCCGATATCGGACTTCCCGTCATTATGTTTCCTCCGATTGCCTGATTTAAATGAATTTTGATAATTCTCCTTTATATTCTGCGTTATGTATTTTTGAAAATTATTTTTTTACAAATTTTCTAAAAAAATTAAAAAATAATGTTATTAATATTTTTTTCTTGCTCGATTGATACAGCGATAAACTCACAGCGACGTTTCGAATTTGTTTGCCAGCAAACCAGTGCATCATATTCGCAACTTCGAGAAATATTCTTGTTCTAAATTCTGAAAAATTAAACGTCTCTCGTATTAATAATTTAACTGAAATCATGATGTATTTACTGAAAAAAATGTGTTTTTTTTTTTTTTGGACCTGGTTCGATTTTGATCCTTTCTCTGAGGGCTTCTTCCATTTCCATCAGAGTTACACTCGCTCCGATACGTATGTAATCTTTTGTATTAACGATTTCTCGCATTTCCTTCACTTGCATCGGATTTATCAGGACCGGATACGTGCAATGTTTGAATTTCACCTCCACGCCTGTAAAATTGTGGAAAGCCGATCTTGAATTTCCGTACTTTGTTTTTTGAACTATCCGCTGTAAGACAGTGAGCTGTCGGATGATGTGAATCAAGCTTTCTTACCGACTTCCGTATTGCCGACGATTATTTTTGCATCGGGATATTTTTTTTTCAGGATTAAAACTTGCTTGAGATTCGTTGGTCTGTACCAAGTCGATTGCTTGCCTTTTAGGACCAAATATTGGTCATCTAATTCGGACGAGAGCTGAAAATAAAATGAAATGGAGTAAAATAAAATAAAATAAAATAAAATAAAATAAAATAAAATAAAATAAAATAAAATAAAATAAAATAAAATAAAATAAAATAAAATAAAATAAAATAAAATAAAATAAAATAAAATAAAATAAAATAAAATAAAATAAAATAAAATAAAATAAAATAAAATAAAATAAAATAAAATAAAATAAAATAAAATAAAATAAAATAAAATAAAATAAAATAAAATAAAATAAAATAAAATAAAATAAAATAAAACAGAATCAAATAATAATAATGACCGAAAATTGAAGTTTGGGACGATTCTTCGTGCACAAAATAAAATAATTCATACGTACCGTTATCTTTGGCGGAAAAATAGCTTCTTGAGTGGGATCGTAGGGACAAAATTCTCTCGAATTAAAAATTTCATTCGGTTCCGAGGTAAAAGCTTTCCTCTTGCAACAATTCTCTCCCATGGCACAAGTTTTTTCTAAACCGTTGCTTCCGTTTTCAACGATTTTCGACGACAACTGCGCCAGCTCCCAATCTTCCGTGAAAGTTCGAAATCCTTCGATGATCGGTCTGTATCCGGTGCACCTGCACAGATTTCCTGAAAATTGCACAAATCAAAATAAAATAAATGGCAGAAAGTAAAAATAAATTCAGATTTCCTGGAAACTACTCAAATTAGTCCTCTCCGAGAAATCAACGAATTTATATCTCTAATGAAAATGAAATAAATGGTAAAAAGTAAAAATAATTTTGCCAAAAACTTACCTTGAAATGCAATTTCCAAATTTTCCATCGTTGGTTTCGGTATCGAACGCAATAACGCGTACATAGACATAACGATTCCGGGAGTGCAAAAACCACACTGGGATCCGTGAGCTTTGGCTATTCTTTCTTGAACCGGATGTAGCTTCGTTCTCGTACTACCGATTCCTTCGACCGTGGTCACTGCCATTCCGTGCAAACTGCATACCGGAGCCAGGCACGCGTTAACCGCCAAATGACTGAACCATTTGATTCAAGAAAAATTATTTTTCGAGCGCTCAATTGAATCCAAAAATCAAACACAGCTGATTAATTTTCTCATTAATGCATAAAAATTCTCATGTTTTCATAGAATTGTTCCTTATTGCATGGAATTATTTAGAATTCAATTGGAAAAAAATTGAGTGACTATAAATAAAATTCACTTGAATGAAGAAATATTATGAGAAGCGGAAAAATACGAAAGAATTCGCGTAATGATCCTGAATGAAAAAAGCTTAGTCTAGAAATAGCTGAAACGTGATTCCGCTACCCGATGCGACATCGTCATGAAAATAATGACGATCATCAGAATTATGGCGATTTTAATTCGCGTATTATTCGTGATAAATTTATTTTTAAGCCTAAAATAATCGAAAAATCCAAAGTTATGGATTAAAAATATTCTTTCAGCTCGGTTAATCAATGACAATTGTTATTTTGAAGGATACACGATTTTTCCAGTTCGCCTATCAATCCGAGAAACCATAACGGTGCAGGCTCCACAACCGCCTTCCGCACAGCCGAGTTTCGTTCCGCACAGACGCACTGCATTATCAGAGTCAAGGTGCATCAAATAGATAACGAGACTGTGAAACAATTTCGTTGCATTTATTCCGTAAAAGGATACATTGGTTACGGAGATAATAAAGCAGCGTCCATTCGGGATCCACCGAAGAGTCTGATATCTAAAAAAATTATTGCATCGACTTTGATTTTTTTTTCCGCTTCTTTCGATCGCGAAATAAAATTTAATCGTGCATCGTTCGTTATACCTTTTTTCCATTCACGTAAAAAATAAGCGTTCGACATTCCTTCGTCCGTGAATTTGTAAATTCGTCAAAATCGGCAGTGCCGTTCGTCGAATGATGTTCGGAAACCCCATTTGTTCTAGCCTTCTCCATTTTTTCACACTAATTCTAGTTCTGAAAAAATAAACAAATACGTTGATAAATTAATCAACAAAAAAACATTCAATAAATAAAATACAAATAAATAATTTCATCGAAATGAAAATAAAAATCAAGTATTCATGTTATAAATAAATACACAAATGAATTAAACAAAAAATGAATAAAAGACAGATCAATAAACAGATAAATAAATAAAAATAAAAATTAAATATTCGTGTTATGATTTCTGTCTTCGTAAATCTGCATTCGTTGCACCGCGAACGAACACAATTTATCTGCGACTTATCGTCTACCCTACAAATCGTCGCTCGCCGCCTTGAAATACACAATTCCGAAGTACCCACCATTCTCGTCAACGTAAAATATCCAAAACAATTATTCCGATCGTCGAGAAAGTTAAATTTTCGTCGTAATTTTCCACGATTCGGGCGAATTTCGGAGCGCTCGGACGATCCAGCGCGTCTCAACTGTGCAACAGAGCGCGCAAACGGAATGAAGTCTCGAGCTCGGTGAATGTAACGGAACTCCCACCACCTCCCGTGCTGAATTGCACTTAAACGGCGAAGCAACACGTGTCTCGGTCTCGTATCGTTCTGCGATAAGGAAAATTCAAAAAAAAATAAAAAAATAAAACTCGGTGCTCACTCAGCTAAAATCAGTTATTTATTTATTTATTTATTTATTTATTTATTTATTTATTTATTTATTTATTTTTTGAGTTTGGCACTTGAGCGCGACCTTCTGGGAGGATCTATAGATCACTGAGTGGGTGGAGATAACTCATCTGTGTAATATGTCAACCAAAGTTAAATGGAACGAATTCTTATCGTTCAGATTGCTCCGTTGATTATTCCGAGACGACACTCACGATTTTAATCACAGCTGCGTGGTTGAAAAAAAAAAAAAAAAAAAACCAAACAGCAATGAATTTTATCTCCTTAATCGTTTTTGATTAACAAGTGTTCCGTCTTCGATCCGGTAACGGTACAGACGCGTACTGACCAAAGCGCCTCTGTCGCCAAACGCGTAATGAAAATTCTCGTCGATCGTGACGAAAGTAATAAACCACACTAAACTTACGATTTACGAAGGTTCTCGCAATCCTTCGATGATCGTAACACGGGTTATCACCCGAGATACACTTTGCCGTTTGACGTACGAATAATTTCTTACCCTCCCCCGCGTTATTTTCCAATGAAATACGCAACAACGTGGTACGAATTTGTATCTCAACTTTATTTATTGTTCGATTATGCGCATTATAATTAACAATTGCATTTGCGCGATATATTTCGCGCGTTGAATAACGTAATCCTGAAACTATTCGATCGTTGACGAATCGTAGAACGCTCGTTGCGTCAATTTTGATGGAGTTTTGAGTATCTCGCAGTTGAAATTATTTAAAATATTCGTTCGATAAATTTTTGTACATTGAACCGCTACAGTTTGCGGATTAACGTCTCAACGACGTACCTCAACGGTTATGGATCGAATAAAGCTTCGATTAAGGGAGTACGTCTGTGTGGATTGTCGGAAAACTAGGTTAATTTTCGGGAATTATTATTTCAAAAACTATTCGTTCGATTGAATTCAAGTTGGTTTTATTCGAAAGTATATACATTGAGGTATATTGACGATTTTTTATATAAATATGTAGTGAATGGGAGCGCTGTTATTCTGGCCGGCGTAAAACAACGTTGTCGACGGCACGGTTTGCGGTTTCCACTTTAACTCGCAGTCGGTTGGTCTGAAACAAAAATTTCAAGAAGATTCTCAAAGTGTAACGTCTTGAGCTGTTCGGCACATAGGATTTTTTTTTTTTCACAAAATGGCGCTTGATTGAAATTGAAATTCACTTTTTAACCTCAATTTACGACCTTTTTTGGTTGATAAAACGAAAAATAAATTAGTTTAAAAAAAAAATTTTACGTGCCGAACTACATTACCTATCCGTGCATATTGTGTCCAAATTTCAAAGGAATCGGTCGATCCGTTATCTAAAAAAAAGTGGGAACCGACTTTGAAAAGCGTGTTTCGAGATGAACGCGTTTCAAATTTGAGAACTCGCTATATATATTTATATAAAAAATCGTCAACATACCTCCATGTATATACTTTCAAATAAAACCAACATGAATTCAATCGGACGAATAATTTTTGACATAATAATTCAGAAAATTCACCTACTCTTCCGTCGATCTACACAGATGTGCCCCCTTAAACAGACGAAACCTTTGAGAAGATTATCCACGATTCGCATACGACTAATAACCCCATTGTTGAGAATATCGGTCACGTCGATTACCCAACTTTCGGCCTTATTCCGTTGTAACGGTTTTCATTTTTCTCTTTTCTTCAAACGTTGACGATTCCATCGACTCGTTTTCGTTTTAATATTTCTCGAACGTCGAACAAAACAAGTTCGTTGCGGTGTATACAACGTCCTCGGCACGGAGTAGGGAGAAACATCTCCCGGATTTCATTCGTACGATTATATAAAACAACTCGACGAGGCTATGGCCGAAGCGTTACGAGCGTTCGCTTACGCTCGAAGGGCGATCATATTGTAAAAATATTGCAACGACTGTTTTATAACATTTATGCGTCATTAATCTTTGGATACAATTTTGTTGTTTAATTGTTATTGGTAATTGTGAAATTGAAGTATGGATTAATGAATTTTTTTGGAATTTAAGCATGTTATACACTTTCATTTATTTATTTAGGTTGTTCGGGTAATCGGAAATTTTACACGCAACGTTTGTAACCCGAAACGTGTGTAAATTCCGATTACCCGAATAACCTGAATAAATAAATAACCTAAATAAATGTATGAAAAAAAAAAAATAATAATAATCGAAAATGCAATAAAATAAATTGAAATTCCATTGAAAATTTTTTTGTTTTTTCCAACGACCTTGAAGCATGATAAAAAATGGTTTCCGCGTCTTATATCCACGTACAAAGTTGATTAGAAACATATTCACAAACAGAAACTGACAGAAACCAGATTCACATACTTAAATTCCAGAAAAATCGTTTCGTCGTCGATTTTCCGCATAATTACCAATTATTATTATTACGACAATTATTATTACCGTTAATTTATATCCGAGTATTCTGCACGATGATAAAAAAAAAAATTAGCGCGAGGAATGTCGTTGGGGATGTATGATATTTACACGAAAACGATGTCGAAATCCGCCAGTGAAACGACGATTATTCGTTGTGATCGTTTGAATCTATTTACATCGGAGAAGACGTCGCGGTTTCGGTGGCTACAACGTTACTGAACAGCAGCCACATCGGTAGAAAAACTCCGACCGTTACGTTGTACAACCAATTGCCATAGATCATTGAATCGATTATTCCATAAACGAACGAAGTTTTCGTCGCGTCGAGACCTCTGTTGAGTTTGGAAACGAATGATTCTTCGGAGAAATTGACGAAAGAGTATACAACGATTCCGAGTGAAGCCAGTACGAAGGGATGAAGAATAATCCACATGAAACGTAGAAGACCGCGAAATCGCGAATTTTCTTGCCTCGGGGATATGTAAAGAACTATCGGCACGTAAGCGATTCCCGTTAGAAGAGCGAGGGAAAAATTGTGCATCGCTATGCACATCAACGATGTTGCCAATTCGACCAGAACAATCACGCATATCAATGAAACATTTATGTATCTCGAAGTTCTGCAAGAAAAACAAATAAATACGTGGAATTAATTAGATGTGGATTTCGGGGTTTTTTTTTTTTTTTTTTTTTTTTTTTTTTTTTTTTTTTTTTTTTGGTACGATGTAAAGACGAGCAATTGTATTTCAACCTTACACCGTCAAACTGGGTGGAGTGCACTCGTCGAGGAATCGACGATCAGCGGTTTTAGTTTTCCATTTTCATCTATAATTTATTTATTATTTTTTTTTTAATATGATGCTAGTTTATTTCTTATGAATGAACTTTTCGTACATCTTTCGAAAGGTTCGAAGCATGTTTTGTAATTTTTTTTTTTTAACAACTTTGAGCTGATAGTTTGCTGACAATTTAGTTTTTGGTGAAAGGTTGAAACGAAGATGAATAAATAATTCATTCGTCCATTATTTTTATACAAGAAAAATCGAACGAAAGCCCGTCTTTACTGTAGCTTGACGCATGAATAAATGATTATTACTTTTTCTTTACGACGAACCAAACGACCGTAACGAAACTCGTTGCAGCGAAACCCCAGTATATGGAATTTTCCGTCGTCGAGTGAAATAATTCCGTTCCAATGTGAGTGAACAATTTCGGTGATGACATAACGGCGAAACCGAACAAATGATTCCACAAAAATTCGGATGCTATACTTCCAACGTCGAATTCTCCAGTCTGCCAAGTAAGAAAATTTTTTTTTTTAATTTTTATAAAAAGAAAGTTAAAAAAAAAAAATTTTATCATCGCAATTCGTCGAATAATTTTCGCAAATACCTTGTCGAGATTTTTAACTCTTGCTTCGCTAGTTTCTTCTTTTTTCTCGGATTCCACGTTGTTTCTTTCTTCTCCTTTTTGCTCGGCTTCGTTAATTTCGTTATTTTTCCTCGCCTCGTCTTTTTTGTCTTTGTAATTAGCTCCGAAGTCTTGCAACTTTAGCCACATGGAAAAAGCTTTGATGAATAGACTGCCGATTATCAGGACCAAGCATGGCATGTAGAGACCGATGGATATGTATCGATCCGTCGACGGAAGCAGATAGAAGAAGAACGATTGGTGGAAACGTTCCAAAAGATTGTTCAACGATCTTACGATGCTCTCGACGACACGACCGACGCGAGAAAAATCGGATTCGCTGTTGCGTCCGGTTTTTCCGAAACCTTCGAGGGTTATTGCTTCGATACCGAATCTGAATTGTTCAATTATTATTATTATTATTTTTTAAATACATCTATTATCTACACAAATAAATTGCTTTGGCTGGTTAATTAATTTTACTTGTTAGAAGCATTGGCGACGATCGAGCTGATCGATGTTATAGATACATTTTTTTCCGGACATCTACATTCAACTCTATGGCAATGCTTCTGATAAGTAAATACATTATTATTGTAGATCTTCGTGAAACGATGCACGAATTGTGGTACCTGTGGAAGAGGCCGTGATTTCCCGTAGGCACTCCCGCGGCCTGAGTCGCAATCATTGACATCAGTGTGTTCAATTGATACCACCACTTTTTGAATTTGTACTTTGTATTAACGTCGAAGCGACGCTGGAACGAGCGGGGTATTCTCTCTTTCGTTATCATGTTTTCGGCGAGATTGAAGAGATCCAGGTTCGGCAGTTGACCATTCAGGCCTTCGACCTTTTGTAAATAATTTCGATATGACGTACAATATATAAAATAATTCAGCCAATGGATAAATTTGAAAGAATTAATTTAATCGATAAACCGTAAAAAATAATTTTATTAATTTATTTCATTCGATCTGATTGAATAAAATTTGAGAGATAAAAAATTGAAGAAGTAATTGGAATCTTATTGAAATCAATTGAAGCTATTTATTTTACTATGATTTGATTATTTTCCTTTTTTGATTATATTTATATTGAAATAAATTATCTCATTGAATTTTTACTGTTAATTAATGTCAATTAATTTGATAATCTTAAACTGAATAGCTTGCAGGTGCAGAAATGGTTTTCGTATAGTTCCGGGTCAGATAAAGTAGCACAGCAAATACGAGGCAAACAAAAAAATTGAAAGGAAGTAGATTTTACCTTGACATCGATGTATCCCACTTTCATCGCGTGTATCTCCAAATTTATAGCAGCCTGAATAGAACCAGCCCTGCCGGACAAATCACCCGCCACGAGGATGTCTTCCTGACCGCTCGTTACTCCGTGATAGGCATCCAACCAGGCTTGCATTCCCAACTGCTCGTGCTCCGTAACCAGAAATATTATATCCTTCGCCCAATATTTTTGTCCTAAAACGATGGCAATTAAAAGGCAATCAATATAATCCGAGAAAACGTGGAGAAAAAGGTGTAATGTCTTATTAGCGAATCGTAGAAGCGACTTACGTCTGCAATATTGAGCAAAAGCAAGCAGTAGCGCTATGGACGGTGCCGTGGTAGGATGTACGCTATTGATCGCTCTGTACGGAACGCTGACTACTATCGCTTCGGTACTCGCCGCTCTGGGCGCTCTGACAATTCCGTAAACGTTTTGCCCGGAAAACTGCGACATTATTGTTCGTTAAATAATTCTTAAGTCCTTTCCTTCAAATTACAGCTTGCAGTAAAAAATGATTACCTGCTTATTACGAAAAGGATATTTGAGGGTAAAATTGTGGGTATAGACGTCGAGGTGTAGCTGATTGAATTTAGCCAGGAGCCAGCCGTAGGGCATACCATCCGGAAATCTTTCCATCTCATGAACAAAAGCTCGGTGAAATTGTTCGGCTACGTGATCCAAATTGCTGCCTTTTGTTACCAAACCGGGCAACAATGCATTTTCGGAGAAATACGAATCTGACGGAATAAAAAGCGACGATGACAAGAAAATGAAAAATATCAATACAGTTTGCTACGAGGGGGTATTTATTCGTGTAATCTACTTTCCATTAGAGAAGTCATCTTCAATAATCATTTTTGTATTTTTTGTGTAATCTTTGTAATCTTCCCATGCTGTAATCATGGATTAACTGAAAAAATTGTACGTAATCTTATGTGATCCCGAAAGATTAGAAAAAAATTTGTGCATTAGTCGTGTGGTCTTTGTGTATTAGTTTGGTAATTTTTATGCATTCCTGTGTTCGTGTGTTCTCTTGTAATCTCATATAAATTTTACTTTAGGGTGCATTGCAGCTGCTCTTTGTGATCTTTCAGAAAATTACATGGATTCCGGCACAGAAACACACAATCATTGAAAAATTGTGTGTAATTTCTCAGAGATTACACGTAAGCTTTTTCATTTGGTTGTACTCGATCAAGAATTACACGTAATCGGCAAAAATAAAATTAATCTTCCATAATCTTCAAGCCAATGTAATCTCGTGTGCACAATTTTTCTGGACCAAATACCCCCTCGATTTGACGGCAGATTCGTGATATTTACTGTCGTTGAAAGTCGGATGTGCGAGTAGACACATCCAAACTATACCGCAGAAGTACATCAGAAAACAAAGAGATTTTTCCCATTGCAGGACGAATTTGATCATCTTCACGTTCGAGGCTCTTGGATCTGTCAATAGACCCATTCTCGGGCGCGTATTTTCGATTGATAATATTATTCGTGTATGAAAAAAATCCGGTTTTCGCGGACCTAACCTAGTTCTGTCATAATTCGAGATACGCCGAATGCCGAGTGCATAGTGCATCAGCTGAGAATGCGAAGGTGGGGGAGAGCTGCATCGCTAAGTTACATCTGGATTTTAAGGTGCTGCATGTCGTCTATGAGGGCGCGGGAGATAGCTGACCATTCGCAAAGTGTTTTTCTCCGCGACTGTTAATTTTTTTAAAGAAATTATGAGAACGATTGACTGCAGTATATTAAGGCGCAGTCAACTGTTCTCGTTTTTTATTCGCAAAATTGATTGGAGCCGAGAACAACGATTTACAGTTTTTATTACCGACCGAGCACTAGCGCATCATCTTAAAATCGAGCTATACATATTCCCGTGCGATAAGCGAGGGCTTGTAAGTTCTTATTTTCGCCGCAAATGACGCCCTAAGCTGCGCAATGCGAGTTGTCGATCGTCCAAGGGTTAATCGTTGAATATGTTTTAAAAAAAACAAGTTCTAAAGGAACAAGAATGGATTAATATAATGCATATGGATTAAGAACGAATATTAAGCGAGAATTCGTTGTTCAAGAAACATTTCCTTTATTGGCATACGAAACAATGTCAATTGACAGAATCTCGTTGGTACATTTTTCCACGGAATTATTATTTTATTCTCTGACAGTTGAAACATAGACCCGCGTTTCTCGTATTGCTCTTGCATCTACTCTCCTAATCCGTAACTGTACGCCTTTCATACATTTAGCATAGACTTCGAATGGTAATTGATTATCTAACAATAAACGATACATTTTGCAAGACGTTAACAAAACAATAATTCGACAAATTGCGCATGAAGTTGAGCGGGCCTCCCTCTCGCTAATATCACCTCTAGTCAGGGAAAATATGGCCTCAATTACGGCATGAAGTCCCCGATCGAGTGTCCCAAACCATTATATAAAACTGCAATCTGCACTGGGATGCGCTGTACTGCAGCGCTCCCCGGAATCTTTCGAAGTCGGTTGGAAAATCGTTTCGCAGAGTTCACTGCGCTCTGCCGATAAATTCGGGTAATGTCAGTCAATGACAGTCGTCCCGCAACCTTCGACGTCACAGGATTTTCATTCAGCGTCCCATTTTTCCGTTAATTTCTAATGACAGTAGCGATGGATGAATGCAAATGTTTCGTCGTGAGAGCCATTTTCATATGCATTGCAGCCAGTCTTGTGCATTGCAAAGAAAAAAGTATGTTTAACAAATTCTTGTGAAATACGCTACGTCCGCAATGAACTTTTAACTGCCGATGATTTTATCTGTATCCGTTGCTTTTTAATTAAATTATCTTCATTACGTACGCCAATTCTAAGATAGATAAATGAACGAATGAAGAAATGAATAAATAAATAAATAGAGAAATAAATAAACGAGAATATCCTGAATTCACCTCCGATTTTTTATCTCTTCGTGTATTCATCGATAGGGCATTTTTTCAGCGAATCCTTTAGCTAATAAATTATGACACATTTACATAATGTTAGCTCGCAATGCCACTAGAACTGACCTAACGCAATGCAAGCTCACGCAATTTGGCACCGAGTACAAGGGCACGAAAGGAACAACGGGAGGTGGTATACGATGTCAATCGTGGCATTCGGAAGCGCCATTGCACAAGGTTTGATCTTTCATGGTACCACGATCGCGAGATGCTACATACATGAGGCGTTGACGGTCGTTTGAATTAACTGAATCTAAACAGCCGCGTAATATCAGGTCAGTCCCGATATAAAGGATAACGATTTTCCGGAGGAATCAATGAGACTGGCCAAGAATTACTGCAGAAATCCAACGAGAGATCCCAAAGGTCCATGGTGTTACACCATGGAACCCACCCTCATAGACGACGAGTGTGGAATACCGCTTTGCAATTATGGAGGCAATGAACGTTACCACCAATTATTTTTTCTTATCTATCACCATTGATACAGAAAGCTTTTGAACGATCTGTCGTTCTGTCCTGCAGAGTGTAGAATATCAGGCACCGGTGCCGAATATGGCGGCAGCCGTAAGATCAGCGCGTCGGGGAAGAAATGCAAAGCATGGGACAAGCGTCACAAATTTGCAGAGGGACGGGTACCAAACAATTTTCAATTTATTTATGATTGACTAATTATCAAATTCGTCGTAGGTTGTTTTCCTTAATCTGTCTGTCATCGGAATTACGCAATACGATGATTATCTTCATAACCAGAATTTTTTGTATCAATATAATGATCTTGTTAATTAGTTTTATTTTTTTATTTTTTTTTAATTGAATTTCGAATTATTGAAGATTATTTATATAATTATATTATCATTGATTGGTTAACAATAATAACAATAATAATATTAAAAATAAATTTATTGTAATTTCTCATTGTTAATAATTAATAGAACTAATCGGAATCAATTTTATTATCATTATTATTGCTGTATCTAATTGAAAATCATTCCCAAGCTTGAGTGGAAAATTTCTTGTGTAGACGGACAAGTTCGCGAACAAAAAGTTTCCGGAATTGTCGCGGGACAAAGCGAATGGGTTTTGTCGAAACCCAAACGACGACACAGGAGGTCCTTGGTGCTACGTCGAGGAGGAAAATTACGAGACCGTGAAGAAGGAATACTGCGATATTCCGTTCTGCGACGACAAAGGTTCATCGATTTATCCCGCAAACATTATTCAAACTTGTTTTCGCACATTTATTTTCGTTTTTAGATTGTTTGGTCTACGCGCGTAATGCCTCGGTGTATTCTACGTTAACGAAACTGAACGAAACTTATGGAAACATAACTTTGTGGGTAAAACTTTGGAATCCGATGGACGAGCAGAATGTATTTTTCTATTTTTCCAAAATATTTTTTGTTTCGGTCATTTCAGAACATTTTTCCGATTGAATTTATTTTTTTATCTTCATTTTGTTCAGGGCGAAGCTCGTCTTCTTTTAAGCCTCTTGCCCAATCCCACATCATCGAAAAAAATTGCTCAGGAGTGGAAGGCCGGCGTGGAAATACTTATATCGAATTCCGGAAGCGGACAAGTCTATCCTACCGCAGAAGTCAGTTTCCATTCATTTTATAATTAACTGCGACATCAAATAGATTTGTTTCAGATATTTTATATTTTATAATTTTTTTTCGGTCGATATCTGATCGTTAACAAAAGCAAAATTATTCGAACAACGCACTTGTCTTCAACTCTGTCACGAACAATTATTATTACGAAATTACTGCCACGAAATTATTATTTTATCATAGTTTCTTTCACCAAATAATAATAATAATAATAATTGGTTAAAGATTTTTTTTTTAATTGTAGGACGAGCAAGATTTGGAAATGACTCCGAATATTCTTCTTGGTTCAAAATGGACCGGATTTTGGATAAACTGGGGCGGTGGTTTCGTTTCGGTCGGATTGCACGGTTCCGGTAAACCGCTTTTTCTGGACGAGTACAGAAAGAAGAATACTATTTCGAGTCTTCATCCGGACAATTTTCTTTATTACGGACTGATGGGAACCGGTGTTCTATGGAGCACGGAATTTTGTCAGGAAGGTACGAAATCACGAATTGTCTTGATTAACAATAACGACGTATTGTTGTTGTCAACGTCGTTACGTAGTTTGCGAGGTTCATACAACGTTTGGAACGGAATTTCTAAGAGTATGGCCTCTTCAGCCGAGCAACACGACTTACGATATTCGTTTCAACGTCCGAGCTAGCCGAGACATTGTCATAAGATTATATCAAAGCCCCGGAACTTTATTTCCATGCTTCACCGTGAGTTTAATCGATAGTGCGACGAATCCAGATTTTTCGATGATCTTCGGTGTTTGTAGATTACGATCGGGGACGCGGATACGATAACGCTGGTGCATCAACAGAGCGAAAAGTCATCGAAGCAGCATCTGAAAGACGCTCCTGGCAAGAGCTTGCTCGATTTTTGGGCCTGGAAAGGTTTCACTCTCAGGTATAAGTTGGTCAACGAAAAAGAACCATCGATAATTGGTTCGATGGTTATTTTTCCGTATATTTTTCATCAATTATTTATTGATTAAAAATATTGAGCACAACGAAGTTGATGGAAATTGAAATAAATTTAATTAAACATTAGAACGATGAAAATCGAATAACAATTGATATTAATAATAAAATTCAATTATCATCATAATTAAAATTGAGAATATAATAGAATAAAACTAGTTGAATTACAAATTATTGTTAAGTTGAATCATTATTCATTTAAATGGAACAAAAATTATTAAACTATCGTCGAACATTCAGTTTGTACATGCATTTTTTTTTTATTTTCCAATTTTTTTATCATTCATTGATATGAGTTATTTTTTTCTCGTATCCAGTATTTTTGGACCACATCTGCGTATTTACTCGGAACGAATTTACGGAAACGAGGAAGTGCTTTACGTCAAAGACGATTTATTCGGTAGCGTGAGATGGTTTAGTGTCGGTAGTCGAAACAATATCGCTCACTGGACATTTTTCTGCGCTCCCGAGTCCGATACCGTCGAAGTTCCTGTGTCGCCCAATTGCATCGCTAATCTTGCGGACTACAGATACGAAGGCTCGCAGTGGACGAGCACGAATGAGATGCCTTGCATTCCATGGACGTCGGCGGAGGTATCAACGTCATAAATTCGAAGAATATCGTATTTTTTTTCTCGTCGATCATTCTACATTGAGAAATAAATCAAAAGATACCGGAAAACGAAAAAAAAAACGATTTATTCGTCGAGGGCTCGGCACTGAAGGCTATCAACAAATGTAGAAATCCAGGACACGATCCCAAGGGTCCTTACTGTTACTCCATCTCGGTGGAAAATGGATTTAAATCCTCGAAACAATATTGTCCGATACGAAGCTGCAGATCTTCCGGTGAGTCATAGAAATGAACTACCTACTCGTTATTCATTGCCACTTATTGAGCCAACTTTTATCATACGTTGAGAGGAAAAAATAGACTGAAATATGTATTTTTCGATGATTAATCTTACACCGAATATTAGAAATTAATGCGAATTAATATATTTTATTTTTTAATTCTTCTCTGCCGATAAATTTATGATGCATCCCCTACTGAAATGTTTTAATATAATTTACACGATGATAAATTTTGATCGTAATTAAAAAAATAAGCATTCGGCGGCCTCTTTGTAGAATTTACTTCTGTATTTTTTCGTATGCGAATATTTTTACATAATTATCTTTTTTTTCGGTGATTCGTTCACGCTCAAAGAATGCCGAACTGCGGGTACTGCGAATGATTACGTTGGAACGTTGTCGATAACGCGTTCAGGACGGACCTGTGCCAAATGGTTGAGCGATTACGACTTGGATCAGATCGAAAAAGGAATTAAAAAAGTTACTTCAGCTTCGAATACGTCGATCGCGACGACGGCATCGTGGGAGATGCAAACAATTCCTTCATCGTTGTTGCAAAAAAATACAATGACAACGACACCGAGTACGGCAACGATCACGACAACGACAACGTCCGAACTCGATAGTCCGGGAAATTGGCCCAACAATTCGAAAAACTTTCGGTACAAGAGAGGGCATCGTCGAAAAGCCGAAAATCTGGTCAAACCAATACATCCGGTGAATCCGGAATACTTCAA
Organism: Sussaba pulchella; assembly: GCA_963971145.1. Taxonomy (NCBI): domain Eukaryota; kingdom Metazoa; phylum Arthropoda; class Insecta; order Hymenoptera; family Ichneumonidae; genus Sussaba; species Sussaba pulchella. The sequence continues at coordinate 10,452,476 of OZ020169.1, read as the reverse complement.
TGACACGCTCTATCCGGAACACAGCGCGAGAAACGCGAGCAACTATTGCCGTGATCCGTCGCGCAATATCGGTGGCACTTGGTGCTACACGACGGATCCTTTGGTACCGCAGGATCTCTGTGACGTCAGGGACTGCGACAAACCAGGTACGTTTATGTATTTATTCATTTATTCATTTATTCATTTATTCATTTAGTCATTTATTCATTTATTCATTTATTCATTTATTCATTTATTCATTTATTCATTTATTCATTTATTCATTTATTCATTTATTCATTTATTCATTTATTCATTTATTCATTTATTCATTTATTCATTTATTCATTTATTCATTTATTCATTTATTCATTTATTCATTTATTCATTTATTCATTTATTCATTTATTCATTTATTCATTTATTCATTTATTCATTTATTCATTTATTCATTTATTCATTTATTCATTTATTCATTTATTCATTCATTTATTTTCGTTGCGGAGAAAATCGACAACAAATGAAATTTCAATATTTGTTTCTGTCCTAATTATTTCAACATCTGACAATGCTGTAGATTTTCAACTTTACCATGAAATTAATGATTATGGATATGAGTTGAAATTATCGACCAAAAATTCGTAATAATATTAGAAACTTTCGACTAATTTCCTATTATCAATGTGCCAAAATTGAGAGGAGTGCATTTTCCTGGTAACGGGCCACGGGGTTGGAAGACGCTTGTACGTTTTGCCGGAGCATCGTTCGGAAGGATTGCATTTCTCCCTGAAAGCCTGGGAGCCCGATCAACCGGACTCGATAACTTTTGTATTCACAGCCGACGACGGCTACAAATCTCGTTACGTACTCAAAATTGGAGCCGTCGGTAATGAGAAAGTTATGCTGTACTATCAGGGCGAAAGAGGAGGTAACTGAAAAAAAATATACCCACGTCTCTCTATCCAACCAACCACCTTGCCGCGTTTTCGAATAAATTCTTCTCTTTTCAGGCATGGAACTGGTTAAGCAAAAAACGTTGCCACATTTGCTTTATCTCGGCAAATGGAGCAGTTTCGTCATTAAAGTACCTCGTGGTCGTGTTTCCGTGTATTATCAAGGAGCACCGGATCCACTCTTTCATTGGGATCATCCCGAGCCGGATAAAGCTTTTTTACCGATTTATTATTATTACACGAGTGAACTCGGACACACGATCGGTGTGGCGTTCGATTGTGCAACGAGTTTGTCCCCAATATAATTTATTTACTTTTTTTATCATCTTCAAACTAATTTACTTATTTTTTTGTTGTCCCCAAAATCTAATTTATAAAATTATTTACTTAATCGCCATTGACTCGGCTACTAATTAAAAATATTCTCGTCCACAGGATGTCACATAGAAAACACGGAGACCGAGAGATTTTCGAGAATCTTGCCACTGTCAGTGTGGAGCAAAACCGGAGTGTCCAAACCCAACAGATTGGAGCTGATGATTCGGGCCAAGGGTGTCGTTTTAGTACCGCTTCTTCTTTTACCCGCCACACCGGGCTACTACGCCATCACATTGGGCGAACTCGACGAATGGGTCTTTTTTCTAAAAAATACATATCCGAACGTCACCATTTTTCACAAGCAGAAAGCTCCAGCTCCTTTATTCACCCCAAACACGTGGACCAATATAACGCTAATGTATGAAATAACAAGATATTTTTATTATTATTATTATTATCATCATCATAATAATAATAATAATAATAATAATAATAATCATAATAATCATAATAATAATAATAATAATAATAATAATAATAATAATAATAATAATAATAATAATTATTATTATTATTATTATTATATAATATACAATATAATATAATATAATATAATAATATAATTATTATTATTATTATTATTATTATATAATATATAATATAATATAATATAATAATATAATATTATTATTATTATTATTATTATCATTATTATTATTAAAAAATATTTATATTGTTAATTTTATTTATCTCATTTTTCAATTTTTTTCAATATATTTCGTCTATCGGTTTTTTTATTCAAATGATAACGTTGATAGATGGTTCAATCGTACGATAAACGTGTTGTGGAACGGAACACAGGTATTTCACTACGAACACACGAAGCCCATGATATTTTATTATTTTTCATTGGCGGTGGATCGAGGAGGTTGGGCGACTTGGGCAGCAAATTGCATACCCTCGGGCAAGTGTACCACATGCGATTCGTCTAATTTCATGGTATCGAAGCACCAATAGCTGTTGATTTGTGCGTCCGTAGACATAGACGGTGATCCGGAGGACGGAGGCTGGTCCGAGTGGGGACCGTGGGCATGCAGTGCCAGCTGCAACGGCGGTGTTGGCACGCGAAAACGAGTGTGCAACAATCCCGAACCCAACGTCAAGGGAGAACCCTGTCTGGGACCGAATATCATGTCCGGTCGATGCAACACCATCACATGCGGCGATATAACCGAAGGTTGCAACGAAAACGATTTTTAAAAAATTCATTGCCGTCGTGATAATTGTTAAGGGGTTGAATCTAGTTGATTGTGGAAAAATTAATGGATTTTCATGATTTTTTGTAGCCATGTTGACATAATTTTATTAGAATACACGATGAGGTGTCAATTGCAACATATATTGAGGCACCTATAGACATTTTTTTATGAAAAGATTTTCAATTTTGGGAGAATTATTGCCGTTATCCCAAACCACTTTTTTATGTCTTTGTAACGGCTTATCTGAAACAGAAAAACGAAGAAGATTTCGTTAGTTTATCATTATTCGCAGTTCGTGAACGAAGGGTTCAGTGAAGTTTCGATTGTTTAAATAATGTCGATTTTTCCGAAAACTTCAATTTTTGAGATATTAAAAATTAAGTTTTTGACCCAAAAATTATTTAAAAAATCGAAATTCCGGTAAATTTTAAACGGCAATAGTCCCCCCAAAATCGAAAATTTATTTCTGAAAAGACTCATGGAAGTACCTCAATAAAAGTTGTAATCGATACTGTAAAGTGTATTCTAATAAAATTACGTTGATATGGTTAAAAAAAATCATGACAATCCCTCAATTTTACCCGCAAACAACCAGATATAATCCCTCAACCACATAACGAGGCTTCTCAAAATTTCGTTTATCGTCGGACAGACACTGTGACGCTGATAAAAAAACGAATAAGAAGAAATCACACGGCTCTGAGCGTCAAGGAGGGTCACGAGATAACGATTCCGTCTGATCCCGACGTCATAAAAGCCATAACTACTGAATCGACGGATTCCGAAATCGAGTGGTCGCACAATGGAATTTTCGTGTATCCCGATAACGATAGGGTGATCATCGAGGATCATAATATCGGTGAGATAATTTCCCCAATTTTCTCTCTAAAAAATCATCGGTCAATCAATTATCAATCGAATAATCAACCAATTATTCCAATGACAAGAAATATATACAGGGTGGCCAAGTATTCGCGTATGTGAGATATACCAGCGGATTCTACGTGTAATTCTAAGAAATAAGTACATCCTCAGTTTTTTTCCGATAACGCTTAGTTTCAGACATATGAGGCTTAAAAGATGCGAGATGAAAATCAATCAGAGGTGAGATGTACAAGTTGAGTTGATCATTGTTTCATTCGAAATGTCGCGGCGGCTGTAGCGCTTGTTTATCTCACCCCTGATTGGTTCTCATCTCGCATCTTCTAAGCCTTATATCTCTGAAACTAAGCGTTATCGGGAAAAAACTGAGGATGTACTAATTTCTTAGAACTCCACGTAGAAACCGCTGGTATATCTCACGTGCGCGAATACTGGGCCACCCTGTATAACTCCATGATAATTCTTATTTTCAATAAAACATTATTTTCCATGCATTATAATTTCGTAGTAATAAAAAGGGCGGAAGTCAACGATTCTGGGGTATACACGATTACGTTGCACCGTGTCGACGGTACTCACATGATATTCAAACTCGTCACTCTCGTCGTGCATCCTGTACGGAGTCTTGTCACTATTCGCGAGACTCTTCCACTGACGGTCACGTGTCACTGTGTCATACTGGGATATTTGTACACGGATTTGAAAATTTCATGGACGATAGGACGCAATTTGTGGAAAAATTATGGAACCACGTTACCAATTTCAGTGAGTAATTTCGAGAATAAAATGATTAATTGATCGCGATCGAACTTCGATTTATTCATTTATTCTCGAGGTCAACGTCGACACGGTTCCCGGCGTGAACGTCACGCACAAGGGTGTATGGGAATGCATCGTTGAACAAGACGATTTGGGATTCAAATGGATCACCAACGCCATATTCGTAAACGGTAATAACAACAATATTCTTTCAATTGAAATTATTACCAAACACAATATTTCAATCAACTGAAACTGTAATTATTAAATTTATATAATATTTCTTACTGATAATAATTTTTTTCAAACGTAATTATCAAAATAAAAGCATTGAAAAAAAATGATAAATCGATCATAATATTTTGTCGTTCCGTGTAATTATTGAGAAAAAAAAAATCTCTCGATCGTGCAGTCATAGGACCACCGAACTGGCGAACTCATTTGATGGAAGACAAACTGACGAAACCGATATTCGGTTGGATGCCGAACGAAGCTTTCGTCGCGACGTCGGCGTTGATTATTTTCTTGATTCTAACCGGATGCATCGTTGCGGGTACCAGCGTTTACGTGAGGTAAAACAGACGTTGGAACGAATAATTTCCCGTAATATCGATGTTTACGATCGTTTCGCGGATGTTTCATTGAATCAGATTCCAAGAATCAGGAAAATATCGGGGTCCCGAGGGAAGAACGGATAATGATGTACCGAAGAGACCGGAGATGAAATCGGCCGCGGCGAAGAACGTGAAGACGATCGGCACTCAGCACGAGGAGAATGATAATTATGACGATAAAATCGTCGAATCGCCAAAGTCGCGAATCAGATCGAAATTACGTCGCTTCGGAAAAAAATATGGAAAATCTGAACGTAAGAAGCTGATTACTGAAACCGATACGGAAAGCTCATGACTTATTTTGGAAATATATATTTTTTTTCAAGCGATCGATTTAGTGTGACGATTCTAAAAGATTCGGATTTTCAGGTTTTTTCTTGTTTAATAAATAAAGTTAGTAATCGATTCCAATTTTTTCGTTCATAGAAATCAGTTATGGGTAATTGAAACAAAGATTTCAATTATTCGTTCTCAATTCTTCGAGATATGTTTTTCACCGATCCAGAATGATTCTTGTGAAAATGTCGATGGACGGTGAAACTGCTCTGAAATTTTTCTGACATGCAACAATGATACGGATTAATTATTCACTATAAAAATTTCTCGACGAAATTTCTAACGGCATGGAGGATTATTTTTTTTTTCTTAGCTAATTCATAATTGAGCCCCGAGTTTGGTCGCTTTTCCAACAATTTTTTGTTTAAATGAATATGAAATAAAAAATAAACACAAAAGCATTTATGCTGCTCTAGAAATTGACGCAAATAATTTTGTGGCCAAATTTTAAACTTCTAAACTTAAAAACCCTTTTTTTTCAAATCTTCCCCTATTCTAAAAAAGGCGTTCCGAAAAAAACACCCTCAAATCAAATGCCCCAGTATCAAATTCGAGATTTTGATAAAAAAATATGTCCTCACGATAAATCGACCATGCCAGGCCCATGAAAAATCCCTTCGGCTTCGTCGAATTTTCTATTGTCAGTCAAAATTAAATTTAAACCAATTCTGCACCAACGCGGTCTCTCGAAACGACTCCTCACCTTGCAAAGCGATAAATTTCAAAGCTGCCAAAGCGAATACTTCGATTGTAGCTGCTGCGAATCAAACATACGCTTTAATTGCTCCGCAAGGTGAAACGAAGAGTAAGCAGCCACGCGATGGAAACGAACGAACAGTTCTTATAACGTATCGACGTATCACGCATTATCCGACGGTTTAATTCCTTTCTAGGCATCTGAGCAGACAGCAAAATAGACGTTATCGAATTAACATTTGATAAGTATAGCCAACTGGAAGCTGTGTATTAATGACAGTCGTGAATGTATGTTTGTATATCTGTGTATATACAGTTGATACATCGCACGTTGACCGCAGTATAGAACTTTTAAAATACAATCTACGTAGACGGGGTACGTTGTTAGTGTAAGATGAGCGAAGTGCCGAGCGATCGTCCGGTAAGATCATGCAGAAACAAGTTATCAGTGGTTATTTGCTCTCGTTTTATTTTTCCGCAACGCTGCTGAGATAGTTCTCGTCGTCGTAGTCTTCTTCTTCTCCTTCTTCATCTTCTCCTTCGGCTTTTTCATCTTCTTCTTCTTCATCGTCTTCGTCTTCTTCTTCTTGGTCATCGTATATCTTTTTTTTTTCTCCCGCAGCCTTCTCTCGGGCTAGAGGTGCGTGTAATGGTGATCCGGCGGCAAAAGTCCTTCGGCTCGTTCGTTTGCTCTCGGCTTTGCGTCTCTGCTCTTGATGCGCTCCGGTTTGAATACATGCATAGGTAAATCCGGGCAACTTGCATTAAAACTCTTTACCTCTGATTCTCGTACAAGCGGGATGCGAATGGGGCGCGGAGGGACGGGGGGGGGGGGGGGGGTAGACTCGCCCATTTGCGTTCGCGATTCAGTCAACGATTGCCCGTGAAGAGAAGCCGAGAGGGAGAGGATGGCTCGAGCCGAAGTCAATGAGCCGCCCGTGGCTCCTGTGCCCGACGATGATGTTGCAATGGAACGTACGAGCTGCTGTAATTCATTCTCAAAAGTGGCCAATACGGCCCGTCCGAATGTTTTACCTTACAAACAAAAAAATATCATTATCTCGTTGGTTATTTTTTCATTGGTTATTTTTCATTGGAAAAATCGTCATTTAATTGGACAAACAATTATAAAATGATGCAATGCGAAATCGAAAAGTACAATTGCTTGCTAAAAGTCTTAATTCCGTGTGAATGAGCAATATTGCAATTTTCTGTTGTATCAAGAAAGTGCAATATGGACTATTTTTGAAATGTACTGATGCAAGGTTTTTCATCAGCGATGACGTTTCAGACAAAATGAATTTATAACAACCAAATTGCGAGTTAATTAAGAATTTAACAAATTACTAATTATCATGATTATAATTTTTATCGTTATTTTAATTCTAACCGTATTGACATAATATGATTGCAAAATTCAATACATCTTTCGATAGACAAAAAAAAATCTGTATATACATCGACAAAATATTTTTCATTATTCCGATAGAAATTCAGAATTACCATTAATCATCGCATGGGATCAGCGGACCGTGTGTTTGCCCTTTTTTTCGCGATATACGCGATCCGCGCTAAAAACGAATAGTCACCTTCACGCATGCAGGTTCCCGTAGCACACGAGGAACGGAAACGTATAACGATGCACCTCACGATGCAGGCGCGCCGTGCTCGGTTTCAAAACGTGGCGTGTGCGTTAGCGCGTATTGAAAAGAAAAAAGAGGCGAGAAGAGGGTAGCTCGGCGTGTCTCGCTTCTTCAGTCCTGCTTCTGTCCGAATGGTAACGTACCGCGCTATCTATACGGGACGGATCCATCCATATACACATGCATACACACATATATATCTGTATAGAAAGACGACACGGAGAGTATATCGAGCTTGTTCCAGACGCGGATCGGACGCGCAGCAGGTTGGCAGGCGATCGTTTCAGCGGCGATCGCCGGTCCGTGCGCGGGGGGGGGGGGCGGTTACGGTGGGGGCCCGATCAGGGGGTGAGGGAGTGAGAGAGTGAGGAATAGAGGGAGAGAGAGAGCGAGAGCGCTCGATAGCCGCCTCGGTGAGATCCAGATCAGAGAAGGGAGAGCATCGTATATACTCACGCTCCTCCGAAGAACCGGAGGATGAGTTGATGGGCTCCTTGCTACAGCCTCTATCCTCTCGCGCGGTCCAGCAGATAGAGCGAAAGAGTAAGAGATTGAGAAAGGAAGAGGGATAGAGAGAGAGAGAGAGAGGGAGAGAGTGAGGGTAGCGACAGGTGCCGAGAGAATCGCCCACGTGGGTTCTCTCGACTTCTTCGAGAGGCTGGGCGCGCGCCCGTTCGCCGTCTTTCTCTCTTCGCGCGTATCCAGAATCCGAAGATATGCGAAGGAGAATAAGACGACGAAGAGGAAGACCACGACGACGACGAAGACGAAGGCGAAGACGACGAGGGCTGGCGGGTCGGCTTCCTTGTGGCCGCGGCCGAGGCACGTTTGCTCGTTCGTTCTTTCATTCGATCCTCGTATGTATACTTAGGTGTACATATCTAGAAGGAGAGAGAGAGAGAAAGAAAGAGAAAGAGAGAGAGCGAGAGAGAGGCAATATATTTGTACATATATATTTCTCTCTCGTTCTCTCTGTTTATTTATATATATATAGAGCAAGATATACTGGTTGCACTTTCTTTCTCTCTCTATATATGCATATATGTATTTACGTATTTACACGTATATATAGAGCAAGGGAGAGAGATCAGTCTTTACGCACACGAAAAGGGCGCCTCGTAGTGCAGATTGCCGGGCGAGCCGCGCCCGCTGCGGGACTCCACGCCGGTCCCCGGCGGGCCCCGGCGGCGGGATCGAGGCCCCGTCCAGACTCCTCGGAGTGGGGAGACACGTCGAAGATCGTGGAAGGGGCGGATGAGCGGACGCGAGATCGGCGGAGAAGATGAAGAAGAAGACGAAGAAGAGGATGCGGAGGAAGAAAGAGCAGAAGGAGGTGGAAGGACGAAGAAGGGGTAGGGCTGCCCATTCGGTAGCAAATGCTGCTGGTATAACCCGTCGCAAGGTCAAGATCAGTCGGTTAATCCCATCCAGTCAGCCGAGGGCCTTGCACCTTGCACGACGAACGATCGGAGACCGTCAACCGAAACGTCAAATCTCATTTCGATATTCAAGCTCTCGGGCGGATGTTCGTTAACGTCACCAGTGTCGTATCGTTGTTTTAAAAGGATAAATAATAAATATAAACATTTTTTTAATCCGATTCATTGATCAGTCGCACGAGTCGAAGTTAGAAAAATAATACGCTGACAGCCCCTCGTTGTTTACTCGGTAATTGCACTGTTAATGTAGACGAGGATTTTTTTTTTTGTTTTAATTTTTGATATTCGACGAAACGGAATTTAATGATTTTTTTGTTTATTTTCGATGTCGCAGTGATCGAACGTATCGACGAAAATTTGGTTGGGGAACGATTGTTTGGAAGAAAAAATTGATAATAAAATTGGTAATTGATGTCGGGATATTGCGGCTGAATCGCAGATGGCTCTTCAAAATTTTTAGAATTTGAAGAGCCTATTCTGTTATGGAAACGTGCGTTCTCATACCCCGAGAATTTTCACTGGTGCTGAAACCGAACGATCGGACCACGTGCAAGAATGTATTCAAGAGCGAGGGAAATTCCCTCGTCGGTGACGTACGAATATCGGTGTGGACGAACGTTTTCATACCATCCGGAACGCTCATCTATCCCTTTCAGGGTTCCATCAGATTCGACAAGATCGATCTTTATTCCCTGCTCGATGACAACGATGTGAGTACACCGCGCAATTCTTCGATCGTTCAATCTCGGAAGCCGATAAAATTCTATTCACAATTTTCCAATCTGCATTGATTCCGTGTTTTATCAATTGATCCGAAAAAAAATGTATTCGGTTCATTGAGAATTCGCACGGTCAAACTTGCAATTGAATCAACGTAATGATTGTTCGAAAATGAAAATATATAAAATATTTATTTCACTTGCCTAGCTCAGAAATCAAACCACGTGATAAAATTTACATGTAAATGTTTTCTTTTCAATCAACGTTGATTATTATATTTTATTTCGGATTACACAAATCTTGTTGTCAATATCGCAAAATATATTGCTATATTAGTATATATTTGCATATCCATTTCTTCGGTGAAATGATTTTTGCCATATCTACGTACGTATTTTCCAGGCAGGTACGTTTTCTCAATAAAAATCTTAATTATCATATCGATGTATGTATTTTAATCCGCAAGATAACGCGCTAATCATTCCTTTCTTTCATGACATTCTTTTCCAATCGGGACTCAATGATATCGAAGATAAAAATTGGGTTTTGAGTAACCATGAGCGGTTGGAATCGGTGTGATGAAAAAAAATTATGTTGAATCTTATAAAACCGCGTGACTGTCCGATTGAGAAGAACGGTTAGACAGCGTGGGCGTTGAAACGAAAAAAAGTAAAAGAATGAAAACGATTTGACGGCGCAAAGTGCGTACGAATGCTCGAAGCCGTCTTTCCTTATACGTTTGAAACTCATGCTTTGGATTATGTCTCGTCCGCGAACTCGTGGCCGCTCGATCGCGCCTCCACCGTTTCGGTCTTTCGCGGTGGGAATCTCATTAAGCGATCCATTTACAGATTAGGCGGGAATATGGTTGCTACGACGAGGTCTCATTCTCGAACTACAATCTCAACAAGCGCCAGTGCAATTGGATAAGATTCTTGCGCATCGTTCAAACTTATAACGAGCAAGTCAATCTGATAGGAACGAAGGTGAAGGGTGAGTACACGAATATGGAACAGCCGCGTCATCCCCGACGAATCGAACATTCGATTCGCACTATTTGTTCGTCAATTATTTTATTTCGAACGATTCGTGTCGATATCGCAAAGACGAATGAGTGTGGAAAAATATTGATTGAAATTTCAATTATAAAATATATTAATGAATAATTATACATATATATTTATTATTCTTAGCATTTTATAATTGATTTATGATTTATTGTATCAATTTAAAACAGCTTAATTGTGGAATATAATCTCAAAAGATTGTCAAAATTACAGTTATTCGTTTTTTGATGATCAAAAATTAAAATCATTTCAGCATACAATAATTATGTTTCTGAGAAGGCTTTTTTTACATGAATCAATAGTTATTCCAAAACTAATTAGATGACGAATGAAAAATTTTACGTACAATTATTTGATTCGGTAATTTCCAAAAAATTATTACACTTTCAGTCAATTTTATTGTTATTTACTTTTTGGTTCCGCGTCTCAACGACTCACAATAAATTACGACAACGTGAATGCACAAATTACACCGAATTATTAACTATTTTATACACAAACGTATAACATAGAATAATTTATTGAATTAATAGCCTCGGTAGCCTTCACGGCTTGTCACAAACTTAAGCTTTTCCATACCGTGCTTTCAATCTGTCGATTTTCGTCATGAGCACAGTGCTCTAACCGAATCAATTAAGAAACCCAAGGATGCTAAATCGGATTAAATATTCAGATCAAAAAATTATTCTTGGACACCGAAGTTATGAAAAAAAAAAAAATTAAAACTGAATAATTATACAGAAATATTGTTGATATTAATTTTACGAATTCATTAATCTCCTCTCACGATTTATAATTGCACACGCACAGGCGAGCCGATATTCGAAGTGATCAAGGACATTCAGCCAGACACGGAGCTCGTCGCCTGGTTTCTACCGGCTACCCATCAAGACTTTGTCTTCATATCGCGCGATATGTGCTCCCGATCGGCAATCTATAGATGCACCATCGATTCCATTCTCGCCGGTGAGTCTCGATTCGTTATTATTATTTTTTTCTTACTTCTCATTTTATTTATTTATTTATTTTTTAATTCCCCGGACGACATACCTCAGCATCCGCAGATGGTGAAGGCGGAATTCAATGAATAAATTGTTTCTTCACCTTCGAATACCAGAGTGAAGACTGTATTGTCGATCATAAGACAAATTTCGACGCCCTCAAAGTGTAGACATTTTTTTCCCGGTTATCATAATTTATTTCTCGATTCGATTACGTTTTTTCCGTTCAGTTCATCATCTTTTGCATAAAAGCCCAAACCAAAAAATTGAACAGTACGATTTCTTTCACGTTTTTTATTTTTCGCAACACGAATGATTGCCCAAAATTTTCCGCCGTCAATGATAATATTTCCAGATAAATTCAAATTTGATCCAAGTTAAATTTTTCTAAATTAAATAATTCTGTTATTAAAAATACTAGAATCAAAAAAAATGAATGACAACATCAAATTCAAAATACTACAATGCCTGCAGAAACAACAGCCTGGGAAAACAGTGCGATCGCCGCACAGTCAAATCGAAACGCGTTGCAGATATCGAACCGATCTCGTTATTCTCATCCAATTTTGGAGTACAAAAGCCCTCACGCGAAAATTTCGTTCCCGCAAACTCGCCGTAGACACGTTCAACGGATAAGTGTTAAACCTACGCTCGATCTTCGTCCGACGTTAGCCCACGGACTTGGGGTTACTTCGTCGTTTTCTTCTCTTTTTTTTCGTTTTTATCTTCATTTTTTTTCTTCAATGTGCATTTTTTTTTTTTATTTCGTCTTCGGCCACCGCACGACGCACCGTTTCTCTCTTCGCTTACGGGCTTTTTCTCAGATTTCTGCAACAGTTCTTCTTCGCGTTGTCCAACTCTCTCTCGTTCCACCCCTCGCGAATACGTTCTCGCGGTTTCTTCTGGTCTTTCTTCTGGGTCCGATGAAACTCGGTATGGAATGGTGAGGAAGCTATACGATACGCAGCTGAACCACGCGGCAACTAAGGACCGTCTAGCGGCACCAGCACCAGCCACCGCACCATCCATTGTACTGTCTTTTATTCCAACTCGTTGAGGGGGGGGGCCTACCACACATTTGAATCACAAGCGAACGTCCACTTGATCTGCCCGACAAAAATTCCGCCTCTCGTATTTGCATTTCAGATTTGTAGGCAGCCTTATTTACCTCTTTCTCCCTCTTTCTCTCTCTCTCTATCTTCGTCTTTCTAAATTCACCGTCTTTCTCTTTGCCCCGTCTTATTCTTATTTGCCTTTATTTATTATTATTTTCGATTGCGCGGCGATTGTCGTGCGGCGGTGCGAGTGAAGTTGCCGGGAACCCGGCGAAACCCGACTCGGAATTACGAATTCACGTGTCCACGGGACAACGAGACCACCCTTGGAACTTGTTCGATTTTTCGCGGTGCCGAAGCGATCCATGAGATTTTTCAATGTTTCGTAAATTTACGAAATTTATTTTTTGTTTATTACATTTTTTTTTCTAATTTTGTAAATTGTAAGACATTTATTGATTGAATTTCTCTGTCAAGTCGTTATTTATTTTTACCATGAGTTTAAGGTATAAATACGATCAATTACGATAGATAATAAGTTCCTTAGATGGATTGTTCCAATAACAGTGATTTCATGTTAATGAAAAATGTCGATCGCTTCCAATTAGAAAAAGATCATTACTAAATAAAAAAAAAAAGAATTACATCGGGTGAGAATTTAGTCTCTTCATTTAATTATCTATTAAAGTTATTTATTTATGTATTTATTTATTTATTTATGTATGTTTCAATAGCCGATTTCTATATATTACTAAATATTATAGTCGTTCTTTAGTCGCATTCTTTTTCTGCTGATATGTCGATTCTTCGTTTTTTTCGTATTATTAATCTGCATCCACGGGTTGAAACTGATTGAATTTTCAGAGTCACCTCTGGACCTTTCGATGACACTCCTGTCCCATCGTTCCTCATCGACGACGCCGAATTCGTTCTACGAAATTGACGAGTACGAGTCGACCTCGGAAGAAAGTTCATCGTCGACGTTGTCCTTGGTGGGGGATCATCTGGACTGCAGCATACTGACGACGATAAAACGGGGCGAACGGGTTCTTCTGCCTTGCGAGGTTTGCGGAAAATCATTCGACCGACCGTCTCTCCTCAAACGACACATGAGGACTCATACCGGTATGTCCCTAAAACCCTTCCATGCATGTACAATTAAAAATAGAATGAGAAAAAACTCACCCACTGTCGTCACGAAGGTCTTCGGTCCAACATTCTAATCTTACGAATCGATATCGTCATTTATTCAATGAAAATGTATTCAAAAGAATTCTCTCACTCAATAATAATCGACTATAATTCCTATTAAATATAAAAATCTATCGTAAAAAAATAATTCATCCAACTTATGTGTAATTATAGCAGAAGTATGGAAAATTTTAATTGTCACATGACAACGAATCACATTTATCTGTTTGAAGAAATATTTCACCGACATTGACATTGAACAAATGGCGTACGCGATTTCAGTTCGTCATAATAAAATATCAGTACATAAAACAACCCAAAATATCACAATCGTTGTATCTTCGAGAAAACACGAGATAACCGCAACGAAGTCAAGGCAGATTATTTTACATTTCAAAACGTGTGTCGGCAAACCGTCGATTGTGCTTTTGTTCCCCCCATTAAAATTCTGTTGCTCGAGTACATAATTATCTTAGAGTCACGCGACAGCCACCGACAAGGTGGCAATCGTCATCCCAAAAAGTATAAAATAATAACAAACGCGAAGCCTTTTTCAAAACTTTATTCGTGCCAACGCGGAGATCGTGGAAAAAAAATCATGAATCCGGCATAATTCAGATGTATGGTTTTGGTTTTTTTTTTTTTTTTTTTTTTTATCGAAGGGGAGAAACCGCACGTCTGCATGGTGTGCAACAAGGGTTTCTCGACATCGAGCTCGCTGAACACGCACAAGCGAATACACAGCGGCGAAAAACCTCACCAATGTCTCGTTTGCGGAAAAAAATTTACCGCATCGTCCAATCTCTACTACCATCGCATGACGCATATAAAGGTGAGTGAATAAATCCAAACTTTTTTCCCATCGTTTATTATTCTTCACCTACGCTCGACACTGTCTACACAGGCACTCCGTAGAATTGCGTTTTGCAACGAATGAGAAAAATCTACCCCAAAATAAATCAAAAAAAAAAAAAAGTTTCTCACGCAACAATCTAATAATGATCAGAACGTATCATAAATCGCCGCATTCTCCAAGAATTTGTTCTTCTTCATGCATCCGGCTTTGCGCGCAGCACTCTACCGCGTTCAGTGCCAATCACAGTCGTTACAATATATCTCATAATTGATGAACGTCAGTTACGAACCAAATCTCGATGCAAGCGTAACCAAGTCGCTTTACGATAAATTTCACGACTCGGAATATTCTACTCATCATTATTATTATTACAGTTATTACAACTGTTATCATTATTATTATTATTTTTATCATTGATTTTCTTAACCCTCATTCTTCCACTTTTCTCGAAGTACACGTACGAGCGTTGTAGTTACATTCAGGAACAGAATTTCTTGTTCAATGGGAGTTTATGCATTTTCAGATGTAAATATAAGGTGCATAAGACCGAGCTCGCGCGGGGACCGCGTTTACAAGCGCAACATCCTACTGACCGCAGGTTTATTGCCCGCGTTCGAGTTTTTTTTTTTCGTTTCTTCTCGTCGTCGTTGCCGCTCTTCTTTTTCGTTCTTATTCCTTCGCGATCTTTCATTTATTGCTTTTGCCTAGGTAACGTACCGCGTAAGCCCGGTAGAACTGGAGTACAGAAATATACGGGCGCAGCGTCGGAGTCCGCTTCGGAATATTGTGCAAAACGTTTCGACGTATACGCACGGAGAAAAAGAGAGTGAGCGGGAGAGAGAGAAAGAGAGAGAGAGAGAGAGAGAGAGAAGTGAGAGAGGATCGGAAAGTTTTTTATTCATCCGAACGGAAACTGCATGAGTTTCTCTAATCCTTCGAAGTAATGATATCTCGGGAGCCATATAGGCTGCTCTGCCATCAGCTACTGTAATTGGCCCATTACTTGCTACCGCTTGGAATGCAATCCAATTAGAGAGACAGAGAACGTATACGTACCCTCGGGCCGTTTCTTCGTTGCCACCGCGGTCTCACATGCACAATCCTCACACATACCGAACACGCATACACACGCTCGCATTTAGCCGCTTCCACAAGCTCATACGTTCCGACCGTGGCGAGGTTTCACTTATGCGTACGTCCACTACCCGACCACGACGTTTCACCATATCCCGCGTACACACAACGTGTGCGCGCCCCGTCCTCGGACTCGGCATCGGGCATCCTATATCCCTCGACCGGTAGTCGTTGCAGCCTCCTCCTTTGCTCAAAACCACGGCCGTCTCAGACTTCTCGCAACGATAAATTTCACGAATTAAGAATAACACCAACTCCTTCGTCCTTCTCGCACCCTTTTCCCCTTCCAAGGAGCACATATTGCGCAGGCCACGGGTATGCGTATCGTTACGCGCGACGATTTTTTCATTTTTTCAAACGCGCAGTGGTTCGCGCGATTGGCATCGACGGATAATTCAACCTTCGTATTTGTGGAAGATCGGTTTGATGGGATTAGACGGAATTCGAGGTGGAATCGTTATTTATTACGCTTCGATGGGTTCCAATCGGTGGAATATCGATCGATATGGAATAACCAAGGCCAACTCTTGTGGTTTTGTGTTTATACATCGTCCGCTTCGATACGATTTTTTTTTTTTTTAATTTTTTGAAGTTTTTTTAGATGTTTTTTTGATTTTTTTTATGGGTGCCCATATAGCAGATGGGTGTAGCTCGATCATGCGCGGGTATGCGTGTACGGGGTATCTCTACTCTTCGGCGCGGGGAGGCTGCAGCCTCTCGCACCTATCGGCAGGTGCATCTCGGATTATGTGGCCACATGTATGCGTGTTTACACGCATCGCGCGTACGTGTATGTAGATGAAGGCTTTTACGGTCCACGTAACCAGAGCGGCTTCTCGTCCACCGGTTTTAGTTTAGCGCATGGCCACGACGAGGCTGAGATACGTCGTTGCGTCGCGCACGTATATTCGAGGAGCCGACGGGATGTCGATAATTCATTATCGTGTGTTCCAATAACGCTGAGGGATGAAATTTTCAAACTTACGATCTATGAGAAATTACTTTTTTTCTTGAGTTAATTTAGGGATTTCTCATGATAAAAGCTTAGTACGTCGCCGCGAATTTGGAGCAATTAGGAGGATTCGTCCGTGGATTTTTTATTTTTTTATTTGTGTGTTATTTATTGATTTTTTATCGACCCATTTTTTGCTTCTGCTTCGAAGTTGGAAAGTGAAAAAGATTTATTACCCTAAACGTCTCTTATTCATCTAGTAATCAAAATCATCAATCGAAGATTGTTCCGATAGTGGTGGAAATTTTTTTTTTTCAATATTTTATTTCAACAAAATGGAAAATAAAAATCCAAAAAAATAAATAAATAAAAATCGTTTAATTCATTTGAGCGTAATTTCTTTACGAATTCGATAAAAAATAAGGTAATGCAACGAATGATCGATTGAAAAAGTACTGGAAACATAAAATAGTAAATATGAAAAAAAAAAAAAGTGAATTTTTTAATTATTTTCATCTATCGTCAATCTCTGACGAAAATTTTCGTGTTTTTCGGGTTTCGCAGGAAAAACCGCACAAATGTTCTCAATGTTCGAAATCATTTCCAACCCCGGGCGATCTCAAGAGCCACATGTACGTGCACAACGGTTTGTGGCCATTCCGATGCCACATCTGCAGTCGTGGCTTCAGCAAACCGACCAATCTAAAAAATCACATGCTGCTTCATCTCGGACGTTGCTCCAACAAAAAATTCATCAAATCCCTTCCCGACTTGTGACCGCAGGACTTATCCACGATACTTTTACAACTGCGAACAATCTTTCACCGCAACCGTCATCACGATCGTCTCCAACGTCAATGGAAGGATCTCGTGTAATTTTTTTTTTTATTTCATTTTATTTTTTCGACGCATCGATCGCGCGGGCGAAATTTTTTTGAAAATTTCGCATTCGTTCGGAAAACGATGTGGAACGTGATTCGACAAAAGGGACCAATAATTACACTACCGTATAAGAAATCGATATAATTTTTTTTATTAAATATTATAATTAATTAAGAATTCATGTGCCAGATCCCACGACAATGCTCATATACGTTATTAGTTGTATCGAGTCAGCGTCTTAATAAGTAACGTCGAGTCTGTATTGTTGTTGTATTTTTTTTTTTTTTTTTTAACTTTCTCGCGTGTGCGTGTGTGTCTGTGCGTAGCTGTTCACTGACGTTCTTGTATTTTTTCTTTCCTTCGTGTGTAAGTGTTTACAATAATGTTACGAATTTTTGCATTTTTATCGTGACGCACAATGTCACCCGAGGGGCCAGAGGGGGGGGGGGGGACAATTGCTATAATACAGATTGAATGAATTTAACATACGAACGTGACATTCTCACAGACACATCGACGTTCAAATGCTTAAGAATTCGTTTTATTCTCTTCATTGTAATTCACTTGGAACTTTAAAATCTTCTTCGCGGCTAATTACTGCGTTATTATTGAATGATTGTTAATTGTATATTATTTGTCAATATATATACTCTACATATATATATATACATTTCTCTTTTGTTTTAAATATATTTATGTATGTGCGTATTCCGTTAATTTATCGGATAATCGAATAGGGAGAATTAATTAACGTTTGTGAAAATTGTTTTCGAGTCATGCATCGGCCGTTGTCGGGATGCCATACTATGCTATAAACATATCGGAGGAAACAAAGTCTGATAAAAACGTAAGTCGGGAAAATATTGCCATACGAGGGGGAAGCAAACGAATGTTAGGGCAAAAAAAATATATATAGGTGTATTTTTTTCTACTTGTTTTCTGTAAATATGCTATTAAACGGAACACAATTTGGAGATATTTAGATTGCATTTTGTTATTGTTTTTTTTTTCTGCATTTCAAATAGAGATTTGTTTCATATATTTATTTTTTGCTTTTTCTTCACCGTTCTTTTTTTTTAACGTCTCTTTTTTTATTTCTTTCCCTTACTAATATCACCTCCGAGATTATTCGATTAGATCTCGGCACCGCCGCTTCCCAGCCCGGCTTTCGAATCGACAGGTACTTGCTTCTGGAAACAATCGTCCAGAAATTGGGCCATCGATAAGTAAAGATGACCCTTGACACCGGCCAGACTGTGACTGACATCGGGATAAACCTGAGGATAGCAAAAAAGTAACACAAAAAGATTCGTTACGCCAGTAAAATCGGTGGTCGTCGAATTATTTGAAAAATCCGCTCGTCACCTGTTGCCGAAACAGAATTCCTTTTTTAGCGAGATGTCGAGCCAGAGCCATGGACTGTTGGAACTGGACGTTGTCGTCGGCCGTGCCGTGAACCAAGTAAAACATTTTATCCCGCAGGTACTCAATTTTGTTGTACACGTCGGAGTCGGAGTAACCTTTGTAATTCGACGTTACATTCGGCAATCCCATGTAACGTTCTGCGTATGCCGAATCTGTGGTAATTCAAGATTCCGGGTTGGAACAGTATTTTGACTTTTATTTTATTCGGTC
>OZ020169.1:10395595-10432905 GCA_963971145.1 Sussaba pulchella | reverse complement strand
TTAGAAATTTCGTCGTTGTTGCGAGAAATGTTGAATAGTTTTTTTTAATTTTTTGTTTTATTGTCGATGATGAGGTGATGATTATTTATTGAACGAAATGGGGGAGACGGAGATAAAGTGCACGAGCCTCATGCGATTGGAGGAAATCGAAATAGACGAAAAAAAAAAGTCATCAATGAGAAGTCGGAAATGTTGAAGTGACCGTACTGTTGGATGTGATGTGTTCGGTATCCGTCTCGTTTAAAAATCCACCGACAGACTCCGATAATGCAACATTCACATCGTCTGTGGCATCTGTGGGTGAAATTACGTACAGAATATAGCATACGTATAGCACAAGTCGCATGATGTATGTACAGAAACGTGACCTGCAACTTCTCCGTTGCATCGCGTTGTACGGCAGTAAGATAAATTCTTTTTTGTGTCGTAAAATTGGTATCGTTGTTGACGGGCCAGTTTCCAGTCCCAATCGATGAGGTCGCGAATCTTATAATTTTTCGATTTATTATAACATAGCGATGTTGAATAGATCGATAAGTGTGTGACAAATAATATCTGAATAATTGAAAAAAAAATGTCAAGAGCAGGTAATTGTAGTGATAATAATAATTTAGACAATTAACGATCTAGCCGATAAAAATGGAATTTGAGATGAATATATTCTTCTTAAGTATAATTTTTCGGTAATAGATAATAGTAGTAATAATAATAATAATAATAATAATAATAATAATAATAATAATAATAATAATAATAATAATAATAATAATAATAATAATAATAATAATAATAATAATAATAATAATAATAATAATAATAATAATAATAATAATAATAATAATAATAATAATAATAATAATAATAATAATAATAATAATAATAATAATAATAATAATAATAATAATAATAATAATAATAATAATAATAATAATAATAATAATAATAATAATAATAATAATAATAATAATAATAATAATAATAATAATAATAATAATAATAATAATAATAATAATAATAATAATAATAATAATAATAATAATAATAATAATAATAATAATAATAATAATAATAATAATAATAATAATAATAATAATAATAATAATAATAATAATAATAATAATAATAATAATAATAATAATAATAATAATAATAATATGTACGATTGATAGCCAAGTCGATAAAAATGTGTTTAAAAATATATATACATCAGCTTTTTTCATCTTTTTTTAAAGTGATGGATAATAGTAGTAACAATAATAATATAAACGATCGACGACCCAGTCGACAAAGAATATATGAATATTTCTACACAAATTTATAACAGTGATGATAATGATAATATATAAGATCGACGACCTAGTCGATTTGGCCTGAAGTTCCCTTTAGATAATAAACAATTATATGCGCAAAAAAACATCGCTTGTCTAACAGAAACGCACTTGATCCCTCTTGCCGTATTTACGTGTGTATATATTTATGTGTCGGTGTATATATGCATAACACGCACACGCATACACGCACTTGCACATTTTTTCTCTGTATCTCTCTCTCTCTCTTTCTCTCTCTTTCTCTCTCTTTCACACACAAACACGCGTGTGAGTCCCAGCACATGTACATATATCGTAAAACGTTTTGTAAAAACAGTTACGCTAAATATTAATAATTTCGTATGCGATATCGCAACTAACAGAAAGCTGACATTATTATACCGTGGTCTACCTGATTAAATACCGTGTGCGCAGGCCAAAGTCCGCATCGTCTGTCACGTCACCCAATCATACACGAGAGATGGCAATTAACCTGTACGAATAATGCGAGATCTCTGTGCACGCTTCGGGGTGGTTATTGCCGCACCCCATGGACTTCACGTCAATTCGCCTGCTGCGAGAACGAGATACTTCCGGTTATCAAAGCCGGCTGTTAAGAAATCTCTACAATAAAACGACTCGTCGATATTTTCCACGACGATGTTGAAGCTTCGAGTTTCAAACAACCTCTAAATTCTTCAACAAAACTTTTCCGCATACAAACTCTGAGCAAACAGACCCAATTTTCCTATCGAACGAGTCCACTTCCTCCCGTCTCGAAGCCTTTCCCCTAACTCACGATCAGGCTTATCACGCGTGTTATATACCGGTCTTGTACTGGTTTTGTACTCTGCCAAAAATTCCGTTAATCTCGTCGCGATTTAAAATTATTTCATCGACTGGTGTGGTTAAAAAAATGTACTCTAAAAAGTGTTGTTTCAAACCAAAGACATACTCAAGAAGGTAAAGATTGAGTGTCAGAAATTAAATTAAAAAACGTGGTTTGTTCGACAAAATTGATAAAAAATAAATAAACCAACACGAACTACGCTGTTGGAAATAAATTGTAAAACAATTCGTAGTCGCTTGATGTGAAAAAAATAGTTCAGTCTTCACTATGTTTCAAAGAATGTTTTTCTATTCATTGGTGGAATATTTTACAAATATTTCCAACTGTTTGCCACCTCAGTGATGTACTGTGGAATTTTTGCATCACGCTATTACAGAAGATTCTCAACTACGCGTGTACTCGGAACGTGCGTGTGTATGTGTGTGTGTGTGTGTGTTTCAGAAAGATAGAGAATATAGAGAGCTATCTAAATGTATGGTGGAGATATACCCGGCGATTAGCGGAATCATCGATGAATAATAAAAATAAAAAAAATCACAATCGCATAAAGTAAATTATTAGAATATAAATAATTACAAAAAATATATACAAATATAAATGAATAATAAAATGAAAAATATAAATATAAATAATATTAATCAGTATTAATTATCAATTTATTGATAATTTTTTCACAGGATAGGAATCTAATAATATATAATAATAATTTTATAGGAATAGGAAATTATTAGAATATAAATAATTACGAAAAATATATACAAATATAAATGAATAATAAAATGAAAAATATAAATATAAATAATCTGAATCAGTATTAATTATCAATTTATTGATAATTAATTTTTCATAGGAATCTAATAATATATAATAATAATTTTATAGGAATAGGAAATTATTAGAATATAAATAATTACAAAAAATATGTACAAATATAAATGAATAATAAAATGAAAAATATAAATATAAATAATATGAATCAGTATTAATTATCAATTTATTGATAATTAATTTTTCATATGAAAGCACTAGCAGAGTATAATTTTATCAAAGTATAATCGTAATGAAAAAAATAAGAATAATAATGCGTTGGCCGCGGAGAAGATGGTGACTGAACAATAGTTTAAAAGGCCACACGGCTACCCGCGTGTGAGACAGGGAACAAAATTAGGCATCAATAATATCCATACTGATTTATATACATAGTAACAAATCTCTACGAATCGCGCGAGCGATAGATAATGAATAAAGGCGGATAGATCGATAGAACTGGAACGTTGGTAAATAATTAATCGTACGTGTCCCCTCTCGTTGTACTTACTCGCAACGGGTTTGTGCTTGTTTTTATCTTTTTTTCCAGTAGCAGCATCGGCGCGTCGTTGATCCTTGTTGACGGCATTGTCGACGTCGGTCTCGTACTGGTCGCTCCAATCGTTCTTGTCGGTCCAGCTGCTGTATCGATTCGCGATTCCGGAGTGAAGATCGGTCTCGCTGTCCGACAGCGCGTAACGGCCTTCGGCCTTCGCGGCGGTTGAGCAAGTGATGCAGATTGCCGGATGCAACGAGGTACCGACATCTGGCAGTACCGAGCTTACGCGATAAAGGTGACGTTGTCCCGGTCTCAACGGTGGGATTCCAATGAAATATCTGAGGCATCGCATTGTTCGACATATTGTTTTATTCGTTTCGATCCGACATCTTCGAGTGCTCAATCAAACGTCATTCGCGTAATAATAATAATAATAATAATAATAATTTTTTTTTCATCTATCAACGTCGAAAATTGGAGAAAAAAAAAATTAAAATTTCTTTTTGATATCACGAGAATGTGAATCTTCGAAATTGGAGTTGGATCGAGTGGATAGTAGAGCAAGATATAAATTCGTCGAAGCATTAACTATTTTTTACTTCAAATCTTTCATCCAAATGTGTATTTTGTTATCGCAACGTCTTTATTTTCATTTATTTATTTTTTCTAATCTGACATAGGTGATCACACCACAGTGATCGACAAGCTGTGGTTCTGTTTATTTATTTTTAGGAAATAAAAGGTTTTCCGTAGGTGATTATTATTTCACGTACGAAATTCGCGTCAAAGATGGGGAGCACATGTTCGGTAATGATATTTTTACTCACATGGTATTATTATCTTGATCCCAGGCTAGTATTTTGACAACCTCGCAACGACCGTGAGTCAGTGGAACGACCTGTTTCCTGGCCACGTTAACCCACACGATGTGCTTGTAATAGCCCGCTGCCTGACCGTCCCGTACAGGCGATATGGCGATGTAGCTGCTGCCGTTGGATGAAAAGAGCGGCGATTCGGGCGGTGTGTCGACCCAACCCTTGGATTCGCCGATTCTCTGGATTTCCTGAAACCGACAGTGAGAAATGAACCGCGGACGAGGATGAAGGACGCCGCGACGTCGAAGATCCACGGGCGAACGTCGGGACCTCGAAGGACCCGGATAAAGCGTTCTTGGCTGTGGGAGGAGCGCTGGGGCAAGACGAATAGCCCGGCAGAAATTTTCGAAGGCATCAAGAATATGTATACAAATCTATGTAACCAAATTTAGAAATAAAGTAAAAATAGATAAGTACATTTAATTTGAAGGAAATAATTTATAATGTGATCAATTTTTTAGTTAATTTATTTATTTCAATATTAATGCATTTTTAATTGATATAGGATGGAGGATAAAGTTACGATAATCTTTTTACCAACCTGACAATGCCACAACGGGCTTTTGCAGACCGTGATTATCGATAGATTCTGAGCGCGTGTCAACCACGTTATGCAAACTTCCGTCAATGAGATCCAAGACGCCGTTGTGAAATAATGTTCCCTGAGAAAAATCAATCAAAATGAAAAGCAATGAATAATACGCGATTCTATCCTTCTCCGTGCATGTTTTTGATGCATGAATTGTTTAAAGTCGACGCAAAAATGTTGAAAATAATTGTAAAATTGAAGAACGTTTCTGCTTCTTAAAAATAAGCAACTTCGTCAGCCATTTCAGCCATCAATCATTTTTACAACAATTAAATTTCGTTTGTTCTTTCTTCAAAATTAATTTGAAATTAAATCTTGGAACACTGAATCACGCAATTTTTCGATCATAAAATTGTCGAAATTAAATATTCAACAATTTTTCATTGCTCGGAATGTTTATGATTGAATAATTTTTTTTCTATAAATTATTTAACATTTTTCTCATTTTTTACAAATATTTCCAACTCAGTGAATGTTCGAATTTGTCGATAATTGTAACGAAGCAGTTTGGAAGTGCAAATATCGCAGGTGCATTCATCGATGCTCTAATAAATAAATCGTAGGTAATATCTACGCGTAAAAAAAAAGGGCGTGTAAGCTGTATCGTAATTGATGAGAAAGTGTTCGGCGCACTTGGATGAATGAATACGTTGTAAAACTAAGCAGGATCAATGAACTCACACATGCTCGATCGCAGGTGGCGGTTTGACTACCTTGGTGTGTATATTCTTTGGATCGGCAAGATCGGCAACGTACAGTTTCACCAAAGGATTCGGCGTTCCAGGCTGAAAAATCATGGTTTCACTACGATCTCAACGATTGCGAACACTACCCAGCTAATTGTACACGTATATAAATATATATTTCTTTCTATTTTTCAATGCAGATCTATCAGCGATGCGGTAGCGAGAAAATATAATTGGCGAAAATTTGGTTCGACGATGGGAGAAACATTTTTTTTTTTTTTTTTACCTTTGGGTATCGCAACGATCTTATGTCCGGATAGAGAGCTTTGCTCTCCTCGCCGAACCAAGGAATATGCATTTCTTCGACCAACGAGTCGTTGAACGAGGCGTAGAGCATGAGATGACCATCCTTGGACATCCAAATAGCTTCGGCGCTGCGCAAAATTTCTTCTGCAAAAATTATTATTCATTTTGTCGTCGGACGAAGAAACAAAAATTTGTTTTATTGACCAATTAATGTTGAATTGTGATTTTTAATTAGATTTGGAAATTAAGTTTGTGGGCTACCTTCGTAGAGCCAATCGGGAAATCCATTGGACATTATTCCCGGGACCGCTGTGTCCGTGACGCGATATTCCGAGATGCTCGTAGGACTTGTTTTGTAATATATGTCGTAATCTTGTACCATGACGAGACCGTGACCCCGCGGAGTCCATTGCGCGTGCAGCAGATACGGATGAATATATTTTTCCGGATTGGGCGTCAATAGCACGGTTTCACTAAAATTCATTTTCGTCGAATTTTCATTGCATTTCCCGCGTTCATGATAAGACCAAAAAAATGTATCCAAGTATGGATATTATTCGCAAGAATTTAACGAACAATGTTACTCACAAATTTACGAAAATTATTATTGTCATTTAAACAGATCGTCGAAAGAGACGGAACTTTTATTTTTTATTGACTGCCGTAAAATGTAACATGCCATAAATTAGGAAAATTATTTATCTGACTTTCTTTTTAAACTGTGTATCGTCTAAAAATAATGTGAAAATCTATTAAATATTTTTACTGACCGTGTATTAACGTCGTAGACGGTGTACTGTGCCAGATAAGAAAATCGAAACAATTTCTTCACGTTCTGAGCTATCAGAAGATATCGATGATCCGGCGAGACGGAAAACTTGACGGGATTCAAACGTCTCTATACACAAAATTGCACGATTTGAAAAAAAATCCATATTCAATTGCCTGCAGGTATCATCGGCAAAAGTCAAGAGCTTCGTATCGATTATCAAAGCAAAGAAAAAATTTGCAATTCCTATAATCGGATATATACCTATCAGATATCGGACTAAATTCCATTAAAGGGCGATAGTAACGAGTCGTTCTTCGAGATAATGAAATAAGAACAAAGAAATTGAAAAATATGCCAGCACATTATTTTTCAAGTGTCTTCTTACGAGCGATCTACTTACAAAGGTCTCGTTGGGCATCAAACTGTGAGACGTGACGTTGGGATCCGAGGCGTCGAGCAGCGATATGCCACCCCAAGGATCGCGATAGCATATGTGTCGACCGCTGACCCAAGTGCCATTGAATAGCGGAGGAGATAATTCTCCGGATAGGACCTGGTGGCATAACGGCGCGTAAAAAATAAAAGGGAAGCAAAAAGATGCAAGAAAAAAAGTCAATTTTTTTTTTTTCATTCCCTCGGAGGGTTGAGAGCGACACCGAGTGTTCGAAAGCTGTTCGAAAGCTGTTCGGGGAGTCTCACCGGGTCGATCGATTAATCGAGACACTTGAGTAATCTACCTCGGTCCGTCCTATCACGTTTTTTTTCTCTTTTCAATAGAAAAAAGAGCCTCGTGTGTCTTAGAAAAAATCCGTGCCACCCTTCTTTATCGTTGATGATAAGAGATCCGTACGTCGGGGTTGTTCAACGATGAAAAAAAATGGATCGCTTACCTCGGACAGTCGTAACCGAGCACCCCTGACTCGGGGTCCCTCATCGGGGGGTGTGAGAAGCGCCACGGAGGTGACGATCAACGCGAGAACCGCAATTATGACCAACAGCGCTATCAGGATGCCACGCCAGTTTCGCTGGTTCGGATTCGTCGAGACCAGCTCCTGTTCGATGAACAAAAAAATCGTGACATTGATAGAAAAAAAAAATTAAACGTATAACTTTGGGATCCGAAGTTTGTCGATGGAGATGTATTTTTGTTTTGTTTTATCGTGAAACGATAATCGATTCGTTCGTGTCGTCAGAAGGGTAAAAGATGAGTGAAGCCTTCGGTTATTATTTATTAATTTATTTGTTTATTTAATTATTTATTTATTTATTTATTTATTTATTTATTTATTTATTTATTTATTTATTTATTTATTTATTTATTTATTTAATTATTTAATTATTTATTTATTTATTTATTTATTTATTTATTTATTTATTTATTTATTTATTTATTTATTCATTTATTTATTTATTTATTTATTTATTTATTTATTTATTTATTTATTTATTTATTTATTTATTTATTTATTTATTTATTTATTTATTTATTTATTTATTTATTTATTTATTTATTTATTTATTTATTTATTTATTTATTTATTTATTTATTTATTTATTTATTTATTTATTTATTTATTTATTTATTTATTTATTTATTTATTTATTTATTTATTTATTTATTTAATTATTTATTTATTTGTTTATCATTATTATTGATACTGTAGCCATTGAGTCTTTATATCGCGTCCATCCTATCATGCACCCTCGGCAGAGCATATTACATTCGACTCACGAAACATGTTTCCAAGTTCACGTGTCTCTCAGCATCACCCAGAAAAATCAATAAGACCCATGTGATGCCGCGAAGCACGAGGTATCATGGAAAACGAGAGAGACGAATGATGATTTCGCTGCGCTGGGAAAAAATTGGTTGGCAAGGGGTTATCGCCAGCCGGAAATGTCTTCCGGTGACGGCGATGAATGGCCGCAGGATGAGTGTACTCGGCGGTCACGGTTGTGTATGATTTATCGAGCCGAGAGACGAGGAAGTGAGATCAGTGGTGGAGGTCAATATCGAGTCGGACGAATCCAATTGAAATATCTAAAGTCGGCCGGTAAAAATAAAATCTGAACTTGCACTCTCGGGAATTTTCAAGATCGCTATTATACACTGCTCAAACTTTTATTTAAACTTCTATTTATTCGAGCCAAGTAAATGAATTAAAAAAAATAACGTAATGATTTTCTTTATTTTTACACAATTATTTTTCGTTATATTTATAATAATTCGAATTTTAACAATTTTTTGCTTTCATGAAAAGTTGACGTTTAAAACTTTTGCAATATAAATTGTTTACGGCAGTGAAAACGTGACAGAGTTGGGATTGTTTTCGTCGCTTATACAGTTTTTTGTATTTTTTATGAGTTTTCGGGAGAGAACTGAAGCATGCCATTCTTGGCTAGTTGTGCTGACAAATGTAGGTATATGAAGCCGGAGGTTCAGCCGGATATTGTTCAAAATTTCACACGCGTCTGTGCTGAATTATTTGATTGGAATCAACCGAAATGTGAGTGAGTGCAGACAAAGTGGATGTTGCCGGGGTCCAACCGGACGACGTGCCCGGACTTTCAAGCGAGCTTGCGACCTGTTTTTACTCGTCAGAAAAAGCCTCACGAAATTGCCTACCCTCGTTTACTCGCGGTTCACGGACGAAACGGTCAAGAGGCAAAGTGTTCCATTTCGAGCTTACAATCTACGTCGGTGGATTACGCAGAAAACATTTTTCTGGTAAATTCACAGAAAGAAAAAGAAGATAAAAAAATACGGTAAAATATTATTAATTCGCTGACGTTCTGATTTTTCAGGTGCAGGAATGAAAATGTTGGGCGAATATACAAATTGGACGTCGTTAACGATGGAAATGGTTTATATATACATATACTATTATAAACATATGTATACGTCAACGGTAGAAAGATGCAGAGCAGCTTCTCGACCTCTGTGTGTGTGTTTTTTTTCTCCGGAATAATTATATCCAACTTTTTTTTTCCACAACGAGGTCCTTAAAGCTCTCGCTCTGATATAAATAAACGGAAGAGCAAAAGAAAAAAGTGAGAGGGGAAGAGAAAGAAAAAAGAGTTCGATAATAGTGACGGGACGTAAAGCTCGAAATAACTGGCCTTGCTCCTTCCGATCGTAAAATAATCTTTGAAAGCTCGCGGCTCTCGTTATCCGACAAATTAACGGTTTATCGAAGTCTCCACCTACAGTCCACTTTATAATCCTCACAGCATTGAGAAGAAAAAAAATACGCAAAGACTAAAAAGCAAATATAATTAAAAAATTCGATTAAAATTTCCATCCGATCGAAACTTTTTAAATTAAACGATATTTTCATCTCGAAATATTCCGCATATTTCTATAGATGCTAAAGCATCTATTGATATTTTTTCGTGTACATAAAATACTAGTTTTAGCAGGAAGCTGAAAAATTTCGTGACGTTTGGGGCGTCTTTTTCCATTTTCGTTGCGAAATTTCGCGGTGAAGAGCGAAGCATGCAAGCCCGACATTAACCATTTTCCGAGGTTTTGTGCATGTGTGCGTGTGTGTAAGAGGTATTCGAGACTTGACGAGCAGGGGTGAGGTCTGCTTTTAGCATCTGGGTAGTCCGGTTGCGGGGCAGTCAGCTGGTGCTGGTTTAATCGATAGAGAAAGGGCCGGTGGGTCGGTGTGCAGAGTGGGCTAACGCTTCTGTGTGCAGAGTCCTGTGCTTCTACAGTCGTTTGTCGGTCGCACGCGGACAAAATCGGGGTTGTAGCGTTCTGTCGCGGAAAATAACGCACGATTTTGCTAATCGTGACTTCCACTATTTATTATTATTATTTTTTTAAATTTATTATTCATTTCATTACACTGAGTTCGAGTGTCCCCGAGTTGAGTTAAAAACCGAGTTACGCTTATTAGCTCGTGAACGAGTGGGAAATCGATCGTTCTTCCCTCGATTGGTTCGATTAGCCTTGGCCGAAACCGATTCTTTTGTGGAACGGCTATCCGGTCGAGCGCGCACTCGCGCACACGATTAACGCGGCTCCGGTTGGAGTGCACGAACCGCTATTACCCGATAGAACGATCGGTGTAACTGGCACATATAACTGGGACATGCGTTTGTTTTTTTTTTCTTTATCAGGACCATATTTTAGCATTTTTTCCGTTCGATGAAAATTCGTTTATGCGATAAAAAAATGTAATTCATGCGATAAAAATTGGAGATTGAAATCATTGATCGACTGTGAATTTAAGTAATAGAATTAAAGTAAAAGAATATGCTATAAATCGACTTGAGGTCAACGAGAAGATTAATTTTTTTTTTCTGAATTTATTTATTTATTTGTTTTTTCTAAATGAGTATGGTGAGATGAATAGATTTGTTCTTAACGCGATATATGTTACGAATTGCATTTAATTTGTCGAAATGAATTTATGAGGTAAAATGAATTTATATAAAAATAAATTTGAATTAATTATTTTGATAATAGAAATTATAATGGGGACGAAAAATGTTACGTCAATAATGCTATTAAAGGCTCGAAAAGTTCACAAAGGGTTTCTATGTATATGTCTCCACCCGAGGCAGATATCCGGGTGACTCTCGTACGAACGCGCGGGAGGACAACAAGGGTGAATTTTTTTAATTACTTTTTATTAGTCACACATGGCTGTTCGGGAAAAGGTCGGGTCACCGAGATATGGATAAATTTATTTTCACAGCCGCCTCCGCGTGCACTCTCGCGAATAGTCCTAGTAGTTCACGGATGGCAAGGATAATTCGAAAGAGAACGTAGGATGAACGATTCCTTCAACCCCGTGCCTGGCGCCGGTGTAAAAATGGATTAATATCGATAATTGGTTTCCAGATGGAACCTCAGTCGAGTCCGCGAAGTTGGCTCATCAGCTTGCTTGAGCTTCACACTTTTGGCGGGACTTGACACGGTCGAATATTATATTCAGTCCCTTGCAACTGCGGTACAATATTTCTTTCTGCATTTTTTTCTCGCGATCTTCTTGAATTAACGAACCATCAGCCGGGCCAAGCGATTAATTGATTAAAAAAAAAGCATTACTATTCTCACAGCTGCCTACCAACAATGACGGGTTTGAAGGATACGAAAAAAAAAATGCAATTTCAATAATAAAAAAAAGAGCTCAGAAAATAAGCAGCATTACTGAAAGTTGATCAAATATCCAATGCGATAGACTCATGAACAAAACGAAAAATATCGTCTCGCTTATCAATAATAACGGAGCTTATAAAAGAAATTCATAAATTAGAATAAAAAACGGACGATTGGCATGTAAACGATAATTTATTAATAAATAATACAGCGAAACAAAACATTCGTAGCTCCTCCGTGTGGTAATGTGTGACAGAAGAATATCGCTTAAGACACGAGTGACCGATTTCAAAGGTGAATGAAAAAAACAAAAAAAACAAAAAAACAAAAATACAGCACGCATGTAAGTACAGTGTGATACGCAATCTGTACCTCATCGTCGTACATGTTGTCGTGATCTGCCATTGCAGCGGCCGCTCTTGTAAAATGACGTTGAAGATCGAAGAAGCCAGCGGTGATAATTCGCGCTTCTTTTTCACGTTGTTCCTCGTCTTCAAGGCCGACGGAGCGATTGCGCTATCCGCTAACCCATTCGAGAACCAAAATTGAGATGAGTTTTCCGGACCTCGCTCCGCGGGTACCGCTCCGACTTCCGTCCACGGACTTTTGGTACTGAGCCGCGATCCCCAGTGATGCTGCGAAGCCCCGGAGTCTGCGCGCTTCGAAAGCTGCGCAGGATTATGGAGTTCAGGTGCAGAGGGTGAAAGAATAAATAGACGATGAAAAAGGACCGAACGGCAGAGATGCCACGGCGCTTCCTCCCGCGATGTGTCTCGAAAGCAAGAGGGAGAGTCGAGCGAGAACGGAAGCCAGAGAGAGAGCGAGAGGGAGAGAAATATATTATAGAAGAGAGGAGGATAAATAAATATTTTTTGAGAGGGAGGGTGGCAATATTATTGCGAGAGAGAACGGAGAGAAGAATAGAGGAAGAGCGAGAGAGAAATATATTTTCAGAAAATAAAGTGGCACAAATTAGATTTTAGTGAGAAATATTATAAGAGGTATATATGATAGAATAAAAAAGTGAGAGACGAATTTATATTTCGAGCGAGACGGAGAGAAAGAGCGAGAAAAAGAGAAAGAGAGAAAGAGAGAGAAAGAGAGAAAGAGAGAAAGAGAGAGAGAGAGAGAAATATATTTCCAGAAAATAAAAAGACAAATTCGATTTCAGAGAATAATAATACTAGCGAGATACATTCTAGAAGGAAAAAAGAGAGCCGAATATATTTCTGAGAGAGACGGAAAAAAGAGGGAGAGAGAGAGGAAGAGAGAAAGAGAGAACGAGAGAGAGAACTCGGGAGGGTAGTGAGAGAAAGGTGTAGACGAGTTACTATCGTTGTCGAGAACCTCCGCAAGCGTGCTACCCTTGCGTTCAACCCGCCTCGTACTGCTGATAAGTCGCTCGCAGAATATCGCAGCCCCAGACAATTCTGATATAGTGAATAATAGCGGCGATTTCTCTGTCGTTCCCTCACTCTCTCTCTCTCTCTCTCTCTCACTCTCCCCCTCTCCCTTTCTATTTCACCGTCATCCCTTCAGCTTTATTCTCTTCCATCCGAGCACACGAGCTCTCTTATCATGAATCGTGCACGATAACGAATTGCCATACTTATTTTCCGTTTCGTCGTTCCACGCGAGCTACTTTGCGATTCAAGCGATATTATATCGTTTTGCTACCGGTCGATTGACATTATCGGACATCAGAGGTACGTTAATGGAGCCCCACGACTTCGCCCTAATAATACATCCAAGTTGTTCGATAAATACGACGTGTAATTTAGCTTTGATTGAAAGGCTTTTGTCAGCTCGGTATTTCACCGTATTGACGAATATCGTGATCGTCGTACCTCGAGTTCCACCCCATCCCAATTCGCAGTCTCGCGCTTTCACGAGCTGATACGTTCTTCGGACCTTCCTGCGTGTCACGTGATTATCAGCAGGTATGATCGTACGACTTGGAATCGATGGAGTTAACGCTGATTAATTTTTTCTTTTATATAGACAATTGCGCGAACGATCATCGACGTTTGTCGATTACTCAATTATGATAGAAGTCTGCGATGAACCATCGTCACACCCTTCGTCGTATAAGCCCGGGGCGCAACTGCACCGGTTCGCCGACTTAGCAGCCATGAGTGAGAGTGAGATAGCGCGATTGATAACGGCATTGGTGCGAACGAGACGAAGATGAAGGTAAGACGAACGAGTGAGAAATTTCGAATTCATTTTTCACGTTCGTGTGTACGATAGGGCCTGGATGGAAAGCGACGAAACTTCAATTAGAGAATATCGAGGAAGCGGACGTGAGATAGCGACGACCGGTAGTTTGGAAGTACGGCCGTGAGCGGCGCTGAAAGTCGAAAGAATTTATCGCGAATCGAGCGTATTCCATCGACATGTACACGTGGATCGATAATGCTGCGAGAAAAAGTGTAATCGCAATAGAAAGAGAGAAGACTATGGGTGGTTCTGAATCGTTCTCTTTCTGGTTAAAGCTGATTGGTACAAATGATCTATATCTCGATGATTTCGACCAATCAGCTTCAACTAGAAAGAGAAAGATTTAGAACCACCCGGAGTCTTCTTTTTTTCTATTGCGATTACACTTTTTCTCGCAGCATTATCCATCTGTATATGTCGATGGCGTATTCACGGAAATATGAGCAATGAGGTGGCTGTCGCGCCGCCACGCGGTATTGTCGGGAACCCGAGTCCACTACGAAACGGAGCCTTTGGTAGGGAGAAGCAGAGCACTCGGGCGATAACTTATCTGTAGCGAGTATTATCAGAAATTCTGGTTGCCATCAGTACCATAGAAAAAGCGATAATACGAAAGCGTGGATTCCGGAAGCTTGGAAAATTGTACTCACGTGCTCAGTTGGTATTACAGATCGCGAACGGAGCCAGCGAGAAATATTCTGCAGGCCTGAGAAATCGATCGTCACGCACGTAGCGGTCTTATAACGAACTATCGCTTCACGTTGTGTCCAAAAAGAAATTGATTGGGAGAAAAACAACAGCTTTCCATAAATATTCATCATGAAATGACATTTCGTTAACCCTATAATCAAAATTATTACAAAATTTCTCAAGTGTGATTTATGATTGAGACACAAAAAATGGTCTCGTCAATTCCGACCTCAAAATTTGTTTTCCTCTTTTAAATCAAAATAAATAGTAGAGTTTCAATGAACGATGTCGAACAATTTCAGGAAGCGATTGCGGGTCTCGTGTAAATTTTGCAAATTATTAAAACTCGATAGCGTCCACGAAGAATTTGATTTTGAGAGAAGCTGAAGGAGGGAAATAAGCGGAAGGAAATATATTGAGCAATCATGCAGGGACTGCGATCTCATAAAGGAATGAACTTCCCGTCGTTCTTCTATGAAGATGACGATAGCTTTGACGGCGGACCTTGGGATAATGAATACTTCACCAGTTTTGACGAGCTAGACAGAATGTGCGAATCTACAAGAAGTAGGAACAAAATCATCGAATTAACAGATACCGGCTGCGACGCGCGTTCTCCGGGACAGACGATTAAAATCAATTCCGCCGCAAATCTCAAAAAAATCTACAAATCAAAACCTCCAAACGTCATAAAAAAAGTCCCCAAACCGACCGAAAAAGTAGTAACTCGTCGTAGCGGCGGAGACACCCGAAGAAACGGAAGTCCAGCCAACGAATATTCGCCGCTTCAAGATGTCGACATTTTGAGAAAAAATTGTCCGATCGATCTTGCAGTCTCGAGCGGTACATTCGTCGTTTCGGATCGCGACGTAAGACGAGGTTTCGCGCAAGACGTTGACGATTCCAGTGAGATCGGGCGAAGGTCGTTTGAAGGTCGTTGTGAAACGTTTGGCGATGCAGGCAGCGACGATGATGAGGAGTTTGATGAATTTCGGAATAAAAGGAGATACATTGATCGAGGAGTGGACGGCGATTGCTTGTCGGACACGTCGAAATGTTCGATCGAAATAAAGTCTTCCGATTTGTCGGTGCTTGCCGAGCCCTCGAGCAGCAACGCAAGTATATCAAAGGTCGCTGAGATTCCAAAGCGACAAGAAACACCGAGTGAGCTCGCGAGAACGAAAAATGCGGCTCGAAAAGCCGCGAGTGCGTCGGAAAAACTTTTTCCGGCGCAAAAAACTCAGCGGAAGAGCAATCGAGTTTCGTCGAACAAAATGGCGGTTCTCGCGAAGAATTCGAAGGAACGTCAAGGCGTTCAATTGAAATCGGATAGCTCGCGGCGTGGGCAGAAGTTCGGGTCGACGGGGCGGAATATCGTTGAGGCGAAGAGTGTGAAGGTTGGAAGAAAAGCTTCGCAGCTTTTGGGATCGGTGAAATCGTCTGCTGAGAACGTTGGGACGAGAAGTCACGTCGGGGAGGAACATTTGGGCAAACGGTCCAGGCTGCCTGTGTGGCAAGGATTGCGACGGGAGTCCAAAGTTACGACGAGTATTGACAAAATTGGGAAACAAAAAGCCAAATTCGTGAAAAAAACTCAAAAATTCGAAGGTGAAATTGATAAAATAAATAATCTTGCTGAAAACAAAATGGAAGTAACAGCTTGCGATGACGATAAAAACGGCAAATTTATTGAAAAGCAAAGTGAAGAGATTTATTCGAAATCATCGAAAATCAACGACTTAGAAGATGTGCTCGAAAATAATTCGACGTTATTGAAATCAGAAGCTGATCCGGAAACTGCGAAAATCTCCGAGAATGGACTAATTGAAAATGGTTTAGAAAAAGAAAAAAGGTCGCGAAATATCGAAACTAAGGTAAAGAAGTCAGTGGAGATCAATGAACCGTGGAAAAAAAAGTTGGAGGACCAGTCAACATCGGAATTATGGAATGAAAATTATGAAAAAGCGTACGTGAAAGGCAGGTCAGTAGGTTTGAAGATTCATAAAATGGCGAAGGCAGCGAGGGAAGAACGGAAACGAAAATTGGAAACGAACAATTTAGATGATTATGACGTAGGCGTGAAGATCATGCATCGAAGGATGCTGAACGTTGATATGCCACTTGTGGGGACCACCGTTGACGATAGAGACAATTATATACATGATCCCGAATATTCGCAAATAATTCAGGCACCTATCATAATTACACATGGCCAATTTTTGTCGAAATTACCTTTCAAATAAAATCACAAACAATTTTAAATTTTATATTCTTATTATTATTCATTCAGTCAATGATAAGTCACTTAAAAGTAAGTTAGTTTTAAAAAAATGTATATATACATTTTTTATTCTTGACAGTCGGCTTCATTAAATAACAAGTTTTGTTGTAATTGCTCGACAGCCGATAATTGAAACTTTTTTATTTATCCAGCGTCGGTAAGATTCGCTAGAGATACCACAAGGGCGGGGTTGTACAAATTGTAACTTTTTTTTGGTAGCAAGATGTCGCGAAGCGTCGGTAAGAACGGAAACTAATATTTTCCTTAACATTCATATCGTTCGCTGGCAATAAAAACCAATCTTATCAGCTTCCTGGTCCTGGCACAAGCACAGAGAGGACACTCAGCGATATTTTTAAAATTATTTTTCAAACAAATAACTATGATTGATTGTCCGACGACAATTAAAAATATTCACATTACCGCAATAATTATAAATGATTCAGATGAATCGTTGTTTTACAATGGTTTTATCATTTACTAAGTATTACAATGCGTGATCAATCACCGATGACGTTATTAAAAATACATTTTCAATAAATTAATCAATCCATTCTCCGATCATCCCCCATGCCTGTCCGATTTATATC
Source organism: Sussaba pulchella (assembly GCA_963971145.1). NCBI lineage: Eukaryota > Metazoa > Arthropoda > Insecta > Hymenoptera > Ichneumonidae > Sussaba > Sussaba pulchella. Next base: position 10,415,320 of record OZ020169.1, on the reverse strand, counting down.
CGCCGAGCGAAAACCTTGTGGCGAGCCTTCGGGCAAGGTTGTTATAAATCATATTTTCTTAAAAGTCATACTTATTTAGAAACCGAAAACTATACCATTTTTTTCCCTTATAACGACGTCAAACGTATCTAAATAAATTTAAAAAATATACCACAATAAATCTCGTAATCCTGCATGATGTCAGATTCTGAATTCATCAAAAAATGTTGGATACTCTAGAAAAAAAAAATTATTTTCCCATTTTCATTATCGACTGAGCGCGCAATAGACCGACATAAAAGGGTTCACACCGTCCCTTAAATTATACCTATACTTCTTTCATCCCTCGATGAGTCAATCGTTGCTGCAATTTTCCAGGCTGCCCGAGCGGTATTTCTCCAGATTCCCTCCAATACGAGTATAACGTATATATAGATATTATAAAAATGATTGGCTGATTTTCTTTCGATAGAATCGTCGAGATTATCCTCGATGGCCCTCGTTTGCTTCCTACACGGGGCTCCGGCTTCGAAGGCCAGAGAGAAAAACGTTGTACGTTTATGTGGCTCCCGATAAAAAGAGAAAAATAATTGTGAGCCGTAGACGTACCAACTGGAACAGCACGTACCGTGCACGGTCTGTATGTGAGTCAATAGAACCTAGCGAAAAAGAGGCGAGAGACACGGAGGTGTAAACGAGAAAACGTGCATAGAAACGTGCTCCGGATGTGCGAGCACTCTTCGGTCTCAGGCTTTAAAGACCCACCTGCTACGTGCGAAAAAACGAAATATGAAAATAAAATAATAAAGAGACACTTAAAAAAAAAAAAAAAATTGCAAAGCGCAAGTTTGCACAAGTTGCTTTCTCATTTTTTTTGTTTCATCGTCACCCGGCCTCTGTGAGAAAGTTGGCTCATTTTGTCTTCCACCCGAAGAAAATAAAAATTCCGAAAAAGATACGAACAATTGTGAAGAAGTGCTAAGAATAAAATTAACGATAAATTTCCTTACATGAAAAATTTGCGTCTATCAGTCCAAAGATTTTTACATTTCAAAATCTAATGTTCGAACATTATTCTTCGAGAACCATTTTTCCACAATTTTTACATAATTTCGAGTTATTTCGACGTTAAAAGCTTGATAAAACAAAATATCTCCGTGATATCAGAGTTTTCTTTATCGGAAAGCAAAGTGACGCGACGGATGCGAGAGATGAAAAACGAGTCAACGTTAAACGTAAGCTTCGAACTTCCGCACGGTTGCTCGCGAGTAATGCCGAGAGCCGGAAGCGCCGGAGCGAGGTCTCCGAGGGCTCCGCGTTGAAAACGTCACAGACGGATAAATGCACGGTAGCTACACGAACGGTTTTTTTTTTCTTTACTTTTCACCTCGCGAATCCTCGCCACCCTTATATCCACCCGCTCGCTTCTCATAACAGCTACGTGTGATTCGAGTTCACACTTCCGGATATCCCTTTTCAAAAACGTTCGCGACACTCGTGCGCGCTAAATACATAATTTCTCGGATGATCTTCAACGCTTATCGCGTTCTTTGATCCCTCGCGCATATTTTTAATTCATGCATTTTGCCGCATTTTCCAAATGGACCGCGCGCGTCGTTTCTCCGGCGTGGAATATAGGTAGAAGGTTTGAAATAGTTTCGTATCTTTTGCAGAAACGATTGATCATCCGTACAGGTCTGATAATCGAGGTCAAAGTCATATGTACTCAGTGGCTCGTCGTTAATCTTCGATATGTCACGGGATTGATTTATTAGCTTTTGAAAAATAATCCGAATGATTCTTAATAATGATAATAATAATTTTACTGATAATAATAGAAACGACCCACTGATACAGAAATGAATAGTTTCTGCGATTACCGACGACATTTATAATAAAAGATAAATAATTAGACATTTATTATTATTATTATTATCATTATAAATATCGTCGGTAATGGCAGGAACTGTTGATTTCTATATCGGTATCCCGTTATCATTATTATAAGTAGAATTATAATTATCATTTTGTATAATAATAATAATTATTATTATTATCATATTGTTGCTGTTGTTGTTGTTAGTATTTCCAATTTACTGTTGAACTTGAAAGATATATATTTGAGAGTGCGCCGATAGCGAGGCAGCTTTCGAGGACAAGATTACAAGGATGAATCGGCGATATAGAGCGAAGAAGGGGTGGTCGGGCCGAGGCTGAGATTGCGGGGTTGGCCCACTTTGTCCTGCGCAACGAGTTCCTCATGGCTCAGCGGTATACCTCGGTGTAGATATACACGAAAAGGGAATAAGGTAAAAAGAGGAAAGCCGGAAAAGTAGGTGCCTATGTCGAGCAAGGTAGATAGAAGGCTAGCAGAAAGAAGAATCCTTTATACTTATTCCAACCGATTGGATGTTTGCAGTGTTCAATTGATTTCCGATTGGCTGAACCCATTTGATATTTCTAGGTCACTGTTTTATATGTTTTCCACTTTTCTTTTTTTTCATATAAATCGAGTAATATTGTGCGGTAAGTCTGTTCGTGCTCTCTCACTTTTGCGGCGAATCCGACACGTTTGTATGCCATTTTTCTTCGTGATATTTTACGTGTCATCTTCTTGTATCAAAATCGACGATGTTGTTCGTCATTCAATTTAATTCCGAACGATATGGTGTTAATTTTTTTTTGTCCTTGCTCCTGTTTCGAATAGATATTTTTGTTTGGGTTGACAGATTTTACATGAAATTATTCGAACGTAGTCCGGCAAAATGAATTCTTTACACGGTTTGTCCGGTTTTTTAAATTTTGTTTGCCAGCTTATCTTTATTATCTTTTCGCGTTGCCTTTTTTCATACATCCGACTCGGCGTTCATATTGAACGCGGTCCTGATGTTCAATTCATGGTTTGACTTTCTTGTTACTTCACGTTTCATCGCCTACCGAGCTGGCCGTCGTCTCCGCTCCGGGAGGCTGATTTCATCCCCCGTGCTATGCACTGTATGCAATTGATGCGTTACGTAAGCGAAACACGACTACGTTGCGCAGTGTCTTCCCTGCTTCTGCGGGGTTCGACGTGGCATCATTTTCTGGTCCAACATACGCCACCCGGTAGCAACGCCGAGCTGACCACCTTTTTCATTAAGTCCGTTCGACCGAACCCATCTCATTTTTCACGGAATCCCGGATAAACCGGAGGACGAAGCGAGAGCAGGAGATCCCGTTGCGCTTAAAATTCCATCCACTTTCGGGATGATCAAATATTGAGTAATTTCGCAGCGCTTTTTTTGTCATTTTTTTTTTTTAAACTTCGAGAGTGACTTCATTGCAGAATTTACTGAATAAGATTACGTTCCGTAGCAAATGTTTCCCTTCGGGAATTTCAAATCTCGGGAGATTTAAAATTTAACGAAAGATTGAACTGGAATACGAAATGAGGTGAAAGTGGATGATCTGCGTTGTTCGTAACAGTAATGATAATTTTTTATTCAACATCGGCTATAGAGTTGTTTTTATTATCGGTAAAATTGTTGCATCCCGGGTTTGTAATTCGTTACATTATTATCCAGTTTTATCTATTTTATTATCTATGTTTTTATTTTTTACTTTTTTTTTATTAGAATATTTTTAATAATCTAATTTTTTGTATTTTATCCAATTATAATGAAATTTCGTGTATAATAATTGAAATTAGTTTGACCCAAATAAAGATTTTTCGCAGATCGTATAATAACACCGAAAGTGTGATCCGCATTGCCTCAGTCTCTTCCAACATTTCCGACTGCTCTTTTCAATCTTTGACAATCCAAGAATCGTCGGGATTACTTTCATAATCGTCCGAAAAACCTTTTACGATATAACTCTATCGCAATGATGCGAATACCTTCGATTCCATCGACGGCACAATTCCCGTTTGTTTTATCGACCAAAGCGTTTTCTCCATTCATCAATAACCCAAATTTCCCAGATTTCGCCTAATCCCATCGTCCGCATCGACGAAAATTCTCCTATTTAGTTTCACGAATGACGAGCGCGTCACGAGAAAATCTTGCGATCCTCGAATCGCGCCAGTCGTTGGCCGTAAAAATGTTTCAGTGATTTTCACGCTCGCATCTTTCCGAGTTCATCGCGTTTCGCGTGCCAATCACTGGATGAGTGGCGTCGTTGCACTCGTACGAATGCAGCTGCCGAGAAGCATAGCGCAAGACGAGAAACGAGGTATAATGAGATGGAAAATAAAACGAAGTGGATTTAACCGTCGGAGGACGATGATGATGGCAATGATGATGATGATGATGATGAGGAGATGGTTTTCACCGGAAAGGACTCAGCAGTTTGTTCGAACCCGGAACGAGACACGCGCGAGGCTCATCTCGTTAGTGGTCGGGAAGGATCGGCCGGTCACGAGAAATTTTCTACCTCGTAAAAGAACGACGCTACAACCATTTTGTTGGCCCTTTACTCTTTCACTCCGGTCGTATCATTCTCTTTATACCCATTCGCTTCGCCCTCTAATACACCTGAACGGTGCGGCAAAATTACTCGTTTGACCTCGTCCACTCCACACGATCGTCCACTACAGTACTGGAAAATTACTTAATTTCATCCGAGACGCGGCCGTCCCTCGCTTCTCCTTTTATTTCACCCCCTGCGAAACGTTGAGGCGACATCATATATACGTGTCGTGTGTGGGTTGATGTAAATATACATATGACATATATTTTTTGAGTAAAATTATCCTGAAAGTCAAAACTACGAAAAAATAAAAGTTGTAGTGACTCATATTAATTTCAAGATAAGTATTATGATTTAAGGGTTGTAAATATAATAAAAATATAAGAAAAGGAGAAATATGTATCGGGTTGGAATGACCCATATGAATTTCAAAGTTAAAGCAACATTTTTTTAATAACGCTTATAATGATAAATACAACAAACTTATGAAGAAGTATTTAATATTTCTTGTGAGATTTCGAGGAATTTACAAGAAAGAATAATTTTTAAATAAACGTACAAAAAACTGCGTGTTTACGAGGGAAAAACCAAGCCTTCCTGCCGAAGGCCAATTTCAAAGATAGAGTGCTGACATTTTTTTGGACAGTAGTTTAATTATTTGCAGCCAATCTGAGAAGACGGGTGGCTGGAAATTCGTCCAAACCCCATAGGACAACGCTAATATACATACCTACATGTCCATGCATGCAGTTTCGACGGGAAAAGAGCTTTCTCGAGCTTTGCGTCGTCTCGCTGTCGTCTTCCACGGCTTCGAGGTTTCTCCAATGGAGTAGACGGGCTCCGCTCTCTTGCGCGACGACGAACCACCGGGTTTGTAAAACGAGCGCGCAGTAGAAAAACGTCTCGGGATTTCCCCAACAGTCTCGAGAGACGTCGAACGGAAAACCCAACTCCTACGTTATGTTTATATTCGGGTACTTCCGGCCGCCCGCTCCTTATTCCCACGAGTATCCTATATCATGCCTCGTACTCGCACGACAATCCCGAAAGGAATAAAGACTCGAGCGAATTATCGCAACTTGCGACCTTGTGGTTCGTCGGCCAGGCGAGGAATTTAATTTCCTTCGTATCGAGAAAAGTAATTTTTCTTCGTATCAAACTTCTTTGTAATTCTACTTTTGAGATTAATCCTCAAGCCGTGGGGATCAGAGTTTTTCAATCGGTTTTCATTATTCATTCAATTTGGCGGATTACGATTGTCGAAGAATTTTTTATCGAGACAGATTTCTCTCTTATTCTTTATTTGTTTTTAAATCCGATTAGTGTATCGTTGCTTCTCGCACCGTTAAAATTTATCGTGGGATTTTAATCCACCCAAGGCTTTAAAAAAATAGAAGACATCATCCTAAAAATCTGGAAAAACTCATGAATGAAGCTCGGGGTTTCTACTTCCCCATGAAATTTTGAAATATGAAGTTTCTGAAATTTATTCATTACAAAAATGACAATAAACAAATGAACTACAAGAAAATGTGGGAACTTTGAACTTTTCACCTGGGTAAAATCGACCTCACGATATACTAATCGAGTTTATTCATTTTTTTCATATCGTTTCTGTTGTCCAGTGTCATCAAGGCCACCCACTTCTTCTTTAAACAGCAAAGAAAACGATAAAGATAACCGCAATTGCGTGTCACAAGCGGACAGGAACAGTTATCAGGGCCATATGGTCCAAAGATGGATCGTCAACGCGGACGCGAAATATTTCTGCCCAACGTTTTTCTCTCTTATCACGAGCAAAGGTGAGACGAAAAACATGCGACCTCCGGTAACCGTCTCCGTCGCGGTTTATTCGACCCAACGGCGGTGCGAAAAACCGCACAATGATTGTCTGCGGTAACGCACGCGAATTCGCAATGTATTCTGCAATGCCGGCCGGCACACTCGCCAAAAAAGCCCTTCCTAAATATCATCTCTGGTCTGGTCATGGGCTCATGGTTATCCTCCGAGTTTCCCAAACTACCCCGCGACATGCACGCGAGATCACGTGATCGGAGACGCGCGAAGCCGACGTTATTGCTATTTATGCATCGTTCTCGTGGTATGGCGGGGGTGGAGGGGGGACATCGTGGTCACGTCGTTTCTTTTTTGGTTTTAAAATTACGTTACGACGCCAGAGTGTGAAGGACTAAAGTGCCCTTAGATTATTGGAGCTGAGTAGTGAGCGGAGATAACTTGAACTGGATACGTAAGTAACTACATTATCGGACTCCGCTTAAGTGAAATTGCAATTAACGATTACAGAGAAGCTCGTAGGGTGGAGAGCCGGGGGGAGGGGAGAGCTTACTGGGGAAAGCAAAAAAACATGAAGTCAATGAAAGCGTGGGGGTCTGGAGATGGAAGCTACCAGCAGGACATTTCGGGGCGGTGATTCATATATGTTATACCTAAACTATCGCGACCATAATCGGGTAACCAATTCTAATTTATCATCATAGAAGGCATGCGAGAAAACAGTAACATAGTTGATAAGAAAAAGATACGACGAAATGGAATATTTTCAGTTGACTTTCAGATATTATATTCAGATAATAAGATAAATGCATTTATAAAATAATAAATTTCAGATAACAAACGAGATATTCTCCATGTTTTCATTATTACTTAACAAAACGTTTCTCGTATTGAACGAGTAATGAAAATTGTATTCATCGACGTAACGTATACACCACGGGTCTATTCACGAGCTTTTTCGTCGAGTGATTTCTTCGCCGAGAATAATTCGGATCATATCCACGAAGATTTATCGAGAACTATCTGAAAAAATGTTCCTTCCGGGTTTTTCGGCGAAAAAATTTCAAACGCGAATATACCCTCGAGGTTTGCACAGGATTCGTTCGTGAACCGGGCCAACGTTCGTCGTACACGTTTTCCCCGTCGTACCGCTATCCAGGCGCTGCTCCGGTGGTAACCGCACAGCGTGCCGCTGGCGGTCTGCTCGTCGGGCCGTTGGATGGAATTCGGATTGCTTTTATTCTACGTACGTACGTACGTGTACCAACCTTCGTGAATATCCTTGTCGATAAGGTATTCCTGACATTTTGGGGCTACCGAAGCTTCGTGGCTTCTCACGATGCCGGTGAGAACGCGGATGAAAAGAGAAAATAAAATTTAAAAAAATCTCAAAGATAAAAAAAAAAAAAAAAAAAAAAAAAACGGGAAAACGAAAAGAAAAAACGCAAAGGATACACGGCAGCACATAGGGTTTTCCCTGGCGCCGGTGCGGCTGCAACCGGGTGTATCGTTGTACCTCGTAAAGTCGCCGGAGACTTGACGTTAACGTCGACGTAGTGGAGATCTTTCGGAGTTGGCCTCGACGGTACCGCCGCTCTATCCTCGACAATACGTACGTACCCGACCCGTATGAGTATGTACGTACGTTATCCGAGCTTCTCGTACGTTTCGGGCGTAACGTTGGTCCTCGTCCGACGGAAAATCCGCGCACGGAAAATCCCCGGCTCGATGTCTCGGGTGACGTTTACCGTCGTTTCGAATTTTCACCTTTAACCTCGGGATACGCGATACACTCGCGTCTTGTGCAAATCACTGCCACCGGAGGCTGAAGGGCTTGTATTCTATGCGTGTACTTGGAAAATTCGCTTGAATAATTCACCGAGCCGAATATCGGAAATGCTTGTGTAACAAAAATCACGAAAAAAATGGTTTTCAATGGAAAAGAAATTAAAAAACGAATGAGGATTGTTTGTTAAGAATTTAAAAAAAAATTCCGTACAGTGGAAGTATAGTGGTAATATGAATTATAACGTAATTGAAATTCTGAAGTGATTCAATGAACTCGAATTATTGTTATTATATAATAATAATAATAATAATAATAATTATATCAATAAATTATTATTATTATATATGATATCATGATTATTATCATTAATAATTAATAATTTAAAATAATTATTAATTATTAATAAATTATTATTATTATTATTAATTATTAATAATTTATTCTTATTATTATTATATATAATATAATAATAACTATTATTATTATATATAATATTATCATTGTTATTATTGTTACTGCGCGGAAACAGACTTATGCCTACTCGTGGCAGCAATTCCGTTGACTCCGCGCATCGATCTTTCACCGAGAAATTCAATGGAGAAGATATGGGCGTATGGTGAGAGTAAATAGCCGGAGAAGAGCGAGGAAGAAAGAGGAACGGAGAAAGAGGGAAAGAGAGAGGGAGAGTGAGTTAGAGAGGCAGATAAAGCGCCGACCGGCGGAGAGAGCTTTACCAACTGTTTATGCTGGAATCCTGACGAAATAAAACGTGAAATTTTACGACGCAACAGAGAGAAGTGCACTCGTTCGGTATCGTTCGCGCGTCAACGTGGTACACGAGACCGCTCTTTCATACTCCACCTGGTGCCGCTGTGCGGTTGTAGGAGACGAATCTCTCGGTACGTATGGGAGAATCATCGGAGCGCGGCCAAAGGAGTTTTCTGGCAAACGCGGGGCACGAGACGTGCGAGTATGGGGCGAAGTTTATGTAGCGCGCGCGCCGCAACGTTCTCGTGTGTAGATTTTTATCGTTCTTTTTATTGGCATCTCGAGGTTTTTCCCGCTTCTGTTCGGGCCTCGGTCCCGTTGGATTCTTCCTTTCACTAGAGCTGTGCATATATTTATGTATATAATACGCTGAATAAATAATTATTTCGGCAACTGAATTCGATAAATAAAGTAATAAATTTAAGATATTTGCATCTCTACCACGTTTGATATTTTCGTCTTTTTCTGTGTATCGACGGTGAATCTCGAACGAAAATTTAAAGCGCATCGACTTAACGTTAATTTTCTTCTCACCTGAATTCTCGGCTCGGTCTTCGCCATCTTCGTCTTCAATCTTTTCATCTCGTCGGAATTTTCAAGCTTTTTTCGTCGCTTTTTCTTATCAACGTGTTTTCCAAAGACGAGAAACCTGGGAGGATGCTTATCCGATGTTGAGTGACCGACGGACCGAGCGAAATGAAAAATCGTCGGAGACACGTGTCTTCGGGAATATAAATAATACGATTATCTACCGCCGACGTGAACGCTTCGTTACTCCATTGTTCATTTGATTAATTGATTTATCTATCAAAATAACGTTCATCCATTGACAAAATATTTTATGGGAAATTTATTTTCTGAATCCATTTACTTACTTTGTTACCTACTCGATCGAGAACAAAAGTCAAAGGAATCTATGTTACTTGATTTAATTTTCATTGATTGATAAAAAAATATTATCTATCTAGGTAAACAATATTTTCGATACCTTTTTTTAATTGACTTACTCACGGTGTTGCTCACTTATCCAACGATGGAAGTCAACGTTAGTTTCGTCAATGGTTTCTTCATTTCATCTTATTCTTTATTCACATTCTTTTCAACAAAATGACAGTCATTGGACGAATGTGACGGACGCGTGCAGCATCAGCAAACTGTCTATCTATATGCCACATGGAAACGCGTCTACGTCGTCGCCACGTCCTCTCCGTCCCTCGACGATAACGCTTGTGGGCTAATACTCCGACAACCCGGCGAGCCTAGCTCCGTACCCCGTAATTGCACGTAATTATACGTAATTACGTCGTTGCCACGACGCGACGGTACGCTGCGTACGCAACCCGCCGGATTGGCCGGACCTCGCGAATTGCCACTATTTTGCATAACCATCAGCAACGCCTCCAATTATCGAAGCAATTTTCGAACATCGAGAACCTCGCGACCGTACCGCGCGGTCTTTGTTACACCTAAATATATAATTACCCACTGGCGAATATCAATCGCCAATATGGTTACGCGTTTTGGCTAATCCGTAAAATTTATGTATTTTTTTTCTATTTGTTTTGATTTTTTCAAGCGAATTTAATCTGAGGTGCGCGGATATTATCGAACGATTTTCTCACATTCTGGATGTACGATGTCGGTACTTGAGTTTGCTTGCTTTTGAGGGAACTGAAGAAAAAAAAATGAATTTTTCTTCTCGTATTTATGCTTCAGAGAAATGCAAACACGTGTATACGTATATATTGATGTGTATGCGGAGGGGAGTGTCGTACCCAAAAACCTCGGGTCAATATTGACGCATGGAAATATTTGTACGTTACTTATCGTCAGCCACATCACACACAGCTCATACATACACACTCACACATACACGCACACACGAGCCCACACTTAGACAGGCACAGATGCATACACACACATTGGGTGGGTTCGACGGGCGTACCATCCAGCACAGCCACTGGTAAATATACAGAGTGATTCAGAATGTGTGCACAGGTGTCAAAATCAATCCGTGAAAAATCATCGGCGCGATAAGTTGTTCGCAAAAAATTCGTCACTCCAGTGATTGTATTCATTCGATTGAATTCTTCTTTCAATGTCATTTTCATGTTTATTATGAATTGGTCGATGGAGATCAATTCTTTGTACGTTTTACAACCCAAGATAATATATATTTCAGACCGTCCACTGAGCTGTGATTTCCATGTAAATGAAATTTTCTTTGTGTGAGATTTCGTCGAAAAGGATTTTAACAAATTCCCATTCACGTACTTCCGGTCATCCTCCGCAGTCGTAAAAATCGTGTACTCCCATGGGACGACCGAATAAATGGATTGAAAGAAATTTGCGACGGGAAAATATGGATAACCATAATATTTTACGATGGAACTTTGACTCGCTATTTTTATTTCGATGACGCGAAAAAAAAAACAAAAAAAAAATATATAGTAGCACACATAGCTAAAAATATTGTAAAAATGCAATCATGGCATCCAGTGTTGACATTGAAATACACTTTTATTGTAATTCAATGATAAGCGGCCCGATTATCGATTGTAAATAATTTTTTTATATTAGTGAATTTCGAACATCCAAATTTATTTGACTTCAAGAATTTTAATTCGTTACATTTTCCGTATTTCCATTCATACATTGCAAACATCTTTAAATTCATTAAATTCTATACATTCAAATTTATTAAAGTTCGAGTATTAAAGTATACTAAATTTTGGGGATTGCAATTTAACTCGTTTGTAACAATTTATCAGAGGATTAATTACCCGGTGATAGTCGAATGAAGGACGTTGTTACAATTGGCTCGGAATAACCTCAGGGCTAATCTCTCTCCCCAACTCTCTCGGAGTATATTCAACACCGTAATTTGTAACCGGTATATGCACAAGCGCGTTTAATGTTTGTCCAATGTTAAGTACCAGAGAAGTTTCCGAGGTATATCAAAGTCGGACGTTGATGAGTTAAGTGCGGTAGTTCAAAGCAACTTCGTCAAGTTTCGTGACGCGATAGTGTTTACATCCGCGATATGAGTGGGTACGTCGCAAAGCTGACGAAACATCGTCCAGAATTATCATATCATGTTTCACGTGTATATGTAATACGATATAGGACAAGATTTTCATCGCTGATTGTCTGTGCATCGAGCAATGCAGTTCGTTTAACGATGTCGAGACTGACTTACAAGCTTATCTTACTTAACTTTCAACATGTTTTACATTTTTTCAAATCCCATGTGTTGGTACACTCCTTACAATTGCAAATTAAAATATATTTTACTGAACCAGATTTTTTTCGCTTTCTTTCATTAAATGTCATTTACCTATTCTTACATTGAGTAAAATCATCTATTCTAAAAAACAACACCTTACTGCTCTATAAGACGGTCGCACTTTTTCATTAAGTTCGATTAATTTATCTTACCAAACACTCTTCAAAAAAATTAAATCACAAGAGATAAAGAATGTAATTAATAAGAGGTTCTCATTGAAAATTCGACTTTACGTTACTTTTTTTTATTCATTTCATTCAATAGATGATGAATTAGGATAAATCAATAAAATGATTTGCTGATACGTAAAGAATAATAATTCTGTAATCGTTGAGTCCAGAAAAGTTTCTAAAGACGATCTACGTTCAGTAGATATTTCAAAACACGTTCAAGTTCACATTTTCCAGTTATCGAACTAAGACTTTAATATTCACCATTTTTCCTTCACAAAAAAATTGACCGAAAATGATTAAAAAATGGAGTAAGCCGTACACAGCCTAGAAACATTTATCATTCCCGAATCCGAAACGCGACGTATTTGTTCCGCCAACATTTACAAGCCCATACGTTTCGATAACGAAAAGAAAAAAATTAATTCTCATTGAATGAGCCCGACTCGCTTGCCTTAAATCATTCTCCCCCCCCTCTTTCCCCATTGAAAACACATACACCGAAGCTTCGCTACTATCTCCACCGTTGTAAATGCACATAGATTGCGGATATGACGAAGGGTGACCCGATTTACATTCTCGACCGTCGGAGCCGCAGAATGCGAGAACCGATCGGAACGATTGGGAAATTGGAATCGCAATTAAAATTTTATTGTGAAATAAATCACTGGGGCAACGGTGGTGGCCCGTTCGTTGGCTCGGGGGCCGAAGACAAAAAGCCCGGACGTGTGGGGTGGCCCGACAACCGGACAATAAAAGCTGGCGCCACACTCGACCTATGGTTTTGGTGTGCGTTTCGCACTCCCTTCAAACCCCTTGCCGCCATTTCCCTTCACGCTAGCCCACTCCCGTTGCTATTGAAAATCTTTTTTCTCGCCGCATACATATCTCGCGTTCGTCCATTCGTGAATAGAACAAATCCCATGAAATTCGCGAATACGACTGGCTTTATTAGAATTGGAATATAATTCGAAATCGCGAAATCATCGATGCCTTCCTACGCGTAAAAAATGTTGAAACTTGGCAACTATTTCTTTCTAAATTTGACGTATGATGCTCGGACTCCTGTGTGATGAAGTATTTTCTTTCATTAATTATGCAGGCTTCCTTATGCAGGAGTTTATGCATCACGTCAAATTTTGAGGAAGCTGCGAGTTTCAACTCGCAGCTTGTTCCCTTTGCAGAGTCATTATACACAAATACAAATGTGATTCTTAGGGGCTTTCGCACATTTCAAATATATTGATACGAAAATCCCGATGATAATTTTTTTCGTCGTCACGCAGCTTCTTTCATGAGAAAGTAAAAATGTTAAAAAGTCATTCCACAAATATCTTGACCGTAAAACGAGATATCGACACGTGCTTTGTTTGGTATATCCATACGTTCATTCATCCCAAAAGCATCCATCTTGTCTCTACCCTCCTTCCTCCCACACCTCGCAAACACAGCCTCATGTTTAAGGGATGAAACGCATCGTCGTGTGTATACGAACCTCGCCGTCGTAGCTCTCTTGATATTTTTATTCTTCAACCTCACCTCGAGCACTCGCCACGGATTCATGTATGCGGGAGGTCGCAAATGTACCCGGATGATCGATGTTCGGGGATTCGAGAAAGTCGGATGATCGGGAAAAGCTGCAGTTATCGACCGAGGAAGAGTTCGACCGGCGGTGACAACGCATATCGTGGATTCGAGGTTTCGGAAACGGTTGAGAACCAAGTTGAGAATGAGTACTATATTGAAATTTCAACGAGTCAGAATCGTTTTGATAGCCGATTAGCGTATACAGATAGAAATAAGTAGAAATCAGTATTACATGGCTGAAAATAATAACCAACAATGTTGAAAAATTAATTAATTCGAATTTATTAAGATTCTTTGACAGCGGGAGTCGATTGAGGTGAGAATATTCCGCGTATTTTGGAATTTTTTATTTCACGGATTTTTCAAAACCAGATGCATTTGTATTGCGGGTGACCAGATGCATCTTCTATCGGAAAAAGTGTTTACTATTCCTACATTTTTTTACTTTTTTTATTAAATGTAATTTATTTATTTTTAAATTGAGTAAAATCGTCTATTCTGAAAAACGACATTTTACTGCTCCAAAAGACTGTCGCATTTTTTCATTAAATTCAATTTAAAAAATTTCCATTAATTATGCAATACCTGCGATTTTGAGAAATGTAATTTTACCGCTTTAAAAATTCGTCCTTCCGATTTTATTTTAATGAGAGAAATTTAGTGGTTAAGGGGGGGTCAGACCATTGTTATGTGAGGGAGACACAGCGCAGCGATCGTCGAGTGTAGCAGTTCGAGCGAGATGCGAACGTTAGTTCGTTTAATTAATGCGGGAAGTTAGCTATTAAACTGGCGCCCCGGGAAATTAAAGAAGACGGCCTGTTGGCGAAAACGTCGAACGAAGCAACAGCAGCAGCAGCAGGAGTAGCAGTAGCATAAATAACGTTGTGACACGTTTGAAGGACCTGAGGCGATGGGACAACGAAGAGGCGACAAAGAAAGATGGCGCTTGTTTGGACGCCATCGGACGAGAGTCGTCTCTCCACTTAAGACAAAAATGTTTTCTCATCTTGTGTACTTGCTTATTTCGTATGTTTATTCAGTTGCTCAAATTTGCCCGGTTCTCGCAGTCGTTGGACTAAAACCAGAGGTTGATTTTGTTCTCGTGATACGATACACAGTTGTACATAGGCTCTTGAGAGACTCAGCATCTCGACCCGTTGCTCTCGTCGTGCCACACAGAGAATTCATTAATTCTCGTTCGTGAGAGAAATTCAACTCCTCATCTTGTGTCGGTATTTGGATTACGCGGAGGTCGCACGTATTCTCGTTACATTTGAATTGTACGACGTATGTGGGTTACGTTTTTTATTTTATTTTTCACATTCGAACCGAAGTGGAGCAGTAATTCCGTCGCGATTGTAGATTTGAATTCATTGTTTCGAAGATCTATTTTCTTTGTTCCTGTATTTCTGAATGAATTCGTCATTTCAACCTGACGATTCAAGTTTTTCAGCATTACACGCAGTTTTCACATGATACAATGACCGAATAAAATTTAACTTGGATTCGTTGAACAAAAATAATTTCATTAATTTCGTTGAAACGTTTCTCACATTTAATACAATTAATTCTGAATAAACTATGTTAACAATTTTTCATAACATTTATCGCTACATATCCCGAATTTAAGCCGAAGTTTTCATACATCTCCTCGTTTCGGTAATTTTTCGCTGCAAGAATTTCGTACGAGAATCCCGGAAATATTTTTTTCGAACAATTTTTCGTGCAAATTATTTTCCAAGCTGCGCTTGACGCCGTAGAGACATTTTTTTCTTCCTGGATTGTGAAGCTCGTGCTTACTATCGTCGCCAGTTTCGTTGTCGTATTGTCACGGAAAAGGAGGCTTTTCGGCCTCGCTTGGTTTGTCTCGCCGGTGCCTTCGCTGTTCCGCCGGCTGCCGCGCGTGTTGCATCGGGTGGCAAGACTCGAGCGATGCGCACAATGTGGAATCCGTGAAAGAGATGAGCGAGGTTCCCTATTTTTTTTCTTTTCAATTCTTTCTTTATTTTTTGTTGTTTTTTGTTTTTTTTAACTGGTTCCCTTCTTGTCTCCTTCTGGTAGTAATGTAGGATTTGGATGTACACAACGTAAAACGTTGTATGTACGAGACTGACACACACGTATGTGAAATTGAGAAAAGTAGGACGGAGATTCGCGCAGGTTGGATTTTGCTGGGATAACTAAGGCGTATTTTAAATATGAGATACATATGAGATATTCGACGATGAATCGGCCAGTCGAAACTCTGACCTATGCCGATTGTGTCCATGATTTTTGTTGGCTATCATTCGATCCTCAAAACCTGCAACGAAAGATGGAACAGTTATATTATTATTTTTACGTTTTTGTTTCTAATCTATTCTATTTCATTTGTTTTTATTGTTAGTACATACATACATGAGCATCCCGAAAACTCGTAGTTCGTAGAGTCTGATTGGTACGTCGTTGTACATCTTCTCTCTAACATCTTCCTCGGCGTTGAGACCAACGACGTCGACGGTCGAGAGCTTTTGTCGCCGAGATTCGGTCGTTTCGCGACCGTAGCTTGCACCGTTCTCGTGCTCTCGCGTGCACTCCTGCTCTTTTTTCCGTCTCGCGTATAACATTTCCCGTCGGCGGGTGTAACGAAACAACGTTGAAAGAATCCGAAGAAAGAGATGTGCGAAATAAAATACAAGAGTTGCCGCGGAAGTCACGTAACCAACGGGTTGAGTAAAAGTTTGCAACCGAGTCAACGTGAATGCGGTGTGGCATTGTTATGGTTCTTAATTAGTTAATTCATTAGTTCGTTCTTGTCGGTGGAGTTTCTTCCCGTGAATATTTATCAACCTAATTTCGTGAAATTTTTATTTTCCGAGGCTTAATTATTTGTGTGTAAATAATTATTTATTTTTTAATCGGTTTATTGTAATAATAATAATGATAATGATGATAATAATAATATGAAATTTTCATATAAATATTTCTCCGTTTTTTTTTAAATTCTAATCTATTCCATTTTATTTTTTGTTATTCTTCTTTACAACAATTTAAAAAAATGTCTCATAACAAAAATCAAATTTATCATTATAGTTATAATAATAGCAATGACTCAATTATTTCATTTTTTAGCCCAATTTCTTTAAATATTTTTTTTGGTTAGATTCCTTATACGTCAATAAAATTTTCACTGATAATGATTCGCGTGCAGGTGACTCTAATTTTCCGCTTTGTACACGTGACATTTTTTTCGAGAACAATCGATGCGAATGAACGGTCCAATTCTTTTTAACAAGAGGCGGAGTAAGTTTGTTTACCGCGGAATGAAGAAACCCGATGCTGGAGCCGAAGAGAAATTGGGTTCTGGTGAGCTGAACGCACCTACTTTCTCAGGAAGACCACCGAGAGCCGGACGTAATCCGGAAAGAGCTTCGCATCAGTGCCGTCCTGTATGCGGACGAGAGCGAGGCGGGCCAGAATCTCGTGTTTCTTAATTATCAAGATTTATAACGGTAAATAAACACTCGGTCCGAGAGAAGCAAGAAGCCGATGGAGAGCCGCGACGTTACGCGGGCGGGGCGCGGCAGTAAAGGGTTGGAGGGTGGAGAGCTACGTGCAAATGCATCTTCGCCTTTGTGAACGTATTTCATTTCGTTGTGGGAAAGCAGAAAGATCCGGAGGCGCATCAGCAGCAGCAGCAGCATCCCAAGCATCTCGACTTGCTCACCCGCACGGCTAACGCGGAAGCTTTTAATTAAAATACGGCATCTCTGACCCTTTTCCCGTAATGCGATAATGATTATGGTCGTTAGAGACAAAGGAAGCATTAGAGTTGGTATTATTTTTCTCTTTCGGCAAGGTGTCGAGAAGATAATTTCGTTTTAGTATCAGCATTTAGGGTTTCAGCGCTGGATGCGACCCGTTTGGTTCCACCGTCGCATTGGGTGGAATCCACCCGTCGATCATCCGACGATTGGCGGTTTTTGTCTATTCTGCATCTCTTTATGAATTTTTGTTAACAAGCTGCCAATTTATTCGTTACAAATAAACTTTTACGTACATCATTTAGAAAGTTAAAAACATGTTTTGCAATTTTTTTTCACCCCTTCAGACGGATAGTTTGATTGGTGAAGGGTTAAAGCGGTCTTAAATCCGAACACGCTGACCATGGGCCGATTATGAAAATATTTTCAATATCCAGAGGCTTGCAATAACTATATTATCCGACGCACTTGAACATTTAAATGTTTTTCGAGCTTTAATTCGTGTCCAAAAGGATTAAAATTGGAATTTAATGAGGTGAAGGAAGGACATGGCTCATGCTTGTAATTCCACGAACGTAGCTTGTCGCACAAGCAAGCTTTGTACTCACTGGTTACATGCAAAAGCTACGTAGGGTCGTGGTAAAATACGTGAGAGTGTCCTCGACGTACGCGGGAGAGAGTCGGTGCGGGTTGAAGAATCTTCCAAAGCGTTTCTATGCGTGTTTTTTGCGTTCTTACGTAGTCGTTTTACGTTCGCGTCACGTTCCACGGAATGTTATACTGCCGGTACGTGAGGCATTCAATGCAAGCTCGGACGGTAAGATGCAAAAACTCGTGCTGGAGAGGGCGACACAATCCGTGTTATATATGTATGTATTTAAAAAAAAAATATATGTAATATTTTATGTATACATTTAATTAGCCGTACTTCGACTCGACAAATTGATCGATGATTTCCCCTTCATTGTTTTCTCGTAGCCCCAAATATCTTGAGGTAGTTCTGGATTTTTTTCAAAACCTTATGAATCACCAGGAATCCGAGTATGGGGTAGACACAACCTTCATGAACCGAATCCTACATTTTTTGAACGATCCACTACCCCTGTTAGTTTGTAAAGTGATTGCAAGGAAAAATCGGTTTTTTTTTTCTGTACGGCATTCATACAATTGAAACGTGAACTGATAGGACTTTGATCACATTTTTGATTATAGACGGTAAAAACGGAACTTGCCAATCTCACATCAAATCACTCCTACATGCAGTTCTATTCTGCGATTAGTTCGAAAGAGAAATGACAATTGTTGACTACTCAATCTCGGAGATATCGACTTACAAAAAATATTAATTTTATTTGGCACTGCACGGAGATGTAATCAGCTGTGACGAAAATGACATCGGTGTTCGCTGCGACAAATCGATGGATGCGCGTTAATTGGAGAAATTTTTGTTGCTGATCGTTGAGGTTTAGACGTTCCCATCATATTAAGCAGCATCTTTTTTCACATATTAGCAGTATCTTGTCCTCTTCATGACGATTTTATTTCGTTAACCAAACCTCACTCCTTGCAACCTTCCCCTTCTCCTCCGTGATTAACACGTTTGTCGCCACGTCACCCATATCTGGGTGACACCCAATAGCGGAATACGTGGCTCAATAAAATTTCAAGACGAAAGAGTTAAAATCGCGAAAAAATGTTAACACTTTTTCGTTGCCACGATTACAGTGCCGCACTATATGCGTAGATATAGCCACGCAAGAGGTGTAATTGTATGGGGCATACACAGTGTACACACTCTGTCAAGAGTTTTTAATCGGCAGCATTGTGTGAGATTGAGTTTTACTGTACGCTGCGATCGAAACTCTTAGCTGATACGTGTACCTAGGTAAGTACTACCTCAACAAAGCGGCGCTGAAGAGCGTATGAATATCTATGTAATGGTGTCCCTCAACACGGTCATTTTGGACGCTGCATCCAATCGCCATGCTTCGTTCAGATCTCGATCTACAGCGAAGAAACAAAAAAGAAGACAATCATTGATCAATTTGTCGATTCGAAGTTCCATGTGAAGAATAAAAAATAAATGAAAAAAACAACAAATATTACAGTTTTTCGTTACATTTCAGTTCGATTCGTCGTCGATCCCACGAGATATCGCCT
>OZ020169.1:10372944-10395395 GCA_963971145.1 Sussaba pulchella | reverse complement strand
AAGCTGCTGAAGCTACGTTGAATAGTTTCCGTGGCTAGTGGGTGGCACAGCGAACAAGTCCGAAACAGGCTTCCGCTAATGTCCCCCACGACCACCGGAGTCTTTGCTCGGTTCGCTTCCAACCCGGCCGCGAAAAAGATTTGTCGGTCGCGTCGCGTATTTCCCACCCGTTAGAGCCGGGCGGTCTTACTCACCGAACGTGAAACGTGAGAGGCCACGAGGCCGATGAAGTGAAGTCAACGAGGCTAGCCAAAGAGGATGTAGTTCGGAGAAGCGATTTTCGCTTGCACCCCCGAGAGTTTCGATAACGGTTGTTGGACGAAGTTGGTAGCCTTCACGGCTGTGCTCTTGCCTTAATACTTGGATTTTTTTTTTGCCTAATTTATTTTGTTTCTTTTTGTTTTTTTTAACGACCGTCATGTTCCGGATTTTCACCGGTTTCTCCCTTGTTTGCTGAGTTCCGGAAGTCCAATCTTGGCTATTTTTGTTTCATCAATGTCATTCGTCAATATATTTTTACCGGCATTTCGATGGCTGACGTGGAGCGTTATTTCATTATCTTCCAATGAAAAAAGTCACGATTTTGGTATCAATATTTTATGACTGCAAATAGAAATGTTTGATGTTGGGTCCACGTCTGAGTTTCGTGGTCGCACTGGTACTGGATTGATTCCATCAAGTTGGGTATCATTTTAATTTTTCATCGGAATGAAAATCGTGGGCTGCAATTAAATAAGATGTACAAACTTCCTTAACTTTTGTTTCAATTCGTTGAAGTTACACAGAGTTCAACGAACCTGGCTGTGTGTGTGTGTATGTCTGTTGGTTTATCGCGGTGTCGGTGTGCGTGTTCGCGTGTGTGCGTGTGTGTTTAAGTTACCAGGATGACGATGGGATTCCCGATGCTTCGCACGCTTCGGGAATTCGAAGATTGACAGACACGCGATTCCCGAAACTAGTTACCGACTCATCAACCTCGAATCACGAATAATTCGACGTGATGCGCCAGTGAGGAACGGGATTTCGGATCGCCGAGTCAATTCGGGCCCCGGGAACGTGGTTTTCGACGTCGACGATACGATTAATAATGAGGCACGTCGATTCAACGAGTCGAAAACATTTCACCCGTGATAAAGTCAGCGTCTATGTTTAATCGAACCAACGACAGTCATGCGCGAAATAGTCCAATATAGGACGTCAAACGGTGGAATATATTTAAGCTGAATTTTGCCTTTGGTTAATGAACGACTGATTGATTCGCCGGTGGTGGAAGTGGCGTAGACAATTATGACAATTACCGCGCAATAATGGCAATTGACGGTAGTGCGGGAAATGGATTTTTTTTTACATTGTAGGTCAATGAAAAAATAATATAGAACATTTTTTTGAAAAATAAAAATTATGAATTTATGATTTTTAAATAGGACATACAAAATAATAATGATGTCGTAATAATAAATATTGTTGCATGGAATATATATCACAGTCTATAACATATCCTACATTAATAATATAAACGATACGTTTTTAAAATAATTCAATATTTTTATTTGCTCATAAGATTCATAGAAATAAATTCCTATAACAATCATTAATTAAAATGTATTTCTCTCTAAAATTATTGATACATCCGTGATAAGTAGTTAGTGAAGATGAGATCTACTGCAAACTTCGAACACGCTCGATAATCGTTGCTCGTAATAGTCCCGTCATGTCCCAAATCAGCGGGATTGTATTTTACACGAGGTCAAAATTCGAATTCTCGAAACTGACACTTTTTCGCCTCGTTTCGTGACGCTTGCGGCCGAGATATTCTCATTTTAGACGTATGTTCGAGGTAACGAGAACGAGTATCAAGAATTGAAGATCGAGATGTGCAAACCGAGACTCGAGACCGTAACCCCGTTGTGGGAAATATAATGCCGTATCGATTTTCATCCCCCTTTTCGTTTTTCTCGGTAGCCCCGCAACTGCGCTGGCCATTCCGACGAATAAAGCGGGTAAAACGGTATGGTCTTGAGTAATTCATTCATGAAGTTTGTTTCCCAAACCATCGTCCGCAAACCGGCCTGCCTTGCGACCACCACCGGCTCACGCGTTCTATCCACGTCTCGGGCCCGGGTACGAGATACAGTTTTCCGCCGCGCACACGTTGAGGTCTTCGTTTTCCGACGGGTTCTCGGAGGACGACTTCCGGTAACACAGTTACATCCACACCTCATCCCCTCATCTTTTCTTTCCTATCTCAAAGGTCGAATAATGTTTTTTTTGTCTCCCAACCAAAAGTTTTCAAAGCACCCGAACTCCTCGAAAGTCCTTGGTCCAACGAAAAACCTCGCCTACGTCCGGCATCTTCAATGGACGAACGTTGAAGATAAGAAAAAGAATGGTATGAGAAGTGGATGGCTTGTATATTTTGTTCAACCATAAGCAGCCACACCTCCAAACTTTTCGTCGTCTTCGTCGTCGTCGGTGTCTTCGAAAAACTTTTTATTCGCCAGCAGTTCATCCGAAGAATTTGCCACCACTTGGAACCACGCAAGCAAATTTAACCTGTTGACCCATCGCAGTTCAACGAGGGTTGAAAGAATGCACATTTTTCACCGTCGGAGACCTGTTGATCACCCCGTGGTAGCTATTTCATCATTTCTATCGGACTCGACTAATTCTACATAGCTAATCTAAAATAATCGGAAATGATTTTTTTTTAATCGCAAAATCGAGGTGTTTTTATTTCAAAGTTCCTCATTATAACGATTTATTGTCTGTTTCGAAAGGCAATAAAGTTAGAAAACATAATAATAATAATAAAAATATATTTAAATAGAAATAGACGTCAAACAAAATAAGATGAATACGTAAATAAATGTTGAAAATATGATGAACGATAGTCGAATAATATTCACTTAATCGATTGATATTGAATTTCGTAATTGTAATATCGTACGAGTTTCTTTGCTCGCTGGTTTTTTCGTCCTGTCACGATGGTCCCGTCACATTACAACGCCGGACAAAATAACCTCGACAAAATTTCCGGAGAGAAAATAACCTGAACAGAGCGACGAAATAATCTTATCCTGATAAAAAAAAGATTGAATACAATATTATAAAAATTAATTCACTTTCGGAGAATACGGAAATTGCGAACCAATAATAGTAATAATACAAAACAACAATATTTTCTAAGGAAAAAATAAATACATAAGAAATAAGATTAATAAGTGAGAAGAAAATCCATACTAATAATAAATTAATAACCCAAAATAACCCTAAATATTATAAAATAACCAAATACCTACAACAACCTAACGCACAACCCCTCAGGAAAGGGCGAGGTTCGGTGCGCCCACAACCAACAGCGTAAGATGGCAGAAATGTCCGCATTGCGCAAAATGAAATATTATTTATAGTTATTTAATCGCGGTTATTTTGACCCCAAGTTCTTTCATCCCCGATATTTTGCCACGGTTATTTCGTCTTCCGGTTCTTTCGTTCTCCAGTAATTTTGTCCACAGTTGAAAACCCGTGTCATCCTAACGATGGACCTCAATACTCGCACCGACGTTATAACATTTTAGGGGCTGACCGGGTAAGTGCTATCGGCGGGAGCGACGTCGTAAACGTTCTCGGAGTTACAAGCGAATTAGGATTCATGCACCTCGCGCAGTCCAACCCCCATGTCATGGTAACCTGTTGGTCAAAACCAATGGTGCCTGGTGAACGAGGTCGGTTTCGCAGCATCGATAAACCCCCGGCAAGTAGGTTAATGACGGTCTAATGGCCCGTTGCTGCCACAAGTCTCTTAGACCACCACCCCCACCTTTGTCCCAGCTACGTTCAATCTTCGCCCCACTCCGTGTTGTCATGAATAAAAAGCAGCCGCACCGAGCCGGCCCTTTTATACAAAGCACCCGCTCACGGAAGGTAAATAACGAGCTTTTCCTATTTTTTTCGTTCGGCCTTCTTCCCGACGTTACTTCGTTGTAATTATTCCATTTTTTTTCTTTCATTTTCATTTTTTTTTTCGCGGTCCTTTTCATTCGTTCCAAGCGTATCGCAACCGCGGATGCGATAGATCGTCGGTAGGCTTAATGATACCAAAGTTTGTGCGTGAAACACGCTGCTGCCGGCCCGGCTTTGTACATCGTTCTCCGGCAATCTTGTTTCCTTCGTCCTCGGCTTTTTCGATTCAACTTCGTTTTACTTTGTCACGCTCACAATGCTTTGGGAATTATCGGATACGCCGCAAGGGCTGTAGAAAACGCGGCGTAATAGATTTCGCTACCCTTACTTACTCTCAATCTTCGCCCCTCTCTTTGCCCTGGACGCGGCGAATACGGGGTGGGGGCGGGAGCAAACGTAGTTTGCCGAGTATATTGCCTGTTGTGTCGTGTGTATGCAATGCGACTTGCAACGAAACGTTGCAGGCTTTATTGATTCATTTTTATACCCTGACAATATTAATATCGCACTTACGTTTCGAATTGCGCATAAAATTAATACCAAAAAAGCGCCGTCTCTAGGTGTAGGAAAAATCTATTTTCCAGAATTTCATCCGCTATCTTAACGAAGGTCCAAAAATCTGTTTTCCGCAAAACCACTTCGACGGAAATCCTTTTGGTTATCGGTTTTGACGATGAATCTGCTTATCGCTCGACGCATCGCAGCAGCTCGACGTAAGCCAGCATCCACAAAACTTTGCCGCTGCACCTCGTTCACGTTCCACAATGTTGCAACTTTCAATTCGCGAGTGTGTAATCAGCGCATGGGTTCGTTCCGTGGTTAAAAGTGGTTCTGGCTGTTGTTGCAGATATTCGGCGGGCCAACGCCGTATCGCGTGTTCTCGCGTTACGAGACCGAATCGCTACGGGGAATACTAAAAACAGATTTCGTCTTAAGGGGCCTGTTCAACTCGAACAGCCGCGCCATATCTCCCTCGCGTGGCTCGAGTGAATTTTCCGACCCGAGATTCCGCGCAGTTTGCCGGAAACTACCGCGGGACCGATTTCCATGCAGCGCGTGACTAATCAACCCTCCCGGAAATTGATTCCAATCAATGTAACAAGGCCAGTAAAACCATGGCGTAATTAATGAATTCATTCCATTGAAGCTATTCAATGTATTATTTTTTCCTTCAAATTTTCAATTAAATCAGATAGCTTTCGGTCCGTTATTGCATTGATTGGCGATAAACGCGCCAAGCTTTTTAGTCGGTCAAACCAATTTGACTAACTTTCGTCGGGCTCACAGCCATAGGTGGAGATCGAAATTCCGACTGATCAAAGTTTCGTTACACATATACTTTCTCGAGATTTCGATCCGTCGAAATATTATCAGTCTATATGGGATCATTTTGCCACGACTTAGCTCGCTTGGATCTGATTCGAAATTTGTAAATCAAAATTGTATGAATCCCAACCTATAGTACCTCTTTCCGCTTGCCCCACTCGGTCCAACGAGACGAAGCTGCAAAGACATAGATGAGGCAAGAAAACGAACGTGCAAGATCAAAAGAGAGACCGTAATCACCACAGAAAGGTCAATAAATCCCAAAAAGACGTAACAAACTTAATTACAAATAAAATTTAATCATTACAATCACGATAATCAGCCCGAACGCGTTAATTATTAACCCAGCGCACGGTGATGTTCAAGTTTGTCGTCACGCATGCCCCAGTGTCGGAAGCTGTGTATCCTCAGAATTATCCCCCGAGTTTGTATCGCAACGTCCGGTCGGAGAGTTTGCTCTCGTCTCGTTACATCCCCGGTCCACCTTGCGGATATATCCAACATCCGAGTGTCCGAGCACCCGATGGTAGAATTTCGTCGAGAGACGTAACTCGGCCCTAATCACTGCGTTAATTTTCGTCAACGCGACGGGATTATGCCGGGTATTACGCGACCGCCGCGCGCATAGGTGACAGGTCGATGGAGTTTCCCGGAGTTTGGAGTTTAACCACAAACACCAATACCGGGTGTAATCTCACCGCATACCACGGGCACTCGGTGGCGAACGCACACACACCAACACGCATCCCGGGTTATCGTTGCTGCTCTTTGGCAACCAACAGTCTCTCGCGCTGGGTTACGAGAACGATCCACGAGGAATACTTTACGCTAAGCCAACATAATAACCAGAAAGCTCGCGGCGGCTTCGTCGACCGACTCTCGGTGCTACGATTCGCGCGGTACACGCTGGTTAACAACCTGGGTTTTGGATACGTGTATTCGGGGATGTTGCCATCGAATTCGTCGAGTCTACGGTGGGGTATAACGTCGCTATTCGCGTTTGGGAAATTATTAATTTATCAGCGGGGTAACTCGGATTTCGGTTATTATTCATGGTCTCCGGCGGCAACGTTGGTTCGCGAGAAGAGCGGCTTTTATTTCAAAAAGCTTTTAGCCGTAAGGTCGGCTGTGTTACGAGACGAAAAGTCCCATAATTATCGGGGCGTGCGTACATTCTTTAACGTGTTGCCGGAGTCCTTTTATCGCTGAAGAAAACGGTCATTGTTAGAGCGAAGATTTATTTTGAGATGTAAGATTTTTTTCTGCTTCTGTTTGTAGATTTTTTGGATTCTAGATTTTGAATTGAATGGTTGTAGGACGGGATTGTAGAATTTGCTGGATAAAATAGTAACAATGATTGAATTGCATAATTTGGTTCTCAATTGTATCAACTAGAATGATAAAAATGATTCATTATTTTTTTTGCCTGTAGTTAAAAATTAAAGAACCGATTTAAAAAAAATTCCAATATATATAAAATCTCGCGAGTCTTATTCCAAGAGATATATTCTTACAAGAACTACTGGAAATATTAATCATTATCGAGTAACCTTATATGTAGAAATTATATAAAATATTAATTTATATAAATACGAGAGAACTAACCAAAATAAATTAGTAATAAAAATATTCCGAAGTGAGCGATTAATTGATACAATAAATTTTTCAATGAACGCCATCAAGAAGTGCGGGAAATCAATTTTCAGATCGGTAATGAGGGCTCCGACAGAAGCTACGTTTCCAGGTAATATTCTAACCGGAAACGAAAGTTTCCGGGTATCGGAGCTTAACGCCCGAGAGCATTCGTGCTCGCGTTAATTAAGGCAAACGGTGAATCGCGGCCTTAATAAGGGGCCGGTGTTGCCACACTGCTGTACTCTCTTCGCTGCCACTTGAATGACTGCCAACTGGCGTTATTCCGAGACTTTCGTGCTCTTCGCCCATCGAGTCGACGCCGTTTTCTCGTTCTCACTTCGAAAAATCTCGATACAGTCCTCGGCGAGGCTGCTCCTCCTCCTTCGTGCCTCGAATTCTCGACCGTCCGTCACGTCACGTTCCCGTAGCATATTAATTTTACTTTTTTACGATGGTGCAAGTTAAATTCGAAATTACGACGGATCGAGAACGATTTTTTCATCGCGCAATCCGTTACGTATCGAAGAAATATAGTAAGTGCTTCAAATACGATTGATGGAGTTGGACGGCAAAAACCTGGAAAAAAATCTTGAACGGCGGAAAGTTGAAGGACCGCCAATTGATCAGTTTTATTATTTTTTTTTCTTCGATTTTTCAATGATGGCAGGCAGTCTTCGGCGTTTATTCGAAGGCGGAAAGTCGAAGGGCCGCCAAATGGTGCGCTGGTTCATCTTTACTTTATCTTCGCCCGTATTTGTTCTCGCCTGTCATGAATTGTGACATGCTTTGTGTTCACCAGGACATCTTTGTATTGTTTTTAATGAAGGTGGCAGGAGGAGGTGCCGGTAATTCTTCCTTTGGTTTTATTTTGTGCCTCTCAAAAAAATTAAATAATCACAACTTCTTAGACCGTTGAACATGTAATAAGTCAAACTATGTTGGAATTCGAAATAAAATAAAACGCTCGTCAGCTTCGTCAACAATTCCAAACGCGGGTTTATCGACAATAAATCTTAAAGAAAAAAAATATAAATGCAATCTTGAATTTTCGTAAAAATTAATAAATATGAAATTGAATAAAATAAAACTGTTTCTCGATTTTATATCAAATTATTTGTAAAAGTTTATTACCGGTATAAAATAAAAGTCACCGCGACACAGCAGTTTTACCAAGCGAATCTAACGTTAACACGAGACTGTATCCGAAACGAGAACTACGACCGGATAAATGGAGCGGCATCGAGTGTCTGCAAGCTTACCGAAAAATTGATGGAGTCTGGCAATCTACCCGACCGACCAACAATTTCTTGCCAGCGGCGACTCCGCGTGCAGCACACATTCTGGTACGAAGTTTCATATAATTTACGGCCTCGTCATCCATCGCCGATCCCAGACTATCCATCGTGATAATCTCGCCCAGAGAAAAAATTGCCAAAAATTCCATTTTCGTATTTCACACGAGCGAATAATTAACCGAATTTGGCACGCTTTTGTTGTGAAAAAAAAATTGAACCGTGACTATCGAGATAGTCATTAATATTCGATGAAGCGAGAGCGAGAGCTTTTTTGACGCTTGGGCAGCTATTTCGAACGCATCAGTATCGTTTGGCGCAAAAATACAAAGTTTGCTATTATTCGCGATTCGAGTATATTTGCCAGAATATTTTGTTACCATGTGCGACCATTTGATTGGTCGGAAAGCTTTCGACATCAATTGTCTTTTGATCGATGTTCGAGCTCGATATTGCGCATCGACGATTTTATTGACAAAAATGTGTTCCGTTGAAAAACAATTTTCACCGTTTCACTATCAATTGTATCTCGAAAATACTGATTTCAAATAGTGAAATCCGAATGCAAATATTTACGCTGTGACCACTTTTCTCGCTGCTTCGTGATTGGATTATCACGATTGTGCGAAATGCGCTGGCTGCATTCGATATTGTTCGTTATTCATCGGTGACCTATAATGCGATTAAGAGAGAATTCGGTTCATCCATGCAGTTCTATTAACGTTCGTTCGCTAGACGTTGGCAATTTTTGATGATCCAATAAACGACATCATCAAAGAATAAATGTCTTCATTCGCGTAATTAGGAAGCCCAAAAATACGTTTCACCGAAATCAATAATTTTTTCGTCGCTATTCATACATTTCTCCATTGGTCATTCATCCAGAAGAACGCACGAATAAATTCGAATTTGTTTTATCAATTTTTCACAATGAAAAGAACATTTTCAAATAAAATTAAAATATTGTTCAGCGTAAATGTATTGTAATTGTGACAAAAGGTTCGGTCCAGTTACACGCCACGGAAATATGTTGAATTTACATGCAAAATAGCCGCAAGCACTCGCAACTCTCCTCCCCCCCCTTTATTTTCCACTGCCTGCGGACCGTTCTAATTGAAGCACGGCACGGAGATTTTTTTTCTGTCAATTTAAATTTTTTTTCGAAACAATTTTTTTCGAAATCGCATGGAATCGCGTCGGTATCGTGCTGGCTGGTTGGGCGTATTGTTTATTTCGCAACGAATGCGTATAAATCGAACGAAGCGCGAAGAGCAACGGGACGGATAGTTTGTGTTTGCGATTCATTGTCATCGACAAAGAGAACGGGATAGATAGTTGAAAAATCGTCGAACGGAAGGATGGAAAAGCGGTGTAAAAGCGATGGAAAGCGCGCTCCACGGGACTCGTTTGATCAAAGAGGGGAAAATTCATCGCGAACGCTGCTGCTGTTACGGGTGCGGGTGCTGTTGCTGTTGTTACAGCTTGCGCCGCGCTGCCTTTTGGCGCATTCGCGAATGACGGTTTCGCTGTCGCATACCGATTGTGAAGTTGGACGAATCGACAGCCGCAAACCGTTACATCGAGAAACACGAAGAGTCGAAACATCGGAGACGTATGATTTGTAGAACGTGTGAAACTTCACGTTCGGATTACTGTAACCGCTACCCGTTTCCATGGATATTCTGTTACCGAGGCGTCCGGGACTTGTTGAAACTATTGAATTGTCTTCGCAATATCATTTTCCACAGACGGATAAATGTCAGTTCGCTCGACGTTTTTTTTTTTTTTCAATTTTCGAACGTATTTCCAGCCTCAACGTTTTTTCGAACACCATTCCGGTCGGGATTTTTTTGCTGATTGCAAATTAAGAGAACATTTTTATAGGAAAACGATGGAATTTTTGTCGAGAATGGGCAGACTTTTCAACAGAACCGGCGATAAAATAAAATAAAATAAAATAAAATAAATTGAATTGAATGAAATATAATAAATCAGAACGAATCAATATTACATGAAATAGGCAGTTTCAAATAACAATGAAACGAAGTTTGCCGTTGAGGAGAAATCTGAATCACATGCGCGATCGATGATCCAGTATCAACGTCGAAATTTGTCAATTTTACTGAAAACCTTCGACCATTGGTGCAGCGTTGCGGTATGGCCATTGTCGATATCCGACGGCAATTGTAATTCGTT
Organism: Sussaba pulchella; assembly: GCA_963971145.1. Classification (NCBI taxonomy): domain Eukaryota; kingdom Metazoa; phylum Arthropoda; class Insecta; order Hymenoptera; family Ichneumonidae; genus Sussaba; species Sussaba pulchella. Next base: position 10,384,983 of record OZ020169.1, on the reverse strand, counting down.
GAACGTTGTAACCGCGTTACACGAAGTATCGGGATAAAAGCGAGAACGGGTCATATTGTCGTCGGGTGTCAAGCTGATTACGCTCGGAGAAATGCGATCGAACTGGTGTACGGTGTTCCATGGGTGTTAGGTGGATTTTATATGTCGCATTGTTCGATAACCACCGTTTCTCCGGATTCGGCCCAGCGATAACAACGGCGAGTAACGTTGAGCCCGGGCGCGAACGTTCCTGAAATATGGATAAACGGTTATTGTATGGCTCGGTAATAACGAATGTCGGTTTCTGCACCAGCGAGCCGATATATTTACCGCTTGTGGGGTTCGCCAGGCGCGGGGTTACATCGGCTGCTTTTGGCACCGTTCGACGAGCGGCGGGAGGGAGGGGGGGGGGGGGGGGGGGTAGTAGTGTAGCAATGCGAGAAAAAGAGAGGGAGAGAGAAAGTGAGAGAGCAGGTCACAGAGCGATGGAGCTTAAAACTCTACGCTCACGTTGTCCCATTCGGTTCAAAAGCTACGCGATAATTTTAATCGGTCGAACAGCTAACAACGCCTCCAATACGCGTAATACAAGAGCTCCTGGATACGCGTGGTATGTTCGTGAATGCAGGGCGAGGGTGGACGAGGTACAGTGACATTCGAAACTCGCTTTTATTCTACCCCGACGGCCGAGCTTTTCGATGTTTCATCCATTGGTTCAAATTGAATAATTGGAACTCGCCAGAGTTTGTTTTTTTTTTTATTTAGGTTATTTATTCATTCATTCATTTTTTAATTTTTAATTTAGTAAATGTGGTGCGAGTAGAGATCGAACGATGGAAGGGTTAGTGCCAGCTTCGTGTTACGTATGAACTTATTTGCGGCGTTTCGGTTTTTAATGTACGAAGTACTACGATTTTTTCTTCTTATTCGGGATTTTTTTTCACCTGCCGGTGGACCGATCCGAGATGTATCGATAAAATGCAATCACGACTAACCCCGTTATCGGCCGCTTGAATTGTTGTCCAACCGCTTCGCTTAGTAGGAGCGCGACACGCGCGGTTCCGCGCCGCCACGTGGATTCAACGGCAAATCACGGTGAAAGACAGAATGATCGGCAAATAAGCGAAGTTTCGTTTCCGACGGTTGTCGTGTTTTCGCGTTGAATCGGTGTTTTCGTCAGGTTTTCTCTTTCGTTCGCGCGGTCATTAAAAAACCAACGATATATTTTTCGCAATAAACCGGCTGCTCGCGTTTTTTTTTTTTGCAAGCGGGATTTTTTATATCAATGACTAGCCAGCAGCCACATATTCGGTTCTTCGATGCCTCTGAATGATTAGCAATTTTTCTGTGGTTATTAAGAAATTTTATCGGAAAATAATTCGTGGAGTTGATCGACGAAATATAATTCTCGTAATTTCTGCAATTCGATTGAACAGAGTGCGTTCTTCAATTGTTCGATGAGATAGTTGAGATTCCCGCATATTGGTCGAGGCAAAATAATGTTTTCAAGACGTTTATGAACTAATTGACGATAATACGCCGGATTTTAGAGAGTTAAATAGTTTAGCGTCTGTAATATCTACATCGGTGGGTGATCGATAAGTCAATTTTCTATTAATCAACCGGTAATTCGTTCTCCGAATCAATTTCATCGTTAATAACTCACAACGATAAATTCCAAGCAAATCCGAATGCTCGACCGTCGGTTTTTTCCCTTGTATCCCACAAAACCTCGCGAATAAGAGAAAAATCGTGCTCGAGGAAAAGCTCTCTTGTCCATTCCGACGTTGAAAGCCCTCGAAAGCTCACAAAACGCGCGCAACTTTTCTTTTTTTCTCGCTCGTAGCTGCCGCTCGCTCGTCTCTTCTCCACCTCCGGGCCCATTCTTCTTTTCCTTCAGTGAATAAAGGGAAAAAAAATAGTAGTTAAAGACCCAGAAGCCCGACGAGCGTTTTTCCGTGACCATCCGTTTTCTCCGTTTGTTCAGTTTTGTTATCTCTCCGAGTCTCACGTATCGCAAATTTGTTTTTCGAAAAACTTTGCGCCATCTTCTTCAATGCGATTCCCACAATCCCTCCTGTTTTAATCTCATTCTTCTCATCGACGCACAATACGCACGTTCCGACACTCACGAATTTTCATTTTGCTTTTATTTGTTCAAGAATAAAAAAACCATACAATACTATTTTCGTTCTCACGTCTGTCACGAACATTACGAAACGCACAAAGAGAATTACTTGAACCTTTAGTTTTTTCTTTCTTTCACTTTCAAACCTTTCAAACCGGTACACTAGTTCGGTCTCGCAGTTCAACAAAGTAAAATTTTTACGTCGGTGTCTGCAGTTTCTTCGTTCAAAGCCGAATTTTCTACGACCCTCCGGAACGGACTATTCCCTTCTCTCACTCTCAAAGAGCCTCATTTCCATACGCATCGTTGCTTCAACCTCCGACTGATGCTCTCGTGTATCAAAAATTCCATTTTCCAGCGTTTTCATTAATTAATTTTTTCTTTTTTTCTTCTTCAATGTACAACGCAACTTTTGTTCCCCGTCTTTCATTGTCTCATCGCCCTAAGAAGCGCTTGAAAAAAAAAAGGCGACCTGTATTTTTCTGCTCAACATTGTATCAAAACGCTCGAGTTTTCGAAAGAAACCCGGCCTCGAGGGTGGTCTGCCGGCTGCGAAAAATGCATTTATGCATCGCTCGACTGTGGAGCATCGGAAACACGGGGACCATGGAACTACGGGGTCCGAGACTCGTGTTTTACCTTCCACGTAACTACCGAGTACCGTACACACGCGCGTACGACTACCAACAACGCGCAAACAAAATTATTTTTCGTTTCGCGATGCACACTAGCGCACAGACGCGTGGCTAAAGTCAACGTTTGCTACAGAATTTATTATGATAACGTCTATGGTGTTATTGCATATTTGTCACTTTCCATATCATGCATAAAACAATTGACCTCCCGTGCTCTCTTGTTCGACTACACTGGAATATTTACCTGGAAAAGTAAGCATTTTTTTTTTTCTCGTTTTTTTTCCAAAGTTGACGGTCGATTTTGGTAAACGATGGAGGTGCAGGTGCGGAGTTTCAAGTTTTTTTTTGCTACTGGTGGGATCGGAAACGCTTTCTCCAATCGAAAAAAAAAATGGAGAACGATTCGAGTTGCGTTGTAAACTCCACCGTGGAATGAAAAAACAATAATTCGAATAACAAACAATTTTCAGGTATGAAAAATAGTTAGAGATGTGATAATTTGTTTTTTTTGGCAGGCCAATGTCACGCTGCGTGGTTCTTTGGGGGGTGGAACTTGAACGAGATTCGATAGTTGTCGGAGATATTCGATTTTGCATAGTTTATTTATTTATTTATTTGTTTTTTGTGACGATACGGAATCGCAGTCGACATGAATGATTATCAGACGCAATGGTAAATAATATTCTTGTAAAACTGTGGTCTTTATTTCATAAATATCTTCGTCACAATAAATGTTACAACAAACTGATATTTCGGATGTGCGGCTGGCAGACGAACCAAATGCTTGGCCTTAATTGTTTAGCCTCGGGCGTACCGGCGAATACAAGCCCCTTGAGTTCCGTACAATATAATACAATCTCGCCATAACACTCACACACACGCACACACACTCACGCACACACACACATATATATATAATATATACTATATCGAAGAAACAAATATAAATTTTTTTCATCAATTAATTTTTCAAAACAATTCGTTATTTATTCCAACTTCGCCCGTCCGTCCGTCACTCCTGTCGCGTTATCAATCGATTTCATCGTCATAGAATTTTCTCTGTGTTATCAGCCGCCGGACGGAAACAACTTAAAAATGCCTTTTTTCAAATATTTTAATTTTTTTCTTCAATTCTTTCGCTCTCGCGACTCGACGAAATAATGTCACACACGACAGCCCGCGTTATGCTGATCAAAAGCGAAAAATAAAAGAACGATAATATATTATTGAAATGTATCGCGAGGCAGATTGCCAGATCGGAATCGTCTTCGTTATCTCATGAATTTTTTTAATTCTTTTTATTTTTCCGACGTTATTGGCGCAACAGTGATCAACGAAGAATTGTCTTTGGATCTCTGCGACGCTGTCTTTTCTGTTTCGGTCGCAACTCTTATTCTTCGTTGGATAAATGACAACCGGAAGTGAGACCATTGGACCGTGAATCGTTCGTTCGCGACGCTCGAAATTGTAATGCGATACATTTTTTTTTCCCTTTTGGATCCGGACGAGAGATCTTGCGTTTCCCCGGCGAGATTTTTCCCGAAGACGCATTTTCGACGGGGCTGGCAGCGATCAAATTTACGATATTAAATCGGAACAACACGAATATCGTTATTTCTTATCTAGGTAGTATTTTTTTTCTTTATTTTTTTATTTTTTTTCACAACAATACTGGTCAAAGTTCAAACCACATAGCACACCATATTCTTTCGCTTATCTCGAGCACGCTCACAGTCGTATCTTGTTACAATATTTTATTCGTCTTATAGTATTTGTTGTTGCTGTTTTTATCTTTATTTATTTTCATCAATATATCATTTATTTATTTTTCAAGTACGAAGTGTAGTATCGTTTGGGCGTGTATTTTTGGTGCGAAAAGGACGTACCGTTCGCTACGTGCGACGTGGACACACCATAAGTGTCGAGACCACGGCACGTTTTCGCTATCGTCTCCGTTGGCTAAGTTTGTTCGTCGCTTTTGTATTTTTTTCTCCTTTTTTTTTCTCAAGAAGGAGGCGAGACACTGAGAAAAACGAAATGCGGAAAAATTGAAGTTTGAGTAGAAGTGAGAAAATAGAGGAAAATGAGATAGGCTTACGTGAGAATGGGAAAGTGTGGGAGGGACGGTGAATATGTTGGCCGAACGGTGGAAATATAGGGAATGGCGAAGGTACATCTGGAAAATAGAGGAAAAGGACGATCGAGGGCCGATGCAATTTCGTTGGACGCCTCGAAAATAAAAAGTTCCGGTTTTGGTGGTGGTGGTCGTGCACGATGTCGGCAATCGCGCGGATAATCGAGAGCGGAGCACTCCAGCGCCGACAATATCGGAAGTACCAGCTTCACGCGTGTTGGCCATTGGTCCCCAATGTCTCGGTAAAAACAATAGAAGTTGAAAAAAAAACCCTCCCGAAAAAAAGAACGGGTGGAAAAAGAAAGAATGACCGTGATTGCAAAGGAGAATTACGAAATCGATTTGATTCTGAAATGGGGTAAAATGATGGAAAATCGAGTTTTATTTTCTCGCCTCCTTTTCGTCGAAAAAATAGATTTTCGAGATGATTTTTGTTTCATTTTAATCCCGTATTCACACCCCGTTCTTCTTCTTAGTTATTATTCTTATTAATGTGTATACGATCTTGACCGACGATACTTTTTTTCCCCGAAGCGCTTATGCCCGTTATTATTTACATATTTTACACTTTAATTGTCATATTTTTAAATCTTAGATATCAATATAGTGAGGCTGAACGTCGATCCCGGATAGTCGTTACACATTGCGAATCTTATTTTTTTTTCTTCATGCGATCGATCGTCGTTCGACGCGAAATTTTAGTAGATTTAGTAGTGTAGAACGTTCTTTTTATTTTTTATTTTTTCCTTCGTCCTGCAGATTTCTCGCGATATGCTTTCCCCACGTTTCGCATTTCTTGAGCTAATTATCATTTCCGTAATTAAAAATCTTTGGTTCGAAGAAGATGTGGCAAAATTTAGGATTGTGGGTTGGACAGAATCTCCGCGGACCGACAATAACCCATTTTTCTAAATAAAAAAAAAATACCAAAATAAAGAAAATTGAATAAATAAATACCAATGATGATTGAATAATTCGAATGAAAGAAGCACGGCTTCACAATCAAACAGAGTTGATTCATCAAATACCGGGAAAATTTAGATATCAGAAAAATTAATATTACCGAAAAAATTGTCACTGTAAAATGATTACGCGGTCGTCAACAAACGTCGTGTCAGGCGGAATTTAATTCCGTTCTTATTAAATTTGCTTTTCTTCGCTGCCCAGCGAAACGGAATAGACCGAGCGACATTGCACGCATCTTAAAGATATCCGGATTAAATAAAAAGCGCGAAGATCGAAAAGACGCGCGTTGCGATGGAGCTGCGCGAGGGGGCGGTAGGGTGGCGGGGCAGTAAAGCTGCTTATTGCCGGTGCCCACGATTGCGACAGAGTCGGGAATGCACTTTCGTATACATGTGAAATAAAGGAAAAGCTTGCGGGACACTTGCCAACCGGGGGCGGAAATGGAATCGCTAACTGGAAACGAGATTCTTGATTTTTCTTTTATTTTATTTTTTCCCCTCCTCTCAACTATTCACTTCCTCCTCGAGCCTCACCCGCGCATGGGGGACAAGAAATAAAATAGATTCAAGAATTCTCATTCGAAATGAGAATTTATATTCCAACTTTAACCCGTTCCTTGCACACCGTTGCGATATACGAAATGAGAAAGAACGACCAGACGTAAATACGACGACGTTAATACATCAAACACAATTTTTCTTCTTCCGCTCGTAACCCAAGAGAAAATTAAGGCTGACGAAGCATTCTCCGAGCGACATTTTTGTTCTTCCCGTCATTGTATTATTTTTCAATTTGCAAGAATATTAATTTGCCTCGTGTCCGTCTAACGGCCAGAATTTCTACAAAATTGTCACTTCGTACGATTTTAATTGCCGGGTTCATTTTGTGAATCGCAAATCAACATTCGCCCCGGCGGGGAGGAACGAGGAGTTGTTATCATTCGATAAATTTGTTTCTAACGATCGCCCGCGATCACTCGAATATAAAACGTTAATTTTTATTCATTTTTTTTTCTTTCAAATTCTATACAAACACGTGGTACCGATGCAGTTTGATACAAGCGCGAGCCATGCGAATCAACCATGACACAGTGTGGTCTCCAACAGTATTTCGTTCCTCAAATAATTAATTATTGAAATCGTTTCTTTTGTTTTTTCAAATTTCTTTTTCGAAAAGCACAAGCCTCGATTCTTTAGCCTCAAACTTGTCTCGTGATGCACGGAGCGAGAGGCAGATTCCGCGACGTGAGATTAACGATGTGCAACGTAACTGGTGTGATAACTCGCGCCCTTGTGGATATAATTAATTAAATTTTGCACCCGCATTAACGAAGTTTTAGAACCCGAGTCTCGAAACACTCCGACTCGCTCGCACGCTCGTGCGCTCGAATTACCGCGCTTACCATATACCGCTTGTTCGCTCGCCTACCGGCAATTCTGTGCCGAAAGTTTCTAACAAACCTCATTTTTTTTTCCCACGCATATTATACCAGCGCCGACACCAGCAGCGCCGGTAACGACAATAACCAGCGGATACGATTTGCAGCCACGCGTAGCTCACGCGCGTGATTAAATTTATATCGCGTGGCCTCGGTCGGTGCTCGATGCTGGTAGGATGTGTAGGGGCGAAGAAGTTTTACATCGAAGGGCCGAGACGAGTTCTACCAGTGTTTGTATTGTCCTTCATCGAGGGCCAACAGGAAATAACCACGGGCGGGGATTTATTCGATGAAAATGTTATTTAAATAGTTTTATTATTGAATGATCATGATTTCTATGAGATATTACAATTAAACTTACTAAATAATAATGCTAATAATAATAATAATAATAACAATAAGAAAAAATAATAATAATAACACAATGGTAATTATTTGTAAACCAATAATGTCTTGAAATTAACCATAACTATTGCAGAAATTCAAAGAGGTTAATTTTTCTACGAATCATGCATTCATCATGATTATTTGTTAAAAAAATAATCTTACTGAATTTTTCATTGAATGAATCTCAATCCGCGCACACGAGACAGTTTTCGGTACCGGATATCTACTCACATTTTTTTTATTTATCTCCTCGACACCCTCCGCTCCACTTCCTTCCCCCCGCGCCAACCCTATCCCTATCTCTGCCGCCACCGAGGCGGCTCCATATCGCATCCGGTCTCGGTACTGCTCCCTCGGTTGACGAAAAAAACGGGAGGTTCTAAAAACGTCGTCCCGTCTGTTTAGTTTTCCAGAAAATTGATGGACCTACACCGGCCAACACCTTCCGGTTCAAGCGGCAACCATCAAAACCTTGCCGCTCGGCGGTTCTTCCCCACGAACAAACCTTTTCTCTCTGCGTATGCCCATAAATTAAACTCGGTTACCCCGGCGCATCGTTAAATTCTGCCGTTCGACGGTTTCACCGTTGGTTTTCATACCTCTCCGTTCTACAATTTATTTACAAACCTCGCGTGGTATTTTTTTCTTCTTCGTTCATTTTGTTTTATTCTAACCTAAAACAAAAAAAAAACGGAAACGGCAAGTCTGAATATAAGTACGAGTCAAATGCCGTCAAGTTATGTAAATCGATTACGGTTAATCGCACGCACATCATTGTTAATTAACAATTATACAGGATAATGTACAAAATTGTCATTGTGAACTCCGAAAACCCGGCACTTTGCTCTTACAGAGCGAATTTTTTTGTTATTCCGATTTTAAGGAACCATGCACGATTATTATTTATTTTCTTTCTTTTTATTCATTTATTCTTTTTAATCTTGATGTTGTTGCTTATTTTCTTTGTCCGTAACGTCTTCTTTCTCTCTCTTGGACGATTCGTTTCCTTCGTCGTGTGAGTTCGCAGCATGGTAAATTCGATGCCCTCGTCGGAATCCGCGGACCCCGCGCACCGACGGTTCTTCATCTGAGCACCAGCCGCGCCAGAACGAGCGCAAGCACGGCCATTGGCACCGCAACGTGACTGGACCCTCGTCTCGAACTCCCGACTCCGTGATGCAGCTCGGCTAGACTTTCTCCTGAAACAAAGAGCCTCACTCAAACACTTTGTTTCTCCACGCGATGCTTCAGCCCTGCGGGGTTTCTCGTCATTGCCACTTGCGCTGCTTCAATTATCCCCAAACAAGTGCAGTTTTCGCGAACGCCGTTTTGAATGAGATAACATAAACCCGGGACGAGATGTTCCACCACGAAAAATACACGAAACATTTTTTTTCATTCTTATTTTTTGACGTCTCTACGAATTTTCCCCTACGAATAGTCAGAGAATTTTATTTAACAATCAAAATATTTCGGTATAATTTTGACAACAAAACCAATATAAAAAAGAATGAAGAATTTCATTCATAAAAAAAACAATACAAATAAACAACAAGTAAACCGGAAGAATTAATCAGTCTTGCAAGAAAATCGTCAACAACCCAAACCGTTTCAACTTCGACCCACGAGCCCTTGAGGCGGTCGTATCGACACGGATGCAATCGTGTCGTATATGGGATATCATCGGGCCGATGATGATATTCATAGACCACAGGATTTGCCGGACATGTTTGCCGGGGCTCAACGGTCCGAGCGGAGCCGCGAGATGCGACCGGTTGACGCTGGATTAATTTAGATGTCCGAATGTTAATCAGGATATTCGCTACTCAACGCCCGAAACTCTGTACATCGATGTATGGACGAAACACGGGACGAGACTCGAGAGCGCGTGCTCGCTGTTTGCCCCACATTAACCCCCACGTTCAAACGCATAAATTGTTCGAAGCCCACCATTGCCAAACTGCAGACGGAGGGCTCTCCCCGAGAGAGAGAGAGAAAGAGAGAAAGAGAGAGAAAGAGATAGAGAGAAACAGAGAGAGAGAGAGAGGGTGCGGGAGGGTGAAGGAGAGCCCTCTCGAATTAGCGGAAGTTAACCATAATTATCTATGGCTAGCGTTCGAGCGCGCCAGCTGAACCACCATCCTTCCGACCCTTGCCGGTCGCTTGCTATACGCGTTAGCGCAACCATGACGGAGCCACTCGCCGGTGCGGGTATTTAGCGCGCGCGAGCCCTCGCTGAGTGTCGCTCGCGCTCGTGTTTCGTTAACATAGAATATCCGGCTATTAGACACGCTTCTGGCTGATAGTGATACAGCCGCGATGCGTACGTATAACACGCGATGATGGAGCGTTATACGTGTGCAGCTTCATGAAGGTGTTGAAACGACACCGGCGAATCCGCGCTATCCACTTTGCGGCTATTTCGGAGTATTAAGTACTCGAAATTCATCCGCACTATCGCGATTTTGTTGTTTAAGCACAGACATGGTACTATTTATAATAATAATAATAATAATAATATAATAATAATATATTATTATTATAGTAAGAATAATAATAATATATTATTATTATAGTAAGAATAATAATAATATATTATTGTTATTATAGTAATAATAATAATAATATATTATTGTTATTATTATTATTATTACTATAATAATAATATATTATTATTATTATTATTATTATTATTATTATTATTATTATTATTATTATTATTATTATTATTATTATTATTATTATTATTATTATTATTATTATTATTATTATTATTATTATTATTATTATTATTATTATTATTATTTATTAAATTAAATTACATTATTATTATTAAAATCATCATCTGACGGACCTATAGGACAAGTGGGCATAATTCTAAATACATTCAGAATTATGCCTGTTACAGATAATCAATCAGGCCAGTCCAGGCCTGGTTATTATTATTATCGAATATTATTATTAATGAAATTTCTTCCGGTCTCCGAAATCGCATAAATCTCAAGAAGCGTGCTTGCGATGCAAATTAGTTGAATTTCGAAGTGTTCAACAAGGAATGTTCTGCACCTTCGGGCGGGTCTCTCGGAGAGCACGGTTAGCCACGGGATTTCGGATAACGGGACTGAATTAGTGGACAGGAAAATCTAATTATCCGTAACTAGTTTTCGCGCGCGGGTAAGGTCATTGCAGAGAAGCGAAGCGAAGCTTAGAAAGCCACGCGGGAACGCCACACTGTCGCACGTGGTGGTCGGTTAGTGCCGGAATCGCGTCTACAAACGTCTACGACAATCGCGGACTACATTCACACGCGTTCGTTACGTGCTGCGACTTATTATTGATTTCGTCGCGCCGTCTGAGGATGGCAACGCAATAGTTTTTGCCAAATAAACGAACGAATATGGTGGTATCCGTCGAAAAAGCGATGTGTTGGATTTTCCGAAGCTGTGAGAAAATGATTGTAAATAAAAATGACACTGATGGACTTGCGGGTGAGGATTTTTTGGAATCAATGAATGTGACATTTGGAAAAGGAAAAATAATAATCAGTAGAAAATTAATGAGCACTTTACTGGGCAGAATTCGACAACAGAAAAAAATGCTAGTTAAATATGCAAAGCTGCTTTTGAAATAAACACAACTTTTTTCAAGCAACATGTTTGACGCGAATAAGCAGATTGACATTGTCTGGGAGCAATGTGAATGCGTCAGTAGCTTACGGCTACGAAAAACGACAATTAAAACCAGAACATAATTAACAACAACGTGTATTGAAATTGCGTAGCGAATTTCACTACATTGTGAAATTCCGCATTGAGTCAAGGACCAACGGAGAAGCGCGTGAGAGTGATAGTCGCGAGTGTGGTGCAGGATAGGGGGGAAGGGGGCGAGAGCAGCGGATTCCGTCGAAGCGTGTACATTTTTAATGAGGATTCCCCGGGGTAAAAGAAGCGGGCCAGTCTCGAGCATGGGGAAAGCGCAGAAACGCGGTTGTGTGAAATAGAAAATTTCTCGGTGCGAATAGCAGATACGTCGACGAAGGACGTCTGAATTTTGCATCAGTTTTGAGGGGTTTCGAGGGGGAGGGGGAAGAAAAACGAAAAATATATATATAGGTAAAGTTTTGCAAGTTCTGCAAGGTGAACGACTACGTGCTCTCGAAGGTGCGCGAGGACAGAGACAAAAACGTCGTATGTATATAGACGTCTTGAGAAAAAAAATTGTATGTTCTCTCACCGTTGAGTACGTGGACGTGAACGGTAGCTGGCTGGTTGGGCATTGTGGTGAGCACACACGTGTAGTTGCCACTGTCGGCTGGACCGACCCTCGCTATGCTCAGCGTTGAATTAGCTCCCACCTCCATCAGATCTGTTTT
>OZ020169.1:10339196-10372744 GCA_963971145.1 Sussaba pulchella | reverse complement strand
GGTCGTCACAATAATAATAATAATACTTTTTCAAATTTACTCCATTTTCAGATCACGCAGGGGCATGTGAGTCCTCAAACATTTTTTCTATGCGTCCATTCTCAAGTAATCACGATCTTAACCCTCAAACTAGGGGTTTTTCGAAAACCGCGCGAGCGCAATTTTGAAAAAATATCGATATGCGTATTTTCCAGGTTGGAATCTGTGAGACTGTCTTTCTCACTTTGTCTCGCCAAAAAAGACTTCTCTTCCGACTTTGAACCTGGGCTAGAAGAGCCGAGTCGTAGAACGATGAACCGCGTTCTCGGGCACATTTGCTATCGCGCTCACGAACAACTTTAATTGGAAAAGTTTTTTTCAACCAACAATTTGTCCATTCATTATGTACGAGTGGCTTTTTGCGGCAACCTTGCACGATGGCGGGAATCCAGTGGTCGGACTCGTGAATGCTAAACCCAATATAACGTGCAGATAACCGCCGCGCAAACCGAGTTACAGTTTTGGATGAATTTATTTCTGTTAATTTTTTTTCTTTCCGCGTTTGAAATATCTTTTGGATTTTTCATTTCATTGAGTAGTCGATGAAAGATTGTGGAAGTGAGATTTTTACAATTTATCAGTGACTCGAAATTTCAGTGACGAATGGAGAAAGTCGAGGGCTTTCTCGCATCAATGTTGCTCGAATCTCGCAATCAATTAGACGAGAAAAACCGAAAATACGTCGTAAGAATAATTGGATAACTAAGACATCGAATGATGAGAAATAAATCGAATGAAAATTTAAATAATCCGTCCATGCTTCGCAGCCCGACTTGTCCTAAAATAATTAAATTTTTTTTCTGACATTATACTTTGCGCGTCCAATTCACTCAACCACGTCCATTAATCTTCGTAAATGCATTCCATCTCCCTCTCACCGACAATCTATCCAAAAGCGCATGCAGCAGCCAAAAATTCGCCGTTCGTCAGAAGGCGGCGGGAGAGGAAGTGTATACTCAAACACAAACCCACATATTCGGAAATCGAGTACGCGACGTGAGAATAAAAGTATCCGGGATTGGCGGTGAATTCACGTTTCCAGCTAATTCAACTTCCAAAGTGCATTCTGATTAGACCGTAGCCTCGTTTCAGCTTTATCGCCCGAGCCAAACTCGAGCTTCAACCCCGCCCGAGCTTAGCCAATCTCTGTACCACGCAATTCGCGTACGTGCGAAATTTTCTTATTCTCTCGAACTAGTTCGTACAATGTGTTCGGCAACTATCGAACTCGGTGCCCGCTTATCCAACGTAATACGGCTCTATTTGCCGCACCGAGTTTTCAAACAGTTTTCAAAATGTCTGCCTTCCCCGGGGATAAACGCGTAATAGCCCAAACAATTTCCAGCGGTCGAAGCCAACTCAAAAGCCGGATCAGCCAGCGCAAAACGTTTTACAAAGCCCGGTAAAGTCCGAGAACCCCCGGGATTCCATTTTTTTTTTTTAGACATACGCGATAATCCCAACCATGAATTAGTCGGACATTTTTATTTTACATTGATTGCGAAGGTACCACGTTTCAAAATGAACCGAAACAGATTGAGAGCAGGGATTTTGCGAAATTTCGGTTTAATTCACTCGCTGCAGGCCGCAATTACGTCCACACGTTGTACGATAATAATCGTCACGGGCTAAGCGAAATGCATTTATTTTAATTGTACAACAGTGACGCACAACGACGGATCCATCAGTCGACGAACTAACGACCTCGCGCAAACCCGCGCACGGACAGCGTTTATAACAAATGAATTTCGCACAAGATCCGTTTATAACCCTATCCGTACGGCCCGAAAGCTCGTTCTAGCCTCGCGTCAAAGAAAAATTTTCGTTCAACGGATCTCGGTACGCGTTTTAATTATTATTTTAATATCGACGTTGTGGCGAGGCCGGAATTTTTTTCCTCACGCCAGCTTTCATCCGTTTCACGAAAAGATATAAAAAAAAACAAAAATTAGCGAGAGATTGATATCGCTGAAGTTAATTCAATGACCGCGCGACTGTGACGTAATATCCGTAATTATCTTTTCGCTTTGTATTCCGACGTTACGAAAATAAACGATAGCTCGAAATCTTCGGTCGCACATAACTTTTCGACTATCTTGCGAAATCATTATATTTGCGATATTTTAATTTTGCCATTTGACAAATGAATTATTTATCAACGACGAGGGTTAAATTTATTCACGATCGATGGAGAATTTCGATGGAACGAGGATGAAATCGAGTGGGTTATGGAGAAACTGGTATCGTGCGATAGAAGATGTGGGTTTCGAAGGAGGATGGCAAATTGCGAGGGTGAAGTGGAAAGCTGCTGATTAAATTCAACCGTCGCTTCGGTCTAATTGAAGTCTATTACGTCGCGGTGCTGGTACTTCAACTTTCCGATACCCTCCGATCGTGGTAGTTCGCCGTTTTTGCGAGAATCTTCCTCTTCTACCGCACGATAACAAAGTTTCGTCGAAGGTGCGATAATCTTTTTTTTTCTTCGCAACCGGACTGATAGCCGGAGACTAAGTCACTTACGGCTCGATAACTTCAAATTCAGAAAGAAAATGATCATATGTGAAACGATTATGCAATAACATAATGTCGATGATAATTTATATATTTAAATAATATGATCATTTGTTACATAACATATAGTAATAACCTAATCAATTTGGTTTCAGTTGATTCCTATTTTATGAAACCTATGTGGATGTCAATTTTTTGAACGTTCATCATTTTCTCACATCATTGTCACTTTAACGTTATTTTTTCAAAATTCTAGTCAATCAATAAAAATAATATAAACTCTCTTTTTGCCCTGTTCAGTGATAGTAATATCTATTTATCAACGCAATGTTCAGTGATGATTCTCGGACCAAAAATTGATCTTTCCTCGACTTTTGGGTCGCTGCAATTTCCGAGCTAGTTCGTACAAAACAAGAAAACGTCCACGCGTGACCGTTGAGACTTACGAACGATGGACAATGCAACAAGGTTGACAATAAATAATTAACTCGGCTAAGAGGACATAGCATATCTCAATCCGTCGCCCCTGAGACTGATGCGGCTAATCCGAAGAACGTTTCGAACGTATGGACTATTTGCACGTGTGTGCAAACACAAACCGGTGCAAAGTAATTCGGAGATACAAACTGCGGAAACACACGTGCGCGGTAATCTTATTAAGCTACTCGACACTTTGCCTCCTCAAAAGCTAACTTTACCCTCGACAAACACACACGAAAGTCGGCACGCTCATACGCGAGTGGCACTAGTGGTAACGGAGTACGCAGGCACTGCTAGCTAGGAAAACGAGGAGGTTTGCTCCAAAAGCTTCGTCATGCAGCCGACGATAGCCCGGCTTGAATATCGCGGTCTGGCACACAGCTCTGTCGCTCGTGGCTTCACGGTCCCTGGGAGGGACGAAGGGGGGTGGGGGGGAGGGGCACAGTGTCCCCGGCTTTAAGTCACATAGTATATTCCACCCTCGCCCAATGGCGGAAGATCCAAGAGAGACCGGAATTGTTCACACTGGATTATAACTTCCTCGACAACGGGTCATAACTCGATCGTATATCGTTGTACCGGAAGCGAGGTGCCTCCATCGCTTGCGCCACGCGTCATGCACCTCTCACGTAGATGAAACATCTTCCCCACGATCTTCGTACATGCGACAGGGCTTTCGCCATAGCGAAAACGTGACGGAAGATTATCCAACGCGTTACCTGCATTTCCTAACGAGAAAATTATGAATTTACACACGGGATTGACGAAACTAGATCCGAAATTCATCGTCTGTGTGTGACATTGAATTTCAATTGGATTATTCCGTACCGTTCGTCCCAATTGTGATAATAACTCAATATTAGATAAATAAATTGCGAATTGGAAGTAGATCGTTAAGAATTATACAAAAGAATGCATCAATAAATTTTCTTCTATTTTTATGAAATTTTTATTTCTATAAGTCATTTATTACCATTAACCAAGTTGTTGATGGGATTTTAAGAATGATGGATAGGACATTCGAATGGAAGGATTGCATCAATTTTTTTTTCTTTTATAATTTTCATTCGACGAGGCGGGACTGCGAAGTGACGGGACCGTGGAAATTTGTAAGTTCGAGAGTGCCCGTCGGTGCACGAAGAGCTCGGATGGAGTCGTCGAGAGGCAGCCAATTAAGCAAATTAGCGGTCGAGAATGATATTCTCCGGCGATAAGAATGAAGCTTCAGAAGCACGAGCTTTCTGCAACGACCATTGTAGGTAGATATCACGACCCGAGAGCATCTACCACATTTTTCTTTCTTCTCGTCTTCGTACCGTTCTATCTTCTCGTGCCCGCTTTCTCCCTCAATCCTTCTTACTTTTTCTCGTTTCAACCCTCGCAAGGACGTGCCACGACTTTACGACTTATTCTCAGTCGAACTTATTTACCGGCGTAGCTTCGATATTCATCCAGTGGCATTAAAAGTCTCGGCACGATGAGTCGCACTCGCATCAAAACGAACCCAGTCGTCGGCCAGTGTCGAGTCGTTGGCGAAGCTCGAAGCTTTTCCATTCATTTTCGTGGGTATAAGACGAAGAGGCGGATTGCCATTGAACGAAAGAGCGACGCTACCGAACTGTTTCAGCTGAAACGTCACCTCTGACAAATGAGTTTTCACTATGTAAGACGCCGAACCGAGTTTGGATGGATTGATAGCGAGGCGTCCAGACGTTTTCCGATAAGTGGGAAAAACCTTTCTACCCACGGTCTTTTCGTCAACCGGATCTTAATTGCGTTATCCTTGGCGCGGACAACGCTTCGAAGAGCAGTTGTTAATTTGATGCCCTTGGAATAGCGGAATGTTAAAGAAAAATAAATAAATAAATAAATGAATAAATAAATAAATAAATAAATAAATAAATAAATAAATAAATAAATAAATAAATAAATAAATAAATAAATAAATGAATAAATAAATAAATGAATAAATAAATAAATGAATAAATAAATAAATAAATAAATAAATAAATAAATAAATGAATAAATAAATAAATAAATAAATAAATAAATAAATAAATAAATAAATAAATAAATAAATAAATAAATAAATAAATAAATAAATAAATAAACAAATAAATAAATAAATAAATAAATAAATAAATAAATAAATAAACAAATAAATGAATAAATGGATAAATGAATAAATGGATAAATAAATAAATGAATAAATAAATAAATGAATGAATAAATAAATAAACGTTGCTGAAGCTTCCCGGTGAGGCGAATAAGTCTGATCCTATCAGGCACTTACTACTTGAACGAGAGTGGTGTTCGTAGCCTAGCCCGAACAATAGCGAGTCTCGTTCCTACGCGATTGTGTAAAACGAAACCACCGAAGGCTCTCTTCCGACAACGGGGATCGAACCAGACGTTTGCGTTGTACAATCGAGCGTACGTTGTTCCGGAACGACAGGGCGACGAGAATTACGCGAACGTGGCAGCGGGCGCGACGCGAAGCGCAGAACCTCGAAGCATTTGCGGAGCTCGCGCGTGGCTGACACGACAATGGCACAACGGAGGAGGCGAAGGAAAGGGGAAAAGCGTGTGGAACACTACAACGTCCATTGCCGATGTCGCCGAGCTGGTAAACGGTTTCGAGGTTTTCGCAATTTCAACGACGAACAGCGGGATGCGAGTGGAATGACGAAGAACGAGAGATGAAGGACGCGACGAAGCGTTGTTATCGGTAGCATGGTTTTGAAGGGTTAGCTTCGTCTTCCCGGTGCGCAGCGGTAATTCCTCGCATCGAAAAGAAAGCTGCCGGTATGGGAAAGCTTGACAGAGAGCTTTTATCGGAATTTTCGAGTGCTGGACAATTTTTTTTTTTTTTTAAGGAATTTATGATACGGTATTTTGGGTAAATCGAAGCTCGAGCGTTCGAATTATGTTAGAGATGCGAGCTGGTATGCCGATAATGCCTTCGCGTAGGTACCGAGGTTGCATTTTTTCTCACCTTTCGGGGAACTCATTTTTCTTAGTATTGGGCAAAAATTAATCTGCGATTGTTTATTTTTTACATGTATCTGAATGGAATTTTTGTTAAATTTTTGGCGAACGGGGCTAAAGGCGGAAGCTACGGTTGTGTTCTCAAAGTTTGGAGGGACTCCACGGTTGATGTCTGCGGACCCTGGAAGGCGTGGGCAAGCCACGCAGACAACGTCGTCTCGTTATGCCCCGACCAACGTACGACTCAGAGGCGACGACCACGGAATTGATTAACCGCGCGCGGCTTACCGCACGAGAGTGCATAAAATCTTAAGCGTTTCCGGCTCCTCGGCCGTTTGGCCGTACGACTCTCCGCACCCTTCGCCCCGCGGCCCAAGGTGCACTGACCGCGCATTTACCGCAGTTCGGTGCAGCTCTCAACTATCCGTTGAATCTCAATTACCGACGGGTTTGAATTATAAGCGTAAAACTAATTATTTCCGTTTCCCATAATGGTCTCATACCTTTTTAATTGGAGAAAATGCCTTACAGATTTTTTAAAATTAAACAATTGATTTTTCAATTCGATAGAAGCAATCGTGCCACATTTATCGTCATATCAGTGTCTGTTACTGATATTATTATGTAAAATTAAGGTGAATCCACAATCGTCGAAGAAAATAGTTTCCAGACACACGAAACAGTCAGGGAAATACAAGTTGATTTATCAAACACAAAAAAATTGTTTTTTTGTTTCAATCTCAGTACTTTCGAACCTTGCAAATTAAGAAAAAAAGTTAAATAAAATACAACGTTGCATAAATGATAAATGTAGTTATAATGGCGTTAACTGATATTATCGGTAATTCGACAACCGATCTCAATGGAATTAGGTATTACGTATGGCCTTTGAATCAATCTCACGTATGGACATCTGGCGATTTCCGGGATATCAAGTTACGGATATACAATCGCATATACATCTAACCAAAGCCACGCACGATGCACGGAGTTCTCGGTAACAGTGGATCAATGAAGCTTACAAGACGGATGCTCCGATCCTTACCTAATGCCGCCTCGGGTCGTATCGTAATTCAATGTCCGATTCCCATGGAGCCACTGGACCACGCTGTACTGCATCTGCATCGCTATGTGACGCACCACGCACAGCAACTCGATCGTACTATCAGCCTCGTAGTACTTGTCGCGCAATGGTTCACCCATCGCGTCTACGATTAGTACCGAAGGCGCTGCAACAATTCAATTTCAAGGTTAAATATGAAATACAAAGAAGAAACAATTTTTCAGAGGTTATGTGTAGTTGTTTGCGGGAAAATTAAGGAATCGTTGTTTCGTTGTGGTAACAACATTTTATTACAATACACTGTACAGTATCAATTACAAAATATATTGAAGTATTTGTATACATTTTTTCACGATAAAAATTTCTCAGAGAAAAAAAACAGGTGTTTTGGGGCAACGGCAATAGTTACCCCAAAATTAAAAACTTTGTCATGAAAGAATTCATATAAGTACCCCAATGTATGTTGTAATTGATACCGTACATTGTATTGTAATAAAATGATGTTAACATGGTTAAAAAACATCATAAAAATTCCTTAATTTTCCTGCAAACAACTAGATATAAGACCTCAATGTATTTCTTAGGTGAGGCAAATTTTTTCGTGCGATTATTTTTCATTCCCATTTTTTATTTCAATTGAAATTTTATTACATTCCATTGAATCGATAAAAACGATGATTGAAAGTTCGCCGGGCTGCAAAAAGCTCGGGATATTCTGTTTTGACTTTATACACCTTTGTTTCGCGTGCTTCGGGTCAACTTTTTTGTTTCAACGTTCTCGAGAATGACTTTGGGCATTGATCTTTTTCGCGCATCAGCACCACCACCACCACTACCGGCAACAACGTCGTCCGACGTCCATGCCCTGCTCTGTTATTACTGCTTTCGTCGCTCGTACAGGTGTACAAAGTTCAGCGGATCTCTCTGCGAAAGTTTTTAACATCGAGCCCTTCCGGGCTCTCGAATCTTCCCGCATCAGCTACGGAACTACCTCAAGAGCTTTTTCACTCGTCGTCGAGCGACTTTTCCGACCGGGGGCAACGTCAATCTTCCTCTCCTGCGACCCACTAAATATCCGAGAAGTTTTCAACTTCGACTCCTCCGGTTGCATCTATCCAACCGGAATCGATCCGACAATACGGACGACATTGATTTTTTACTTGTTTTTTTTACCAACGACATAAAAACTCGCGTTTTTTTTTAACTCGTACAATTTGTCATTCTTTTGTATCGACAGTTTTAATTTTGCAATGAATTATAAATTTCGACTGAGCTCGATATTCGATACTGATCGAATTTTTTTTTTTACAAGAGATAATTATTTCCGAACAACGAATAAGGGACTGATGATTCATCCCCAGATTGAGACCCGTCCTTGAAATTCCTCGAATAGAATTTTGTCTCAACAATTCTCGTTTAATCCGCTCGATTCCGGATGCACAACATTTTTATTCACAAGCTTGAAACCCTATTCCGTAATATTGTGTGGTTTACATTTTATTTTCACGCCCGCCGAATGAAGATTGAGACACGCCGACAGTACGAACGCAATTCTTGCAAAACCGTCTCGTACGTTCGGGCCGAATTACCGATTTCTCTCTTTCCACGTTCATTCAGGATTGCATGAGAACCGTTTTACGCGAGCTTTCGTACGGTTTTTCTTTTTATTTTTAAACGGAAGGGGGAAGAGTTCTCGCGTGCCACGACGAGCCGCGAAGTGCTGTGTGTGACGTAGGGCACAAAAAATGGTACAAGCGGAAACGCCCCCTGGCCGGGGGGCGGAAACTAGGGCTGTAATCGCATTATCGATCTAAAGTTACCCCAACATTAGGGGAGGGCGGACGAATCGCGTCCTCTGTGCTAACATTCTTCATATCCGACCTTTTTCACATCGAAAGGGCCTGCGGGCAGCTACTTTAATTTATTTTCATATCCATCACCCCCCCCCCCCCCCAACGATACTCGTCGATTCTTCCTCAATATATATTTTACCATACTTAACTATGCCGCTATATATACGCTTTCGGAACTTCCACGCATCGGGAGAATTGATCCGTCGAAATATAAACCTTCATTGGCGAATCGGAGCCGTGACATTCGGAACAATGCATTTTTGAAATCTCGACCTGTCGATACATTGACTATTCGGACTTCCGACCCCAACCCCAAACTCAAGCTCAGAGCTTTCACGCGTATAACGCATTCAACGTTTTCGCCAACGTGCGCACTTTCGACGCCCAATTTCTCTCGATAAATTCTCACTTTCCATACTGCAGCAGGAATAATCGTGTGACAATTTAATAGACGACCACGAGGTCGGGACTCGCGAAATGACAGAAGCAGTGCAGCAACAGTACTACACCAACAGCAGTCACAGTGTTTTTTTTTGTGCTTTCTCCTCAATTCTCCCGTCGTCACCGCAATTGTTCCTTTTATTGTGACGAAAATTCCGCGAGAGCAACCACTCATAAATATGTAATAAGAGTCTCGGGTTTCTCTTTGCTCTTTCCACGCGCCAACTCCCCTTTTCCGTTTTTCCCTTCATTCTTTGTCGTATTCGTCTCTCTTCGCCTTTCTCGTTCTTCTTGGCTTCTTCGTTGCCGAGAAGGTTTTCGCTTGAGGCGAGTCGATCCTTGAATTTTATGGAACATCGAGTCTCCGGGATTGCAAGGTGCACGGTGTACCGAGTCGGCATATATATAGCACACCTTATTGTGGCCCGAAGTAGAGAACGAGTACAAGTATAAGCAACAGAGACGTATCCAACCCACTCGAACTCGTAATATCCTTCGCATATTTACGTCACGTTTCTCTATACTTCCACCATCTTTCGCTCATGGATTTTTTTTTCTTCATCTTTTCTTATTTTTCTCCTCACGAGAATTTTTCTATCTCGCCTTACACCGCACGAACAACCGCGGAAGCCCGCATTAGGTACCTTTTTTTTTTTTTTTCTCACGGTACTAGACTACGCCGCAAGAAACAATTTCACTCGCACGACGAGATGAAGAAATTGCAGCTTGGATTCGAGCTGACCGAAAAAAGTCGAGCAGTGCAGTAGAGATGAAAAATAATTATCATAACCGTTTCAATCGGGCGAGAAATATTTTTGCTAGCGCTATTTTCGTCGAATTATGGAATCTGGGATTCTTTTGAATCGAAAAGGTTTTGAGAAGAAGAACATTATTGCCCCATAAGGTCATCATTTTTGTTATTTTTTTTTTTGGCAATGTATTCAGCAAGATAGATGAATTTATTTCAATTATGCAGAAAAAAGGAGAGGCTGCGTTGAAACTCGGACGAATGTTGATTCCGTTCGAGTGGTTGCGCGCCTCGTGAATCTTTCAGGACGTTCCGAGGCGTCCGGGAGTTTCGACGGTTCTCGAGAAAGTTAGGCGTGCTGCGATGTCTTGAGATGCAGAAAGGGGTGAAGAGCCACTTGGCAAGGGGTTGAAGAAGGGACGAAAGCGATGTCAGAACAAAAAAAAGAAAAGAAAAAGGGATAGATGCTTCAGAGAAGTTCTGTGAAAGGATGGAATTTGTCACGAGAATTTGCACGACGGGAGTAACGGAGTGCCGGTGACGAAGCTTGCTCGTCGGATTAAGTGATAACCTTCCGTTTTAGTCAGACGTAACAAGCTTCACTCGAGTATCGCTGAGCTGAAAAGGTTGTAAGGTTACGATCTACTAGGAACACTTTCTCTAAGCCTTCAAGGCTGTATTCACGGCATTGAAGTGGTGTTGCGGGAAGGGTTGACCATGATTTAATTATAGTGATTATCAATTACGAATAGGAGATCGAAATTTATTACCAGTCGCTGAGGACGTTAATATTCCAGCGGTTTCAGGACCATGTATGCCGGGAAATACTTAATTTCAGAAAAAATACATAATTTAATAATAATGTTAATAATGACAACTACAAAAAAAATTAAATCAATATAATAATTCAATAAATTAAATAATTAGTTGATCAATAATAATTAAATAAATAGCATATTTCCATAATTAAATCATACCACTATTTATGATTGAATTGAATTTTCTTTTATTTCATTTGAAAAAATATAATTCTGTTTCCTAGAAAGACGAATGTTGAAAATTCTGCTTCTTTTTATTGATACGACGTTATTCGAGTGACGAGCGATTCAGCGGCAAACAAGAATAACTTTGATTCGCTCGAGCCTTCGCATCGCCGGCAGACATCACGAATGGCAATAAAATGTGTATATTGCAACGCGAAACAGTTGCATCCGAGACAAAAGTTTTTATTTCAATTCGTGCGAACGGATTTCATTCTGGCTAGATTACCGAACATGTAGATCCCGACAGCGCGGATCGAAAAATTCCATCGTCTGCGGAGGGAAGATGGAACGAATATATAGACAAGTATATCCGCGCCGTGGTCTTGCTTGCGTTTGCAACTCTTGGCTCGTCGTGCAATCGCGAATTCAGCAGAAGCCTCCAATAGCGGTATATCGCCGGCAATAGAACAGGGAGAGAGGGATAAAGCTCTCCGTTTTCGTGAGAGCCCGAGTAGCAGACAGCACATGGGTATCGGCACGCTCGCTACGAGATCTCATATGGGATTCCATATGAGTCGCTGTATCGTTGCCTATGAATCGTGCTTTACCGAAAAAATATACATATACGTGCATGAAACTGTACAAGATACATGGAATCATTCAAAAGCGATAGTGCGAAATATTTTTCGAGAAGATTATGTACGAACGTGTGCAAAATGTATCATTCCGATGTGAATTTTATAAACGAAATTCATTTGAATGCTCGTTACTAATCGAGTGTCTCAGCTTGACAACCACGTCATGAAATTCGTAAAAAAATTATAATAATCGTCAAACGTTTATTTTTGTTTTAAAAAAATATCAAATTTTCAAAAACTTTAATCTTATTTTAATCAGGCAAAATTAAATGAACATCGTGAATAAAAGAATAATTAATGAGTTCAAAATAATTTTTATTGATTCAAATTAAAACTCTGTCACTCCAACAAAATTAAATTTAGATCGACGTCGAAGGGTCGATAATGTATCATTCAAATCGATTCAAATACAACCCAATCGATTATATATAAGGTTCAATCGCCACAAAAAGCTCGAAACCTCTTTTGTACAACGATCCACCATCTCCGACGTTTCCGTTCTTCGTCGAGGACAACATCTTTATCCCTTCATTCATCCCCCCCCAGGAACGCGTCGAGGTCGACGCTGGCGAGGGTGAACCAGGCTCGAAGAACGTCGGTCTGTCGAAGGAAAACGCGGAGAGAAGAGTATTCCGGCCACGTCTATTGCCACGGTTAACCCGCTAAGGAATTCTTTTCAGCCAATGAAACCTGTTTAACTTTCCGCCGAATTGGCTTCCTGCCCGCTTTGCTTCGTTCCTAGGAACTGCGACTAACGCACGTACACGTCCTGGGTTTGCTAGTCGCTTTGCCCTCCACCCCCTTTTCTCCCTTTCCAACCCTCATTTCCAGCTTTTCCTCCCCCCTCGACGTACGTATCGTTGTCCCATCCCATACGTATACATCGGCCTCAAATTTCTTGCTGCTTTCATCGTTTCCTCCAAAACTACTTTCACCCCCCTCGCACCCTCCGCACTGCGCTGTGAGATTATTTTCACCAGGATAATTCGTTGAATGATATTTCACACTGTTCGTGACATTCAGCTCGTTTTCTTCGCTACCCACACGTATATATACCGCATTCGTACTTTTTACGGTATCACTTTTCAACTGCATTCGCCAGCGTACGACGGTTCTATCTCTCTCACTCGCACATTCCGGCTCTTTCCCGTCGCGCTCTTTCGCTCGCTCGAGAATAATTCCGCATTTACCGCACATATCTCTCTATATATCCCATCCGGCCGTGGTTGCCTGGGCCTTCATCCGCCATTTCGCCCTCCGTCGTCCGGCTCGACGTCTTTTTTAATATCCTCCCTCTTCTTTATTATTCCACCCTCGGCTCGATGAATTATTTCTCAATTTTTTTCTTCATCTTCAAGCTCTACTCTCCGACGTGCGCGATTCGCATATCGCACGAGCCGCAACGTTTGCGAGAAAAATCGTCATCGAAGATTGGCCGTGATGATCGATCCCATCGTTCTCATCGTGTTCTTGGAGAATGAATAATTTTGTCTTCTTTTCCGTTGTTAACGCCTCTGGGTTTCCCATTGCGGGGGAAGTTGGTGCCCGTGGGGCGAGATTGTGGAGAGAAATGAGATACGTCCAGACGTATGATGGTGGGGGAAGGCGGTATCGAGATTTCGTGCGATCGATATGACGGGATTAGACTCGCGCGAGACTTATTTGTGGAAATGGAAATTATAGAATTCCGGCTTGCGGAATCATCGATGGAGCACGATTCAACATCTTTCTCGAGAAGCAACGTACGATAGATGACGGTTGGCTGTGAAATTTGCGATGCTTTGATTGCTTCCCGGAAACTCGGTGTCACCGAATAATTTTAGGGAAGAACGTTAACAGCTGGGGTGAAGAAACCGTTCAGGTTTTCAGTTCGTCTCTCGTGCCGTCATTATCGGATAAAATAAATATGAATTATGTTTCAAGATTATATCGTAATTATCATGATATGATAATTCGTTGTAATTGTGATCATTATAGAATCATATACAATACTTTATTAATAATATTGATATTATTATTATTATTATTATCAATACAATATTCTTCAATCATGAAATATAACTATATTATTATTATATTCGCTATCATAGTGGAAAATTGTTGCATGACATTTTTTTCAATCATGCTCTGTTCACGAAACAAACAGAGAAATATATTTTTTTTTCGATCCTGCAGCTGTCGGTTTCATCCTCTTTCTCGTTGTAATTTTTGTGTTCTCCAAATTTTCTCAGTCTTTCTCTACATTTTTTAGTTTTACCAAAAAACTCGCAGAAGGAAGCTAAAATGGTCTATCGTCCGAATCGATTTTACGTATAGCGTAGATTGAACCGTAAGCACAGCAGGGCTGATGATACTGCAGGTCGTTCGAGTGAGAAGACGCTACCGGTACACGTGGCCACTCCAATCTCATTCCGTTATCATCCCCTCGACCGAATGAAGTTTCTCCACGCTATTTTCGTGCCCTCACTCTGATTTCTCGTGTCTCGTTGCGTGCCGTCAATTCGGCCTGCGTAAACTGTACGTGTTCGAGAAGTTTCCAGAGCGAGCTCTCCGTAATTTACAAAACGTAATTCGACAAATTTACGGACTCAGGGCTTTTTAAATCTGGTTAGTCGAAGGAATCAACAACGACGAAATATATTTCGCTGTCGATTTCGTCTCATCGTCGACAGAGAAAATTTTTAATTCGCGTCACCTCAATTTACATGATTGAGAAACGACTCTTGCCCGAGTCTCCAGACTTCGCATCGACTCGGAATACCGAATAATCGTATTTTTGCAATAATATCCTTTTTTGGGTCATCCTACTAAATTTCACATTCGATCGTTCCGGAAACCAATGCCAATTCCCGCTTCACGGAATAAACCTCAATTCTCCGGAGAACGACGGCAATTCCGATCCAATCGTTTCGATGAATATTTAAGTTCCGGCGTTGCCGTCTAATCGTGGAAAGCGGAGTGAGAAAAAAAGATTATCGAGATCATAATAAAGCCGTGGACGTGGTAATGAGACAAGTGAAAAATTGCGAGTTCGTCCGATAGCAAATTGACTGACAATGAGACGAGTGATACGAGGATATTCGCAATTTTTACTTCGGAAAATTAAATTGGATGATCGTTTTTCCGGTAGAAAATAAGTCTGGAAATTGTATTGAGATTTTTCGAAAGTATTCAAATTCGTACAATCTACGTGGACGCAAAAATAAGGTTAATAATAAGAATAAATGCATTTAATTGTACTAACCGTTTATGTGCAAATTTACGTGAATGGTTTTTGGTGGATGAGTGCTTATCTGACACTCGTATTGTCCCTCGTCGCTGCCGTTGACGGATTTGATTTGTAGTCGCCAGTTGTCCGGATATTGGAACTCGACTGTGTATCTCGGATCTCCGGAATACGTCTGCTGTCCGTACGTGAGGAGGGTCATTTTCTCGCTGTCCTCCTGCCTTCGCACCCACGACACCTAAACACAACGTGTCCATACCCTTTTATCATCAATCACGGATACCATATTATCATATTTCAATCGTTTTCGAGAAATTATTTAATTATAAATCAAAGAGAATAATTTTTAGGACATGTAAACTTTGTGTGAATGGCCGATAGGGATATTTATGTATCGGGAAACCGTAAAATATTAATTCATCGATCGCTAGGAACATTATTTGAGTGGGGGGAGTGGGGGGGGGGGGGGGGGGTGATTTATGAGTGGTTGAAAATTATTGATAATCCGTTAGTTCGATGAATTATAATTAACCTCGAATATTAAAAAAAAAAGGAAAATGGATCGCCGTCAATTCGGCGTTAAATTACGATCGCTCGTAAATAATTATTCATGCGAATACGACGCCCTTGTCAATGCATCTGCAACGATATTGCATAAGCCCGGAATTTGTAACGAATAATCAACAATTAATATCCTGTATAAATTTATCTCCCATCGCTTCATCTAAAATGTATCATCTGCATTTTCAAACTTTTCCCTGCAGAGGTTATAAATAATATGATATTTGGAAAACGCCAGAACTACTTTAAAATAGCAACGAGGTTCGAAATAAAATTGGAAAAAATAGGAATTTCTTTTTTCTTTTATTTTTATTTATTTCTTTTCGATTTTCAAGAATCGAATCAAAGACAAAAAAATCTATCAGGATCATCGTCAATGGAACCCGCAATCAACCGAATAAAACATGGTTGCGGTGATCAATCGGCTACGAGACGAAAGCAAGGTAAAGAGAGATCGAGAGAGAGATAGAGAGAGAGAGAGAGAGCGAGAGAGAGACGGAGAAAGAGAGAGAGAGAGAGAGATGTGAAATACAGCGACCAATCCGCGGTTTATCCCTGGCGTAGTCGTTTGAATACCGGAATCCAACACGTTTGTGTTGTCGCGTAACGCCATTGACACTGCACGGAACAACCGAGAGATAGCAACACCTCTTCCACA
This sequence comes from Sussaba pulchella, assembly GCA_963971145.1. NCBI lineage: Eukaryota > Metazoa > Arthropoda > Insecta > Hymenoptera > Ichneumonidae > Sussaba > Sussaba pulchella. The sequence continues at coordinate 10,356,555 of OZ020169.1, read as the reverse complement.
TCGCAACCAACACCGCTGCCAGTCCGAGAATATAGAGGACCAGTTTGTGGACGCGCCGTGCGGCTTTCATCGAACAAAGAACAATCGTGGAACATACACGATCCCTGAATTGTTCCGGGGTGCGAAGTGGGCCAGAGTGCACTGCAGTGAAGCACGAATTGCACTACCACGGTTACGCTAATTCACTGTTGACCACTCGCCCCCTAACGTTCGTACGGAAGTGCAGTGTGCTGCGTATGTGTGTATAACGCGTTAAGCTTCAATTTACGAAATTCGCGATTCCGAGCCAATTACTTCGAACGAGTTATCGTCCTCGCTTCGATGCATGCCGTATCCAAACGCATGTAAGTTCGCGTGACACGAAGCGAATTTGAATTACACGGCGTTCTCGTTTATTAAAGATTTCGGTACTACGACTGAATTTCCGATTTATAAATAAATTATGCAACGAGGGAGGATTGTTAGTATGAAATAAAATAGAACGTTGAAAATTTTCTATTTTTTATCGTAAAGCTTGGTGCAAATATTTTTTATAAATTATCTTCATGGTTCAAAAGCTCTTTATCGTAGCAATAAAACATTGCATCATTTTGAGTTCGCATTGACACAATTGAATGGCATTTAAAAGCAAATTATTTTCGACAAATCACGACTTTGTTTTAGGTGGCGTGCGCTAACACAATTATTCACTCAGGATTCAGTTTAATCTTCGTCGGGCGCGATATTTTATCGCGCTCGATTGAATATAGCATTTGGCCGTTACGCGGTGAAAAAAAATCGCGGCCGTACCGTTTGCAGGCGTTGGCGCGGGTGGCCCGACCGGAACATTAATGGCCGGGCGCGGAGTCGACGCGAACAACTGCTCGTAAATCATTTAATTATTCAGAGACACTCGATTCGAAAATCCGTGCTGCTTCATTAACGCGAGCGGGACATCGAGTGGCCTGAGTGCCGTCGAACCGTGAACGGAATAATGGCCGTCGAAGGACTCCGAGGTGCATATTGCATCGGGAATTTCCAACGTTGTACAAACCCACGGTTTAAATAGTTAGAACGTCCGATTGTCCGATTCGCCATTCATTCATTGTATACGAGGTGGAGAAAAATTTGTAAAGATACTTTCCTTTTCTTTTATTATTTTCCCATTTTCTTGTTAGCGCCAGTGAAACAATTTGAGAACCAAAATCTATTCGACGCGCTTGTAAAATCTCAGATCTACGATTTACGTCAACTTTTCACCGGATTTTTCTGCGATGCATAGAAAATCTTCGGTTAAAAATTTTATTTCATTTTCCGGGCGCATTGTTGATGCAGACGAAGAGCGCGGACTTGGGAATAAATTTTTCCGCGGTGAATTCTCGGCAATGAATTTTCCGCGTATGCTCGCGTTACTCACGGTTTTTCCTTGCAACAAGGATATTTTGCAGTCGAGGACGACCGTCGCCCCCGCCTGGGCCGTGACGTTCGAGCTTTCGCCCTCGAAGTGAGGACCCCATCGATGATCGTGATGATGTTGATGTTTGTTCAACGTGTTGTGCACGTCGAATATGTAATTGAGCATCGGTGCGTCCGTGGGGATCGAACGTTTCGCCGCTGTCGTTGCTATCGTTGGTTTCGTTATCACCGTTGAGACTTCTCGCTCTGTTGTCGTTGACGGATCTGAAGCAAAAAATATTACGTTGTCGCATCAGTACTGAGATCTTATAATTATTGCTCATTATTGTTGCAGGAATTTCGCATTCGTGGTCAATCTAATTTTCGGTTCATTAATCACCGAATTTATTATTCAATACTCGATTAATTAATTCAATTAGTTGAGTATTAGCAATCATAAGCCTGGCTGAATTAATCAATTTCCAAGTGCAGCGAACCATAACACGATAAATTGAAATGTCACCATGGCGTGCTGTCTTCAAAATCCTTGATCAAAATTACGTCCGGCGCGATCGAATTGATAGACCTGATAATTATGATCATCGATCTCAGAAAAACCCAAAAATTCATGTGATTCCTCCACCTCAGGGGCAGATATTAGTGTGTGTCTTGACGCCTTTCATTAAGATGTCCCATCCCTGTGAGATTTCGCTCGAGAGTACGAGGTTGACGTTGGTCGTGCAGCCACACGTGAGAAGCTGACTGAAAGAGACAAGTCCGTCCACACGATGGTTTGCAGCACCAGAAATGGATATAGCCGAGTCCACAGATACATGACAATCCAGTCGGAGGGCTCAACGAGTTTTCGCGAGGCAACAAAACCACGACCAGTCAAGCATGAAAGGGTGAAGGGGGAAGGGTCGGTCTGCGGTGAAAGTCTCGTAGCAGAGTCAGAAGAGCCGAAAGCTCTCGACGTCTGGTTTCTCGTGGCTGTGAAACTAACACCCCCACGGCTACGTATCGGTGTCCCATCCGATGTTTGGACGCGGGGGCAGCCAAGCGGCTCCCAACGACCAGTGGAACAAGCCAGGCGTGAACGGACACGAGGTCCTCGCGCCGCGAGAGCCCATCACGCCCACCCCCCGTCCTCCTACGATGGATAATATCCATGCACCACACACCGAAACGTATTTCATCCTCTACAATATCTATAATACGTCGATAAAAAAATTAATGCAACTTCGAACGACCCAAAACGAACCCGCAACGTCTCTTTGAAAGTATTTCCACAATTTTTCTTCACGCTTCCGCGTCAAATCGGTGTTTGAAAGATGTTCTTTTATATGCTAATAAAATTTAACGATCTTGATGAATCGACGGGGATAAATGAAGAAATTTCTTTTACGGGCATTTTTTTTTTACGATGATAGCTTTGAGAAAATGTGTTTTGCCGAAGGTAAAGTAGCGGAAATGGTGATTCTTTCATGAACGAATCCAAGCTCGTTTGTCTTAACCCGAAGGAGATTCTTTTGTGCCAAGGATTAACGAGCGATTATCCTTCGTTTCGTAACGTAGAAAAAAGATGCGCGCCGGGTTTGAGGGTGGACGAGCAAGAAGAAAAGAAGTTTCCGCTACTGAAAATGTTCAACCCCGGGAGGGTGAATTCTTTTTTTTTTCTTTTTCGTCGGCACACCGTCGCTCGTTTAGTTTGCACGAGCGTGCTCAGACGTTGGGTCCCGGAAGCGAAGCTCCGGGGACACCGACAGGTGATTATCCCGTCGTGGAAGGATTGGTCCGATGTGGATTCTCAAGGATTTCGAATTCCTAGCAGTTCATCCCGGCGTTCAGGTAACCCGGACGGAGCTTTCGGATTGCAGAATACCTCGTTAGAAACGTGGTGTCGTTCTAAGAAGAGTTATAAATGTGTGTGGTTTGGTTGGTGACGTTTGACGATGTTTATTTATAATTTACTGATTAATTGATTAGGTTTGCCTGTTGATATGACGATTATACCTTCTCGGATATTACTATTGTTGTGAAATATATTTTAATTTTTTTTCAAAAATGTATAAAAACTATTTGTTAGACTTTAACGTATTTTATAAGTCAGTAAATTATTTGTTTATAGTTATCGACGGTGTTCATCATATTTTCGATCAGATTAGGTACATAAATTCTGCTATAAATATCACAAATTTTGGATTTTTCGAAAAATTATCTATACGGCAAGCTATTTGTCTCGTAACCCCTGAAATATCGCGAGTGAAAATAGAAATAAAAAATTATCATTAAAAGTTCGAGGTACTTCGAGCTCGCAATCCATTCACCCATCCATTCGATCTATTTTGACTTTCTCGAATTTCCAATTTCCCACAAGCTCTCGTTTCATTTAAAGCGCGTATCGTTTGAAAGCATCGAACAAAGAGAGAAAGTCAGTATTCGAACGACATTCCCGAATGCTCTCCGAGCTTACGCGGATGTCCACCTTTCCGCAGAGGCTGCTGGCATTCGCGTCGATTATGCATCCAACCTTTTACCTCTAGCGAGCTTTCGAATAAGTGGACCGAAGATAGCGAAGGTAGCAGCAACGACGTACGAGACGTCTTCATCGTGGCGCCAGTTATCGCGATTTCGTTCGCTTCAACATTCAACTTCCCCATCATTTGAAATAGTTCCAGCTGCATCTCGACATTAATGAGGAATCCGAAAAAAGGTCGAGAAAAAGCCGCTCACTTTGATGAGTGACATACTTAAATAATAATGCAGTATGTATTTATAGATTAATGTATATATTGCATTCTCAGCTGAGATTCTGGAGCGAGTGAATATTTCACTTCACCCCGCCATCGTTCAAAATAGTCTTCGACAAATTTTAATGGCAATTTTGATCCGAAGAAATCTTAATAAAAATTCTTTTCACCTCGACAAGTGACAAGCTGAAAGGATAATGCGGTACGTATGGATAAATCAATGAGTACATTGCATTTTCAGTTGAGTGCCTGGGGTAAAAGAAATTTTTCATTTCACCCCGCAATAATTTAAAATACGTTCAGATAAATCTCAATTGTAAATAGAATCCCCAGAAGAAGCTTGAAAAAGTCTGCCCACCTTGACGAGTGGCATACTTAAATGATCGTGCCGTAAAAATATTGGATCCGGTGAATTTTTCATTTCACGCTTCGCGCAGATATACGTCGATTTCATATCTCTTCGCACTCCACGCGTCGCTGCGTCGCATCAGTCACGAGCGACTCTTCGGGTGAACGCGGGGTTCATTCGCGAGAAAAAATTCGCACCCGAGCTCTGTGTACACACGGAGAAACCGTCGTTCCTTCCCTCTTCACCGCTTCCTTCGCTGTGTCATCCTCGTGCCATTCTTCACACTGACAAATCATTCCGCGTGCACGCTTTGATGCGTCTGGGGGATTCGGGATTTGCGCAATTGTTCGAAGGCGTACCGTCTGCGTGGGAGCATAGTTCAAATTTCACGAGCTTTCGTCGGGCTTGTGCTATTCATATAACCACCTCTCGCCATCTCATCGTCCCCCCTCCTCGATCTCCGACGCATTGCCTCTCGCTTCTTCCGATTTTGCCGAGCTTTTTCGAGCCGACCGACTGCTTACGAATATCTCAGTCTCATAAGCTTTGTTCCTTCCAGTTAAACCCATGATTATTCCTCGTCCTACGATCGTTACGGAATCAAAGTGTACTTAAAACTGCGGGCGTTTGAATATTTGAATTTTGCTATATTTTCATTACCTCCAGACCTGAGCGATGATGGAAAATAATTCGAACCAAGGAGAAATGAAGCACAAAAATATCAATAACCAATACATTATCAAATAACCAAATTTGCGACAAATGTTTCGGCAATTACGAATATTTATATAATTCGTTAATATTTTCCACGCTTTTGTTTCGAAATTTTCCGGAATTTTATCGCGTAGAAGAATAAATTCATTTCGGGCAATCGAATCGACTATTCTACGAGTGAATCCAGTTGGCTGAAGGCAAATTCAGTTAGACTTCGTTTATAAAGTTCCCTCTTCACGGGGATTGAAGAAATTCCGCAGTGCCACTTGGCATTGTAATATGCAGTAATAATTTTAAGAAAAATCGATAAATTCGGGTGAAGAAGTCGCGAAAAGCTCTCGCGACTGATAAAATGAACGAAGTATATATTATAGTTTGCAAAGATGTCTGTTTGGCTTTCGTAGTCTATTCAACGTATGTGTGTGCGGGTGTACGGATTCCATATCGTTCTCAATTCTTTTCAAACCCTCTCCACAAGCAGCCTTTCTTCCCTTTCGTCGCGTACTGCCTCTTCCTCAGTGTTCTTGCGCTCGGTCGTCCAAACACAAGGAAGAGAAAAAGTTATAAAAATTCTGAACGTGAACTCGGAAGCGTGTTCGGGATGTATGATGCGAGGAGCTCGAGCGCGTCTACGCCTTGTCGGAGCAGAGCAGAAACGACGCATGTACCTACGTAGTTCGTACTTTCTCGCGTGCATGGCATAGCGCCTTAACCTCTGTGCCGCCGTCCCGCGGGCACGGTCGACACGAACACACAAATCATTATCATATTGACGTTAAGTCGGTGAATTTTCTTTACAAACTTTTCCCTACTGGTTGAGCTTTTACCGAAACGAGCTTGCGTATGATTCGGCCTATGTAATTCTCAACCCTACGACGCGATGGTGGAGTTGGCCGTGTCGTCGATTTCGAGAGCACGTCGAGAGCTTCGCGGCTCGAGCGCACTTGCGACTATTAAAGGACATAACTTTTGCGAGAGTTATAATTCGAATTGTCGTGAGTGGGAAAACAGTGCGGTGGTACGAGCGTTTGTTCGAATCGTTCGGTATTAAAAGGTCAGTAAAGAGTTTCTGTCCGAAGATGTAACTGAATGTTTTTGATCCACTGTTATGTCCTTTTATACCGAAATGAAAACTCAAATTCATACATTTTTTGTAAGTTTCAAACGATCTTCGTGTGAATAAAATAATCCGTCATTTGCTTGGTCAGTATCAAATTTTTTGTTTCAACCTTAGGCATTAAAAATATTGAAAATACGTGAAAGCTCGATAATAAACAAAACGAATGAAAATGTTTCACTCCTAATGCATTCAAATTTTCAACGAATATACGCAAATGGCTTATATGATCAGGCGATTCAGCAGCAAGCTCTTGGATTAAGTATAGCGAGCATCCCACCGTTGACTCTAAAGACGTTTCTCAACTCGTTACCCATAGTTCGATCTGTGCTCATCCGTATACGAAGCGAGAAGTCCGATCAAGCGCAACGGCAATGAAAATGTGAGCGTATCAAAATCGGATACCTCGAATCTGCGATGCCACGGCCTGACTTTTAATCTCCGTGCGATTTAGCTGCAATGTACTAGTCTTTTCTCAGCGCTGCATCTTTGCGAAGTCTGACCCTCGAGAGAGTACCTCTGTCTCGCTGACGTCGCGAGGGGCTACTTTCTCCCTGTCTTCCTAAACTCCCCAGCTCTCCCCAGCTCCGGCTTTCTTTTCCCTCTTTGGCGCCAGAGCCGCTGAACGTGAGCTCCAATCGACCCGTTTCCGGTTCTCCGCGTATTCCGAATCGGCGTATATTCACGCAGAGCTTTTTTCCCCGGAGCCAAGTCGATGAGCGCCCAACGTTGACTCCGGCCTCCGGGGTTTGGCATTTACACCACCAACAGAGCAGCCCCAACGAAAACCACCGCACAAACTCCGCCATTTCCCTCGCTCTTTTTCCACTTCTGCTTCTTTTTCCATGTATTCTTCCACCAGCGCATAGGCTTTTCTCCATCCACGGCCCGGGTATTCGGCAAACACTCGGAGCAAAGCCTGACGTTGCGCTTTTCCACTATAGCACACGTATCCTCCGGTGGCTGGCTGACGGCCTGGTGGGCTAGCTTGGCATACTTTTCCGAGAGCGGCCTCGGAGTTTATCCTCCCTTTACCACCCTCTCGCGACCTCCACCTCGTCGGAGACTCTTGGCCTCCTGGGTTCGTTGGAAAAAAAAAAATACGTTCAAGATACGAGATAGCGATCCCAGCCTGCGTTAACGCTCATAAAAGGAATAAATGAGGAAGAAACTAGTAAAGAATTTTCCATCGGGAACGGACAAGACGAGACTCGGTCGGGTTCTCTGGGAATTACGAGATATTGCATCCTTCGCTCGTGTACCGACGACTATAGCACCTACGCTGGTTACAGCGGTGCAAATGTACGCATAGCAATCACCGCTCCTTCTGATTACTCGTTCATCTTCGTTAGCGAAAATGAATCGCCACCCTTTGGGTGTACAACCACCCCGGAACCATTTCCCATATGATTTCCATTTTCGATGGGCCGACGCTACGATCATTCGTGTGCCATGTCATGCGCTAGCGGTTCAATGTTATCCGTCCGTGCGGCGAAGTTCAATCGTGATTGCGGCTGGCTAATCGCCCACGGGGATAGGGGGCTGAAAATAGGGGTTTCTCTCTCGCTTCGTACGCGTTATTACCGCTTCCATCTCTCAACCGGAAGTTTCGTTGTTGAGTGGTTTAATTGTCCCATCGGAGTTTCGAGGTGATATGTGTGGCCAGGTATTCAGTAGTTACGGAACCGTATGGTCAGACGGCGCGGTAAATAGTGCTATTTGAGTCGCGCAGACACACCCGAGCTTTGCCATGTGATTTTTTTTCTGTGATACATCTTTTGTTTCGCTTCGCTTCCGAATCGAATGGACCGTTACGTATTTGCCGAAGGTTCTGGCAAGGTTGTCTTTCTATTGTGCGTCACAAAGGAAGATTTCCAATGTTTCGACGGAAAAGAAGAATGCCCGAAGAACCGAAGCTCCGATTACTCGAATCAAAGACAGTGAGGAGCCATCGTTGGTTTCTCGAGGACGTATGAACTTGCAACTCCCGGTACTCTTAAAGCCGATCACTCGGAATTTTTCGCGTCCCCGAGTTGACGGGTTCGACATGACGATGAGAGGGCTGGATGACAAGCACGTAAATATGTCGCGATTCTGAAAGACACTCAGCCCTGTGTTGTCGAGGGAACCACGGGAGACAAGAGAGCCGAGAAAGAAACAACAAGCCGAAGGCTGCCATTTCCGGGTCGCGTAGTATCCGTCGTACCGGTGACAAAAAATGTCGTCCGTTTTCATTCGGTTCTCAACAAGATTCTCCTCATTAAAACATAATTCGGCTCGTTCGTTTTTCTTCCTCCCTTCCTCACGTTTTCGCTTTCTTTCTCTCTCATAACTTTGCCTCCCACTCGGCAAACTCTACCGTCACTGCTGTTCCGGAACTGTGCTCGGAAAAATCCGTCTCTAATTAGGCGAACCACCGGTCGGATGGAAATAAAATTACGAGAATACCCTTGGAGTACTCTCGCATTTCAGTCGGTTTCGGCGTAACGCTGGTGGTGATCACTCTTGCCATTGGTACTTCTGGCGCTTACGCGTGCTACAAAATTTTTCTAAAACTCGAAATATAATAATAATGATAATAATAATGATGTTCATAATGATCATGAGAATAATAACGAACCGTGTGGCTTGGTCACGAGAATATACGATTGCCACTCCGCGCGAGTATGTCATAATTCGTCCTTTGACGACCATTGCATGTATTTTTGGCACGTGCGAGCCAAATAGACGAATCCGGCCACTATGTGAATCATTTCGCTCTATGGCTGTCGCACGAAACCCAGCTCACTTCGTTTTTTTTTAAATCGGTCTGTCTGGCTCGTGAAATACAAGAGATAAAAAAAAACGCATAATGTGGCTACGAGATTTCCTATGACTATGAATGAAAGAGGAGTCTGTCAAAAAAAAATTTTAATTACCGGGTAGAACGCTAGTTTGTATAATACCCGTCTCCAGTTGCGATCGGTAATGAAAAAAGTTGGCGGTGCGAGAACGAAACGCGCGAGGAAGAAGTGATTCGACAGAGGGGAACACAGGGAGAGGGAGAGAGAGAGCGCGAGAGAGAAACTGAGAGAGATAGAGGAGAGAGTCATTAGTCTAATTGAGTCAGGTTGATTGGATCGATGGATTTGAATGGTAGACGGGGTCATTGGTCATTCGTGCGGACTGTAGGCCAGCCCCAAAGAAATGTAAATGCGGATACCGAGACATTTAATAGTCGTAATTTTACTAATTTACGATCGTTGAGGAAAAATTGATAAAATTATCGCGAGGGGTATGCTTTCACGCGATGCATCATTTTCACACTGATAATTTACGCAACGCAGATTATGCAACACACGACACATCCGAAAGCCGATTTGGAGGACGAGCAATGGACCAGTGAGATGCTCCAGAGATACGAAAATTATTCAAAGTACAAAGAAAGGATATAGAATAAATCTGTGACGATAAAGTGACGAGGGATGGAGTAAACAAAGTTTTTATTTGAGTATCGAATTTGCAATTTTTTTGTTTGTTATCAGTTACGTATAAAACAATGATTCAAGGTTTCATGATTTCGTAATTTTAACGAGCTCAGCATTATTGACCATTTGTTTAACAAGCGTGGAATCAATTACAAACGGCGCGAGGGTGAAGGACGAGGATGGCCCGAGCTCATCAAACTTATACCACTATCGTTGTGGGCTGATAGAATCCCTCTATGTAATTCCGCTAATTAAAACGGATCGGCCGTAATCAATGTGGGTAATTAAATTTGTTAAAACCATATTAGCCTTCTACCGAGCATCGTGTACTCGTTAGACGCTTCGTTGGTTCAGGATACTCCCATGTACATCTCATTTAATTACCGTTGACGATGTACTGCGTGATCAGCGGAAAAACGAATTATATAAACCAGAATCCAAAGTGCTTTCGAATACACGTTACGGTCTAAATATACTTTTTTTTTTTAACTCCATTTCGAAACCATGTTTTTGTCATTTATTCGATGCAGTTAGCGGTAACGACATGAAGTAAAAAAATTCATTGGCCATCGCAATTAGCCATTAAAGCAGTGGTTTCCAACCTGTGTTCGATCGAACCCCAGGGGTTCGGTGAGTCAGTCTCAGGGGTTCGGCGGAGGTTAAGCCACGCACCCAATTCATATGATTCGTGATGACACGCCCAATTAAGAAGGGTTCGGTGGGTCCACATATGAGACTGGTGGGGTTCGGTACCTCCAACAAGGTTGGGAACCACTGCATTAAAGGTAACCAATGGTATGCTCAATAAAAACGCTCGAGGAGACAATTAATTGGCATTTTTTGTTTGTTTCCATTTCAAAGCGGTTGTGTTAACTGAATTTTTGATATAACATATTATAACGTTCCAGTGTGTAATTCTGGGTCATAAATCTTGGAGTTATGTCACGTTCCTAAAACGATTGACTTTTCATTCTTTTAATATTTTTCTTATTGAAATTCATAAATCAATATCTCCTTTATAGTTTAGGCTATATTGATTACGTATTACAGGTGGAATATCAATCCTCCATTACAATTTTCCACCAACGATAGAATTTTATTTTTAAGCGATGTCAAAAAATTAGAATATGCCTTGTTTCGTTCTCACAAATGTGTCCGTTATGTATTTTTCTTTTTTGCGCCATGGCATGAGTGGAAACAACCGCTTTGCCCTGCAAAAGCCTCATACATATTTATCCAATTTTATCCACCACACGCTATACTCGCCCTGGTCCTTTATGTACTCTCTGCAAACCCTCCATCCCCAGCCTCTCATTTCTGAACCTCTGAAAACATGATTCTCCCCTATCAATTTCACGAGTTACTGGTACACTGTCACTAACGCGCTGGGTCGGTAGCACAAGCTTTCTGATATTCTTGGTGTAATTATTTTTTTTTTTTTCAACAAGATTTACAAAAAAAAGATACCTGAGGTCGATATTACCGATCACTCTTTATTTTCGGCACTGCGTTGCTTGCAACTCATGAGGATATCTCACAGTGGTAAGCTGTATTGTGAACGAGAGCTTTTATCGACATACATTTTTCCCCCGTTTCCTTTTTTCTCGGTAAGAAAAGCTTTTCTCTGTCTTTTTGGACAATACTCATATTTATTTACCTCCGAACGACCCTCGTCTCGACGTAACGAGATGGGTATCTATCCTGTTTACTGTCTTGATTCAAGCGGAAGGATAAAAATTACGAGTCCATCCCTCGGCGTTGAAACATTTCGTACCCATGTCGGTTTTCTTGGCATTTACGCAGCCCGGGATAGAAGCGTACAGTGATTGACAACTCGAATTAAGCCCAATCACTTATTATTGACACGATATAAAAACCCGCCACGCCTAATGCGTTGTATAGTCAATATCCATACAGGAGTCAATAATTATACGACTCATTCTTCGTGCGCTTGGCCGAGCGAAAGCTTATTCGCAATAAAGAAGTCACATGCAAGATTAAATTTCTATACTGCACATAATTCGATGGCGAAAAAATGTTTACATAGATTCAATGATTCGGATTTGTTTGATTTGAAAATATCTTTTCTTCTCACGCACTTTCATCCTTCGTTTAAAGCCTCGACAATGCTTTTATTTTATTTTCTCATCCCTCGCGTCTTTCAGCTTCTTCAATGGGGAGGAAAAAAACTTTGTTTCGTGCGCTTCCGCTCACGCACTCATATGGTTCTTTTGTTTTTATTTCGGCATCGATGAACCGCGCAATATATTATCGAAAGCACATGTTCTATCGTTCGAAATGAAACGTATTCTCTCTTATGCGTGGCAAAATTTAATTTCCGCACCCATAAATCCCGGCTGGACGAAACGTTCTTCAAGATTTAATTATTTCCGTATTTTTTTTTCTCTCACGAAGGCGCGAACACGACGAGGACATAAATATTAAATCGTCATGTTCAATTGGCGAGTAGAGGATTTTATCGTTTCGTTCGGGTCGTAAAATAAGTAAGTAGGACATTTGTCGATTTATAGCGTCGTAAAAACGGCAAAGTTGATCCACGTTAATCCCGATCGTGTTCGATGTTGTCCATCCGTGGTTTGTGACCGTTATCTGTTCGTGGGATCGAACTTCGAATCAAACACCTCATTGAACTTTGGATTAGTCGCAAGTACGAGTTTATAAGAACTATGTGAATTTTAGAATTAACTTTTAAGACTGCGAATTTCGACCCCGACTGCTACACTGATGTTGAAGGACACCTTCGACGTGTATGACACGAAAGCTCTCGAATAATATGATAAGCTTTGCAGAACAGTTGTAAATGCTGACCTTGTTATTATTGCTAGCCGCGCTACCTTCCTTTGTCATCACGAAATGACCGAAGTTTCCACTCTATCGAGATTCTCGGGGCAGTCAACAACGAATCCACTCTACTCTTCTCTTTTTCTTGTCTCGTCCATGCTGCGTTGCCCAATTGTGAAAAAATTTCACACCCCTCGCGACGAATACAATTTTTACGACATTTGTTGACCATCCTCCTGCAGAATCAAGAGTGAACTCGGCAATTTTTTTGGCTCACCCCATGTCGAGTGAGGTTCTCGGTTCAGCAGATGTAATAAAATAATAATAATAATAATACTGATAATAATTATAATTCGAGCATTAATTCGCTTTCTGTTTTTCGTTATTCCACATTTGATTCCAGCTTCATCGAACTCGAAAACCATCGACTCGAACCGATTCGAAAAACTTATTTTCCCTAAGTCGGGACTCCACCTTATTGGCATGTGCCAGAAACCACCTAACTCTTCTACAGAGCATGTTTTAATGGCCCAATTTTTGTAAATTTTTTGTATTCTATAAAATTTTACGGCGATGGGAACTCAGTTACGACGGAAAGCATTCTTTTTATAACTCGTAAATTCAAAACTTTATACCAACCTGTAGCGATACTGGAAAAGAAAAAAAAAAAGAAACCCGACACTTCAACCGTGAAGAAAAGAGGCCCGACGTTCTTGACTACCGTGGAGAATATTTAAAGGGTTGAAACGTAATTTTATAGGTGTGGGTTTTCAGCGCGCTTAGTTATCGAGCGTCCACTCGTAAAGTTATCAAGCCACACTATGGAAGAGAGAGAGAGAGAGAGAGAGAGAGAGAGAGAGAGAGAGAGAGAGAGAGAGAGAGAGAGAGAGAGAGAGAGAGAGAGAAAGAGAAAAAGAGAGAGCCCTGCCAGATTACATCGTTCGACGTTAAGTACCACGGCGATATATTCATGGCGATATAATAAAAAGGATTATAAAAGAAGAAGAAAAAAACGAAAGACCAAGAACGAACCACGACGACGTAGTGCATTTTCCTCGTCAACGATCGAAGTGGAAAACGAGGGCGGGGTCCGGAAGTTTAACTGCCGTGAATGGAAACTTTTGTAACATTACGATCACGCCATGATCGTACGAGATTGATGAAAGAGCTCGTTTCGAGGGGATAATTGAAATGCAAAATAGGGGTGAGCGATAGATTTGACAATTTATTCGCGACAGGAAACAGGCACGAGAAGATTACTTAACCGATGATGCAAGCCACGTCAAATATGTCTGGGAATATATCTTGCGATGTAGGAATGACAGAAATAAAAGAAATCTTGTCGCATCTTATTTATGGTGTTTGATGTTTTCTTTTTGATTAAAGAAAATACGATAAATCAATTAAATTGAAACTCCGGAGAAAAATAATTTATTTTCTCTCAAACAGAATTTCGCGAGACTCAAGATATTTTTTATTTTTATCAGAATGGTCTTCCTTATGGATTTCCTCGTTATCGTTTTATTATTCGACGCCGATAGGGTACAATCTATTTTGCCCGTCAGTATAAATCATTCCTCGTGATATCCTCGGAAACGAAGCAGCACGCGGACATTCAATCTTGGAGGCGGTCGTGGGGTCCGGCCTCGAACCAATTCCAGAGGTCCATTTACAGACCCATGACGTCGAGGGTTCGGACCAACATTTACGGGAACCATCGACTGACGTCATCATCACGCATTATAGTGACATATCGGTCGATCGCTAATCCGATATACACCGAAAATGCATCAGCACACAAATATCAAATGTTGGCTTACATTCCCGTATATTGAGCTACCGTATACATCATATACAAGGATTATCGGCAATTTTAATCCCTTCACAAGCAACGTCCAAACACGTCCGATCATTTCATGAATTTTCAACAATACTCCTCCTCCCCCTCTTCGAAAATGTGTCGCAAAAAAATATTTCTCGCTAATAAATTCGTTTTTTCTTCAACGATATTATTCAAAAAAGAATCAAGAAGAATCTCAATAACGAAGAACGAACGATTCGACAGAATTGTATTCACCCTTCGTTGATGGGTTTCGCAGGAGAGTTTAGAGAGTTGGGATCCGGCCGAATGAGAAAATTGCAGCCCCCCCGCAGTTTGCTAGCGGGACGGTACTGCATTCGCTATACCCGGAGACAAGATAGGACACAGTCGTGAATTCCCAACGGGGCAGTTTTTCGGAGCAAGTCCTGGTTAGGCTACCATAGACACAAAGTGAGAGCGAGATAGTGGAGATGGAGTCTGGCTAAATCGAAGGACCAAAAGTGATGCTGCAAAAAGTGTCGTGTCAGCTGAGACAATGGTGTACTGGAAAGAGCTTTCTTCATTCCGCAGTTCTCCGTTCCAAGTCTCGGCGATAGTGACCCGTTGTACAAGTCGTGCGCCAGGTGCAACTTTTCTGCACGTAACATATATATATCGCTATATGAGTCTTATAACTCACGCGACGGAAGTATCGCCAATACGTACAAAAGCTCACGTCGTCGGAAATCGACGTTTGCTCGTCATAAAAATTCCTTTACCACGAAAATTTATATTTTTTACTTCCGAAAATTCCGACGAGCTGCAATACTCACCCATGTTATGGTCCCTAAGTGAAGAAAAACCCAGCAAGTCCTCGCCACCGAGCGAATTACATGTAAATATCAGGGTGACCGAACAGAAAAAAATTTCGCCGGTTTTCGCGGCGCGCATCAAGGTCAAAGTATCTTGCGTCTATAGAATCGTGGTGAAAGGAGAGCTTGATCGGACCATATTTGGGGGTGGCGCTGATTTTTGAAAGTTTGAACCGTGAAAATTTTAACAATCCGGCTCCACCGCTTAACACGGTCCGATCGAGGTCATCTTCTCGCACGATTCTACGGATGCAAGATACTTTGACCCTGATGCGCCTCGTGAAAATCGGCGAAAATTTGTTTTTGACTAGTCATCCTAGTAATTATATCATTTTCTGAATTTTGTTAGTGCTCCAAGATCTGCTGAATAATTTTCAATACCAACTCGAAGACGTCTCACAGCGTCGAGTTAATTGAGCATCGTTAATTGAATAACGAACCATTGCTCATATTCTCCAGGGAATGATGATGAAATTCATGCGCACGGTGGTATCAAAGTCGATGAGGTATGACGAGCAAGAGAGATCTCATCAGTGAGACACACGACGACAGGAGCGACTGTCAGGTACACGAGAGCTCTGAGTTTATATGTATATATATGCAAACACGTAACAACATTACTCGTCTCACCGTGTACCACAGTGGGGTTTGACTCTCTCTGTCTCTCTCCCTCTCTCTCTCTCTCTCTCTCTCTCTCTCGCGGGTAGACGTTTCGCATAACTTGACGGCGGCCAAGTGCAAGAGGGACGATGGAGAAACTTGGAGGCACAACGGTAGTACACCAACTGCAACAGCAGCACCAGCGGCAGCAACGGCTCGGTACATCGCGGACCGAGGGGTTGTATATGGACATACGCATACCCCATGAGTCAGTAGCGAGTCGGTAGTCGAGACCCAGGCAGCATATTCTCCGAATAACTATAGCGCAGCTATGGCTGCACGATGATGCATCTTACGTAGCGCCCGAGAGCATGTGGGCATGAGTCTTCGACGAAATAGCATAGTTCGACTTGAATTCATGCATATCAGAAACAAGATACGATGCCGAAGTGTACTCGCACGCGTACTTGCAGGTGGAGTATAAGTTGGCTCTCGAGGCTGCTCGCACTTTGCCGGAACGTGCATCGTTGGATCGATTCATGGGACAGGGTGTCTGCCTCTTTCGAAATCGATCGCGCTGTTTGACATTGGTGATGTGCGTTTTACAGCCGAGATGCTGTTTTTGACGTGCTAAATAATGAATAATTTTTTTTTTAATAATTCAAAGTTTAATTTATTCAAAAATGACCCTAACCAATCTATCCGAATAAATTTGCAGAAAAAAAAATAATTATAATGTATACTAATTATATATTATAATTATATGTATAATAATTAATATATTTATGATATGTACATATTAAATATTATAGCTGCTTACAATACAATAATTCGTCGATTTATTGAAAATCAATTATTTTACATTTTGCGCTCGTCGCTGAGTCAACATCTCGAGTTGACAGAATTTTATTGTCGTATCAAAATTTATTCTATGCAGCATCAATAATACATTTTAACAATATTATATTTAACAGATCTTCTTGGGAGTATTCTTTTACGTTGGATGCCTTGTCGCTTAGACTGTAGCTCAGACTTTTTCTCGACCACGCCGGTAGGTGGTTTATACTCAACACTCGTTGATTTACCGAACCGTGCATCATTGCATCGTCATGGACTGTCAAATGCACGTCTTCGATCGTGTAGACGTCCTGATCATGAAATGTCATCGTCGACCTTAGAAATTCGAACACAAATTGCTATCGACATCGACAACGGTTGGTAAACCGGTTATCGACAGCGTGGACAGCGTGATCCCGGCTGTAGACGACTGCGATTCGATCGGTATCATCCACGTATAATTAAAACAAAAATTTCATGTCGGCTGTACTTGAGGCATCTATCAAAATCAAATAATTCGAACGCCGTCAACTCGATGAAAGTTTATTGAACTTTATTGGGCACGTTCGGGATTGCCAATACAAAATCGAATAAGATCTTCGATCAACCAATTATTCTCTACCTCACAGAAATTTCACGACGAAAAATATATCAATAATATTCAATGTCGTATCCT
>OZ020169.1:10294680-10338996 GCA_963971145.1 Sussaba pulchella | reverse complement strand
ATTCCAACGTATAGCTTATGAAAAAAAATAATTGATCGGTGAAAAGTTCCGGTTGGCTTTTGCCCCCCAGATCCCAATCGCCCACACCACAAAAACGATCGTCAGGAAACTTTATCACCCTCGTTTATTCCTCGGTTTTGAAGTTCCGGTAAACGAGCGTGCAAACTCTCGATTGTCTTGCAGTTCGTTGTTTAGTTTCGGTGGTTATAACAAGAAGCGGGATTGACGGCACTCGTGGATTTCCGCTTTGCGATCCAAGTCAAATGATTAAAGACCGCAGCTGCGAACGATCCGACGTGATTGAAACTTCAGCCATGCGGTTGCATATTTTTTCTCTGATTATGAATTAAATCTCCACGATTGTTGTAAAATATTTTGATACGGGATACTCGATCGATTCATGGAAATAGAAGACGGAGAGCGAAACGGATGTCAGCAAACGAACTCGTTTGTGTACTATCCGGACCAATGCCGGGGATCCATGAAAATACTTCGAACGAAAGCTCCACCACCTTCCGCGCGGAGCTTACGGGATTACGAATGGAAGTTGCACTCGAGCTATATTCCACACATACGCCGCACCAGAATCTTCTAATTGGATCACGTTCTCCATTACAGTTCAACTTCGCGACCTAATCATTTGACCGATAGAATATGCGCGTGGTTCGCTTACCAAATTACAGTTGTAAACTGGATCAAGCACACCCGAAAGCACATTCCGAAAGCACACCCCCACACGCTACGTTGACTCCGCGTAAAGTTCGGAACTTTTTACTATTATCATTACGAATAAACATTTCGACACTGCGGCAAGAATAAAAAAAAAAATGAGATATCATCCCGAATCACTTTTTCAACCGAAAATGAAAAGCAGTGCAGCACTTCCACTTCCATTAGACGTTCCGAATGTGCAAGTTAAAAAAAAAAGGATGTCGGAAAAGCGTAGAACCGGAGATAATAAGACCCACTTCCGGTACGTTAGCCAGGTACGAAGAAAGATCGGAGCCCGGAACGAAAAGTCATGAACATAAAAACCGGGTCGACTTGTGTACCGACCGTCCATTTTCTTTCGACGACACGGCACGATGCAACTGCATTCTCAAGAATCTTCAATTTCAGAGTCTTTGTTTTGTTTATCATTCAACAAAGTCTTCGTACATCGTTAGCCGAGACTTAATTAAGTTGTGACAAGCGTTTTTTCACTCGAAGACATTTTACGATAAATTTCTCGATGTCGCGATTAATCTTCGGGTTCCTATAAATCACGAGTTCGCGAGCGGACTTTCACCAGAAGAGACTCGAGACTTGAAGAGGATCGTCGATACCTCGCTGTCACGGCCAGCTTAATGCAATTACGCCGACGCTTTGGACTCGTGACTCAATCGAATACATAAATTACTGGGATATTTGAGTTCGAAATAAAAAAAATTCTTACGTGTGTTTATGTAAAATTGCTTTTGAGATTCGTTTCAAAACTTTCGGTGATGACATAGCTCATCCTCTGGCGAGGTCTTACAATCAAAAAGTTTGAAATCCCTTGGCTCAAGGATTGATAAAAAATGGTAATCTTTAGATAATAATTCGAAACGAAATATTACTTCGGTTCGTCGTTGCTGTAAATTAGGTTCTACATCGAGCTGTCCAAATGGGTTTCCGTCGTTGGTAAATCTTCGAAAGTGAGAACAAATATATGCAGTAAGGTGGTCGGTGTTGGTGTATGTTTGTGCATGTTTATAGCTGTGTGTAAATCTCTTGAAGCACAGAACTTTGCGAAACGTAGTTGAACTACCTTTCTCACCGCGACGGAGAGTCGGTTGGGTAAATATCAAGATGTGTACTCTTGCAGGGTAGTAAATATGTATGCCACCGTATTGGCTGTTGGCGGTAAGTTGAGGGGTCAACTTACGTGCCTTTGCTTGCCATTCCTTCATCCGACAGTCCGCGAGATCACTCGAAACCAGCTTTTACAGTTCAATCCTCGAATCCGAAAACCTCAGATTTCGTACCGACAGCTCTACTATTAAATCAAGCCGGAAATTATTTCGACTTTCTACTCGTAACTAGATAACCATAAATACCATACCATGAATTGCTCTATTTTTTGTTCGATTGTAAGAAAAAATAGCGCATAAATTTATAAATATTATATTTCGTCTAGTAAATTTATAGAACTTTCGGTTGAAAGTGGATTCATTTTTTGTTGCGAATCAATAGCTTCTATTTTTTTTTGTAAAAAAACGTACTATTGGTAACTCTTAGTTTAGTTCCACGTTAGCTCATCGTCGTTACGTCCACCTTCGCGCCTGATAGTGCAAATGTTTCGCGACTAAAGGGGTGCTCTCATGTACCCGAGAACGCGGTACACAAGACCGACAGAAGAGCATCTCGTTGCCGTCGGTACTGACACGAGATTTTACTTCATCGGTCCAACCTGTTTGCTTTGGTGAGTCTTGGCGCACAGCGCAAACACGTTTCCCGGACTTTCGCGCGCGGGATTTTCTATTCTCGTCACGAGTGCCGCCTCACAAACCATACGGGAACGTTCCGGTTGCTCGTTGCGTTTGAAGAAAAAGCTCAAGACGAGACTGTCGGCCCAGTCACGATCACGTTTCGTCCAAACTGTCTCTGTACGGGTCACCGACTTTCCGGTTGTCTTCTGATCTCAACTCGTGATTGGCAACCGCGAATCTAATTTAAAAAATGTCCGTTGGATCTTCTCCAATAAATATTTTTTCCACTATTCATTATCACTTAGCGACGCACGGATTATATTTATGATCAGCCACCGAACGACGAAAATTGAGTAAAATCAATCTATTCTCTCACCAAATGGGGGAAGCGAAATCAGAGAAATATTTTTTTTTTAAATAGAAAATTAAAAATAAAAATAAAAATCATGGGGCGACTTTGGACCATGAATGCTTCGATGCCGTAAAAAAAACGCGATAAACGCATTTCCTTAAAACCGAAGAATATGATCTACAAAGCAATGATTTCTTTTAAAATGAGATCACGATATTCATTGATAAATGTAGATATATATTTATTGCGAAATTATACAATAGTCAATTTTCCAAGCACATCTCGACCCAAACGCGAGAACCAATTTATGGACCTACAATCATCCGCACCATTTATTCAAAAAACCCATGAATTTCGATGACTAGGTCTTTTCAATCGAAATAAAATAACGAAGCGCTTTTGAAGTCGCGAATCCGTGAAGTTTTTCAGTCAGCATTTTTGCTTTGAAACGTAATACGAAGTTTACATCGCTACGTCTAATGTTCTTTTTCTTTTTCCGAACCGTTGCCACTCCACTTAATGGTTGCAGGTGCGACGTTGCACTTTGTCCCACGTGTATGGGTGCACCGTAACGCGGGCGTCACGTAGAATATAAGGGTTTGCTAGGCATTGCTTCGTTTCTCCCTGACTCAGTAGCTTTCCCGCTACCCTGTCAGTCGCTTCTGGTACGCAGCATCCCTTGCGTTTTCGTTTTACGATCCGTACCGTGTCTCAAGCTTTTTTTCTTCTTCACTCGTGTATCCTTTTACATTAAGACCACGTCACGTAGTAAGTAAGGCCACGCGAAGCTTGTGGTTTGGTCCATGATGCTGCTGTTAATGCAATACCGCCAAGTTCTTACGGGTTTTCCAAAAAAATTTCGTTCAAGCTGATTGCTCAAAATCGCAGCGATGTCTCGTCGATTCGATCGAGATGAATGAAATAAAAAATGTTCAAACGATCGATTCATGGCCGACGTCACTGGCCAAAACGAAGTTTCGCACAGCGCAAACTGGTTTTGTTTATCGATGCGACGTATGCTGACTGCAACTTTATCGCGGTATTCGATGCAAACATTTGATCACCCGTGGTCGACCGCTATTGGCAGTGCGCTATCGTACGTGCAAGCGGTGCAACGAGAGAGAAAAAAAATTGTTGTCGATGATTCGATCGTGCATCCTCCACGCCGGATCGGTCAGAGCGAAGTCTCGAAATCCAATTAAATATTTTTTCATACAACGTCATCCATGAAATGGATACAGAATGCTTCCCGCGTTTGGAGCTCATGGATACGCGCAAGCAACACAATTTCGAATTTTAATTTTTACGAGCTTCCGGTTGCATTTATGATTGCGTCGATGGGTATGGGTGCATATGTACACGTGCGAAATAGTATTTAGACCGACGTTTGTGTTTCGCGCGAGCGTGCCAAATGCATTTCGTTTTTTTTTTGTTATCACTACGAGTCATTAAACCCACGCGTATGTCGGGTTGTGCATTTATGATATTCGCCCACCTGCCGTTTTATCACGTCAGCCCAAATTGAACCTTCGACCGACCCTTCAGCCCTTAGCTCTGAATTTATTCGAATCGCGACGATGGAGAATAGACAATTAAATCACAAATCCAATAAAATAATATGGTTACGCGGTCGAAAGAGCTACGCCAATATACCTATACACGTTGTCGATATTTGATCCGTCGAAATATTGTCGTTCGGAGATATGTCGATTCGGTATATTCATCCGCGAAACATTTCAATTCGATTTAATGACCCGTCGAAATTTCGATCAACATTCAAGTTTTGCCGTCTTTCGAATGTTTTTCAAATCGATTCATGATAAATTGTTGTTATGATATTTTAGAAAATTTCGAGAGCTCTCGTACCGTGTGTTGGTATATCAAATCGGTTGCCATATCGTCGGACCGACGAACAGTACGAACACTTGACAAGCCATACCGAAGCGTGAGAGATCCCAGGTCAAAATCGCTTAACATCGTGTTTTCAAGGTGGTCCCCGTTGGCTTATCCGAATCGACCGGTCTCATAGCCGAGCGTAAGGATGTTCGAGCAATTAACGCAAAGCCGAGGGAGATAGAGGGCGAGAGAGAGAGAGAGAGAGAGAGAGAGAGAGAGAGAGAGAGAGAGAGAGAGAGAGAGAGAGAGGCCATCGCGATCCCCGTGCGGCAAGAGGTGACGCCGCGGCCTTTGCTCCAGAAACAGCCTGTTTATACCGTCGGGATGGGAATGGCGTAGCTTAGTTCTACGCCTCGCTGCCGTGTGCCCGTGGGACTTCTCACGGCACGAGACGACTCGTGAACAAGATAGATTATTACGGTGTCGCGAAACTAAACCTTCAGCCGGCAGAGTGGTTTGTATACTATATTATTGAAGTGGATGAACCAAGATTGCAACGGAATCGACATTACCTCCGTCATTCAACCCCACGTTTTCCACAATTTCCGTGCTTTCTCTTCGTCTTCGCACTTCACCCGAACGTTTAAATTCTGGTTATGTCTTCATGGCCGGATTTCGGAATCAGGTTTCCCCGGCCTTGTTCAGAATCTTCGACTCCGTTTGGCCGGGAAATTCCCCTTAATGACCCGCAAATAGAGCATCTACTCGCCGCTCACTGGGCTTCGAGCCAGTAACCAATTCGTCTGACTACGCAGCGACTGTTACCACTGCGAGCTCGAGAGTCGAAGACGAAACTCACGATTGAAACGTTGGAAGCTGAACCGGCACAATGAAATCTCGGTGTCTATGCATTTCTTGATGCTTGATCAAGGGTTTGATCATACTTCGAGAGTATATTACGTTCTTATCCTTATTTAGCAGCTTTCAGGGTTTTTCTTTGGAAAAATCCATTGCATATTTTGACAAATTCGAAAGCGGCTGAACTAATCGTTTTTCTTGCTTCGTTAGAGAAGCTTGATGTAAAAAACGGAAGTCAATTAAGTAAAAAAAAAGTAAGCTCGAACTACGAGTAAAAAGGTAAAAATTATAATTCGAAATATCAACGTCGGGAGATACCGTAATGGCGATATAAATATTTGAGTAAAAGAAGAAGAATAACAAAAAGTAACGAGAAAAACGGATAAGAATGACGGAGTTATGGTAAAGTGGAATTTGTGATTAGCAAGGGACTTCTGCGGTTGGTGCAAAGTTTTCGACCCTCTGGACGGGAAGGTTAGTTGGGTCGAGGTGTTGGGCGTGGTTCTTGGTCGAGACTCTCCGGGCAAAGTGTTATTCATCTCGGCTCGAGATGCTCGAGTGGGAGACTCTGTTCCCGGTGCTTCCTATATACAACTTTGCAGGACACTCGCGGCTGCGAACTACTTCGGATGAACCCCCCGCGGACGGCAGACTCCGGCAGGCCAGTTTTAATGAACTTTGCATAATGTTATTCACGAGACCTTACTCCGTTCTCGACGCCTATTCCCGACTAACGGCCGAGGAGTGGGTCATTCGCATCACTCGCACGTTAATTCACTTGAATTTCGCAGCTCGGACGATTAGGCACGGTGACGACGGTGATCAATTGACTGCTCATTCGGCCACTCGATCGTGATTATAGAACCACATAAAAGTGTCAATAATAGCCGAAAAACACGATTATTCTCAATAATCTTTAGGTATTAAATTAATTTAATTCCAGCAAAACTACGACGTGTACTTGAAACATCAAATAGAACCGCGTGATTCTCTTCACAGATTTATTTTATCTATGGGATTACAATAACTCATAGCGAGGTTAAGTTTACAACAATGTCACGAAGTTGAGGGTCAAGAAAAGAGTGTTAAAATTCGTAGGCTTTTGTAAATAATGTCGCCTGGATTTACTCTAAATCAGGTTTCTCCCCCGAGGAATAACGTTGGAACTGCGGTAATTCTATTCTTCTCCAAGAATTCACCGAGTTTATAGTTACGAAGCATTGAAATTGTAAAGCCAGTCGAGTTTAATAAGACTGCCTATTGTTACAGCAGTGCGATTACAATAATCTCTTAGATCCACCCACGGTCTAATATCATTCCATTTCTGAATAATAGAGCTTTTCTTCTGGGTTGGGCACAAGCACCGCCTTTTGCACCTCGTTCGAGGCTCTTTACTCGAATCTTCGAATGATTAATTCAAGATTTCGATGCGTCTCGGTCGAGAGTTTTTATGATCCGAAACTCCCCGGAGACGCGTACATGTGCGAGATAGAGCGGAGTGTGTGTGGTGGGGCTTGGGTTTTACGAGACCGTAAAATCTATTAGGTTTAAAGGTCTCAGGAGCATTACACAAGGCAGTGAGCTTGCTACTGGAGGTAAGCGCGAGCTGGAAACCTGGTGTGGCTCAAGCGCTCTCGTAACTGTTATTATAAATACATATACCGAGTGCCCAGCCCAACCGGCGTAAGAGCGAGACCGCTGCTGGTTAGTCTCTCATGTAAATTGTCGCAAGCCGTACTGCTGGAGCGGCGAACACACCCCCAGAAACTATTTTAACGAACGTATCATAGATTTACCGTTTTTAGAGCTCCATTATTACTAGCTGCTACTTCGTCTTACTCTACTTCGCAATAGCCCGCTTATTTTGGATATAATCTTTACAGTTCAATTACGTTCCGAATAGTCAGACAAAGCCCGTTGACCTTGAAACATCAGGACTGGATGAAATATCATTTATGAACTTGAATTCAATGATTTTTAATTCAGAAGAAAAATGATTTCATCAGGCCGAAAACGTTTCACCTTGCCACGCCCAATCTCAAGAACGTCTCGATGAACTGGCGGGCGAGTTCGCAGGCGCCAGGATCACCCAGCGTGTCTACGACTTCGGCTCAAAGCTTCGCGGCGAACGCAACGTGATATTCGAAAGCCGGAGGAATCCCTGAGAAATTTTTTGGCACGATTTCCTTCTGACCGCGACCGGGCGCGGACAAATCGATCGCTGTACTCCACTTTGCTCCCTCGCACTTCCCTCCTACGTACTGCGTAACTACGCTGTGCCTCCGACGTATTTTCCTCAACGACGCTTCCTTTATTAATATTTCGCCCGAGACAAAGCTCTAGCATAATTAAAAATATGATCAAGCTGCCGACGTATTTTTTTTTTTTTTTTACACGCGAGTATTAATCTATCTTTATTTCTGTACTTTTTTTCCGAGCGAACGAAGGTCTGCTCCGGTTGTCCGGACCAGGCCAAGGCGAGTGTAACTCGAGGGAAGACATGAAGCTTTCATTAACCTTTCTCGTAGCTCGAAGTAAGGTGATGAGGAACTCACGGAAGCCCGTACATAGTTCGCTCGGCCGAATATAACACAGCTTCGGTACCGCTAGTAGTTACTGTCCGTATACGGTCAGGCGCAACGATAAACTCCGACGGAATCGTTGGCGCTTTGCTTTTTTCTCTTCGTTACGGTGAACTCTTGCAACGCAGAGCTATTCCGTACACGTGTCGACGGCTGGCACGAAAGCGAAGCCAGAATAATAGCGACATAACTGAAATACGTTCCGGGAAAAATGAAAACGGGGTACAACAATGGAGCAGTGAAACACGACGCTTCCGCAAAACCGTTTCTCGTTGCAAACCGCACTCTCCCTCTTTCTCTGTCTCGCATAAATCGAGACAAATAATCAAGAGAGAAAAAAACGATTGAAAAAAATTATTATTCATTTTTCACAAGATTGCGAAGAGCTTTGACGAATAAAAAATAATAAATGCCGAGAGATAAAGAAAACTACGCGGTTTTTCCGTACCCTTTTCTTGTTATACCGTACGACGATAAATCATGACGACTCGTAACAATTAGTTCGGGCTCTCGAGTTAATTAATTAATTCAGCACCCGCTCGGCCATATACCTATATGCAGAAGTGAAAGGAATATATGTAGAGAAAAAAGAAATATCATAAAGAAAAACCCGCCGTATATTCTACCATGAAATACTCGCCTCGCATTTTTAAACGCAACCTCTCACCTTTCCACGATTTGAAAAAATATATTTCCACAGGATGAATGCAAAAATAATGATTCAATTATTTTTTCTCTAATAAATGGATCTCGAGCAGCCCCACGATAGTCGGGATTTGATAAGGTTGTCGTGAAATCGGGAGGTTCGTGCTAGAAACGTGATCGCCTTGCGGTGTTTCTGGAGAATAACCCCTGGAGTAATCTCAGACGTGGGTGCTGAGCGGCCGGAAGGTCTAGATATATCGTTCGAAAAAGGGAATTATGAGATACGGCGTGTCCTGGTAATTGAGATAATAGGGTTACATCGAAGCCCAAGGGTACCTCCTTGTATTCTTCAAAGGGGAATGATAAACTCGAATATTCAACTCTAATTACACCTTCCGGCTGCATCGGCGCTGTTGTAGCTTCGAGCCCATCGGTTTGACAACGTTTTAAAGCGTAGTGACAGAAAGTAACTTGATCCTGCCGTACAATATACTGAAGATTATGTCAAAACGAACCGGCATGCACCAAATACTTAGCGTTAACGCAACGCTATCGCAATTGATTAGGCTGTGAGTACCTACAATTTCCGACTTCACGCTCTAATTAAATCATGAAAATAGTAAATCTACTGATAACTAAATTATAAATGTTGGAATGTTCGATCTCCGATTTTCTCTAACATAAGACTCGTGCTGGTACGTCAGTGGCGGATTAACTTTACGACGATTAACGTGGAACAAAATCGATGGCGTATTGAACGGATATGCCCCCCCCCCCTCTTCAATCCTTTTTATAGCACCTGACGACGGAAGCGTCGTACGAGGTACATGCTGGTGCGAGTTATTCTGGTGCGCATAAGGCGGTGGCTGAGCCGTCTCGGTGAAAAGTCCGAGCTCAAAAATAAGAAGATTGAAGTGAAGGTAAGTTGGGGTCGCTTGAAAAAGGGGCCAAGCGCGTGAAGGAGCAGAGGGATAACGCGGGACTGAGTGCGGATGAGGGGGAGGAGTGAGAACGGGGGCTGCTCTCACCGCTTTCGTAAGATTGCCAAGCCGATTAAAATTTCATGCGGGTTCAAGAAGGTCGAGGGTTGGGTGTACCGTACAAGCGGGGCAGCATTACAAACCCTCGTGGGCCGTGACAACGATGAGGGGGTAAATCGACCGGAGTAGGAGAGAGGCAGATAGAGGGTTGAAACGGTAGAAGTAGGCGATACTGTACCGGGAGCCGGTGATACGCGCGAACACGGGGCGCTTTTATATTATGTTTCTACCACGAAGCTCTAATATACTATTAGACATTATCAACGCCTCGCGCGAAATGAAAGTAGAGATAAGATGGAAAATAATTATCTGGCTGATATGCGGTACAGTTGTTTTTACTGGAAGGTAAGGATAGTCATTATTTATTGGCGATATGGCGCCCCTCGCATCCTGGAGAATTTTATGGGTCTTCTATTGGCGGTTGATTAGTGACTGTGTGCTGTTGGCCGATCGTCGCCAAAAGTCTGATGACTGGAATTGGGATGAGTTAACCTCGGCAGGCATCCTAAGCTGCGAACCAACGTTGCTACCGAGAATTCATCTCACGTCATACAGTATATATAAGTATATATGAATATATCCACGTATACGCTTGGCTTCGAATAGCGTACACCTTCATGGAAATTTATCTTTTCCCGCACGGAGACCCCGTGCGGTGCATCGTGTTACTTTATGATACACCTGAAAGCTACGGTAGTTCCGTTCACGTTTCACCCGGAAGCATGCACCGCTAACGGTGAAAATTCTGACAAATTTTAATTAATGGCCTGGTCGGCCTGGTTGAAGCCAAGTAAGCTGGTAGAACCCAACTTCAACCTTCGGCATCCCGCATACCACCATTGCCTAACATTACCTGCATATTCCCATCACCGACAGGAGCACGCATTACATCCCGAATTATATCCGACAATTTGACTCTCGAGCTCTGATTAGGGTGACAGCTCCCTTTGATTGAAACTGACAACAGACATCCACTAATCACCCAGATTAAATCCTCTCTTCGTGTGTAAACGTCAAGCTTTCATCTCCAAACCAGAAACACTGTATTCAGGACAACTAGAAGAGGACGTAACGTTTTCTTTTAGTAAACCTCATCGGGCATAAAATAAACGAGTGGGAATGCATGATGTCCGACTATTCGGATGGTTCGACTACTGTACTGCGGATAGAACTATAATTTCTTGCGCGAAATGGTGGTAGGATCACTTGTGGTAATGCCGTGTATGTAAGGACTTCAATCCACCGGGAATTCCTCACCAGTTCTCTAACTCACGGTTTTCGACTCGGCGAGCGTATGGAATTAGGCACTTTTCCAGAAAAGTACTTAATCCAGCTGGCTGCTCGAGTTTAGAGCGGCAGCTAATTACCGCTTCGTGCTCCCGTCGAATACCCGTCGAACACAAGCGTGCGTATATATCTCTTCTTCCCCTAAGGCCCTGTGCACTCCGTGCATGCAGGGCCACCCGGTTCATACTGCAGGTATCCTCAGTAGAGTTTCAAATTTTATTTTTCTCCCGATTATTTTCCGACGCGCTTTTTTCAACGAGTACCACGTATACGATTATTTTTTACCATGCGGCATCGGCCAATGGGACGCAACGAGCTGTCGCGTGGTCTCGGTGGCGAACAAGAGTGACGAGTAATCGACGAGACACCGTCGTGGTAAGCGATGGATGCTCGCGAAACTTCGTCCGCGTTAGGTAATTACAATCTCGCACAATTTGTCACGTTTTTGTTCACCTCCCCTGTTTGTTGGCCATCAACGTGTCCGCATGCTGCGAGTATCCACACAAAGGTTTTATACTTTTTTTAAAAATTTGTTGAAGAAATAAAAATTAATTCTCAGCTCTTACGTAAGGAATTTTAGTCGAGAACGTTGAGTCTCAATTACTTCTGTTCAAACTTTAAAAACAGAGGATCTATCTTAATTTAAAAACAAATGTCGAGAATGAAAAATTTATAATTTCTTGTTCTTTCGTTAAATGGCTATATCTTCGCTCTGAGTCGTATTGTTGACATGATTTGCTAGAAAGTTATATCAAGTCCGTATAGCATAACGCATCCTGCCTGTGTACCGCGTTTAAACATTGACCTCCCATTGTGCTGGGTGTTGCTGCAACTACCGAGTTTCCCGGCGTCCGGCGTCCCGCTGGACGCGACTCGGTGGCCCTCAGTGATATTTAGCGCGAAGTTCGGCAAGGCTTGCCTTCCAAGTTTCGAATCTAAATCGAAAGTAGATTGAATTCGGGTAACTAGTTTCCGCAGTGTGCCCCGAGGGTGAAGACCGAGACTCTTGGCAGCATGGAAGCGGAATGGGCATGGCGAATCGAGGGGCGTGCGGGGGTGGAATGACAGGCACTGAAGAGGATGAGAAAATAGAGACACTATCGTTCTATAAAGCTCCTCGTGTTTCTTTCGCCGACATCTGCCGACGGGGGTGTCGAGAGCGCGATTCCGCGACTCTTTTGTCCGTTCAAGTTCAAGATCAACCACTTCTGCAACTTCTTTCCCAGAAAATAGACTGTCACAAATCATCCGTTGCGCAAAAACGGGAAAGGGAAAGAAATAAAGCTCGAAAGAGAGTTCAAGAGTTACGTGGGACGTCTTCGTCGAATGAAAATCTTGTGGTACAATTTTTCGCTACGATTTTATAGCTCTCCTGCTGTGAACGGGAGTGAAGTCGATCAATTTCTCGGTGCTGTGACTTTCTCTTCACATCCGGTATTTGACTACGTAACGCGTCCGCATGAAGCATGATTTATATGTATTTCTCGGTCGTGCGGTATGCATCTATATTCTTGGTGCTCGCAGCATACACGAAAAAATCATAGCCAGGTTGCACAGTTTCTTTCGCTTGAAGTGAGTCAGGTATTTTTATTTGCTTTTCATTCAAACGATCTCTTTCCAAACATTGAAGAAAACGAAAAAAATCGATGCAGTGCCAAAGCACGTAAAACCATTGTCGAAACAGGGTTGATATTTTCTTATTCATAATAAAATTCCCGTCGTTGTCTCGACAGTGGCGTAAAAAAAAAGTACAGATATTGAACTGTTCGTCGTTCTCTTCAAGTTTTCTTTTCTTGTTCCATTTTTTTTCTTCCCTATACGTAAAGATATGTACTCTTTTGCTGCCGCTATTCTTCCAGCTCGCGTTAAAGTTCCCCATCGTTTGTCGTTATCCAAGCGGGACCGCACTGCGCATACGTACTTCCGCACGCACTGTACCAGACACTAGGCGATAAGGGTAGAACGATGCCCCAATACCCAGACAAACTGGCGCACCGTTCACACGCGCATCAGCTACTCGTATGTACACTCGACGGAGAGCGCACTCTCACTAAGATAGTCGGATGAACACCGTAACATCGGCGAAGAGGAAAAGAGGATGGAGATAGAGAGGAAGGGAGAGCGAAAAGAAGAGGGTCGATTGACGTTCTTCCAGACGACTTGCTGGCGCCTGCCTGAGTTCACTGCTGCTATAATAACGAGAAAAAAAATAATAAGTGGAATGTCTGACTACTGCGGATTATCATATTCGAAGGATCGTTCAACGCGACGTTGTATTTCTAATCTTCACTTCGCAAATCAAGTGTAAATAATGAACATCGAATATTTTTTTGAGATGTTCTAGTAATTGAAAAGAAATATTTAAATTGGCTACTCGTTTCACGACGTTCGTTCGATCTCCCACGAATGCGTCCGCTTCGCGAAAACCGTCGCTGGGGCGGACATGATGATGGCAAAAATGTGAGGACGTTGAAAACTGTGAGCATTTTCTGGTCACCCGGTGTTTCCTTGGCTCGACAACTACGAGGAAACCTATATGAAGCTTCGACGATGATGGTCGTGACCAAAACCCGTTCGGTGAACGTCGGGAAACGAGAGGAAGTGCACGACTGGTAGCCATTTGCTCGATTTTATTTTTCTATCGTCTAACCCGCTACCTCGCTTCGTCGGTCTCCTGGGTCTGGGGTTATCAAAACCATTTCGCCCACACAGGTCGAAGAACTGGAATGATTCTAGCGATGGCTAACCTCGTAACTGCAGTAAACGTCAAGATTCTCACCTAATTAAGCTGTAATACTGCATTCAGCCGACGAGCGAAATAATTTTGTGTCTGAAAAAGTAAAAGCGAAGAATAACATGATAACCAAAAAAACGTTTGTCTTTAGTAGAATCTTAAGTTTGATCTATAAAAACGCTGGAATATTGCCGAAATCTATTTCGAACGTTGAAGGAAGAATTTTATTTGGTGCTCCGTGAGATAAAGAAATGCACTTGACCTCACAACCTCGCACATATTTTATTTCTGTCCTCTTAGTACTTGTAAGGTGTTCCCCAATAATCGTGAGAGTGTTTCGTTTGTCTTCTATAAGTTTTCCAATCGTTTGCGAAACCTTCTCACCCGTAATCCAGCGACGATAAAGAATAGAAGGTTCAAAATGCTCTGGTGACAAAGATATCATTGTAAAGTTCGAATTTTCCGGTTCAGTCAGAAGCAGTCGAAGGGAAAGTCGATTGGATGTACAAAGTTATCATTTCATATTAAACTCCGTCCATCGACAATCGTTACATTGGCTTCAATTCCAACTTTTCCATTACAATGGAAGCAATTTCATGTCCAAAGATTGAAGTGAGCAAGGCGAAAGATAACATTCATCTTTGTGGATATAGATCCTCCGAGACATCTTGTTACAAATCGTTACTCCATGAGTATGTCAACTTTACCAATCCCTTTTGATTCTTTTTACAACTGTAATTCCCGATCCATTGAATCAGACGAGTTCGTTCATCCCCAATCTCGCAAGCGTCGTCGTTGCCGGACAAATGAAGAAGAAAGGAAAGGAAGGATCGAATGACAATCCTGACGATTCAAGTCAGCCTCCGTGGTCCTTACGATTAAGAATTCTACAACATTCTGCGGAGGACGACAGTTTTCCGCCGGAAGATCTTGGGTAATATTACCAGGCTCATCCCACTGCTAAGCGGACTTAGGAGTCGTCGGCAGGTTTTTTATTGCAATGAAAGCCAGGGGGTGGAGTTAATCCTGGCGTACGTTTTCATCCACAGCTTCTTCGTGACAACATGCAGCTCCAGCGGGTGGTCTTCAACAGATATTGGCTGAAAATCGTAATTATAGTCCTCCACGTAGCGGATGAAAAAGTGGAATCGATATTTGATATCTAAGATCTACCCCCGTGATCAATATCAATAGACATCAATTCGAGTTGAACGTGAAAAAACATTCGATCGAATTTACGATGGCACTTTGACAGCGTTCTAGAGCTAAAATGGTCTATGGTTAACCGCATTTTCGCACAATTCTGGGAGTTTTGGATTAAGGAGGCGAGCCGTGTCGTGTCGCACACAACCCCATGATTCCACCAGCGTTAACAGAAGTCAGACTCGCCGAAAATCTCTCGCTGGTGTTAGGTAGAATCTCGGCACAGAGACTACACCTCACTTTGGGTTGACGTTACGTCGTTTCTCCGTCTCTTACCGTTGTGGTTCGTCGGGTTGAGAGGATACGCCAATGGGGTGGTTGAACAAGCGGCGACATTGAGGATGGAAGCTGTTCCTACCGCTGGTAATATTCCAGTCACGTGCGAGCCAAGCAATGCTCCAAGCCGACCGCGCCTTTCCAGCACCCACCGACGAACCTCTCTATCTCGTTTCTCTCGAGCCATTCTACCCAACATTCGCGAGCTCGTATCCAGAGAAACTAGCTAGTCCTTGCAGTCGCTCGTATGCACAGAAAAGAAGAGAAGTAAGCCGAGAGTAGAATAGATGTGTACGAGTCTAGTTCCATTCCAGTTTCTTCTTCCGGTCTCCACATATTCAGTTCCCGCTTCTCAGACCACTCACTCTCTCACTCCTTTCTCTTAGTTTCTTTTCTCTGAGTATGCTGTACCACGACACGCCTTTCCAGGCTTGGTTTACCTTTTTTTTTAACTCGCCTCGGTGGTTATCTCACGGTAGTATAAGTAACACCAGTTCCTAGACTCGATCTTCGGGCGAGGGGCTTGCCCGGGCTCTATGCCCCTGCAACACTTGATTCATCTATTGATCACGCCAACTCCGGTAGCGACTGCATTGCGATTTAAAAAATCAGGGGATTGCATAGCGCACAGAAGCGGTTTCTTATTTTTCGAATTTTCTGTCCATGCCTCGAACAATTGTGAGACCTTCAACAAAGGACTTCGACTCCCCATTTCCCCATTTATCGTCCCATCGCTCGTCGAACTGCCAAAACTGTTCCGTCGAGCAATGAGATTTGCCACGACTAAAAAAAACATTGTCTCCCTTTGTTGAGTGGTCGATTTGTAAAACATGAACCAATCTATTCACTCCTTTATGCCCCCATGTACAGTATGGGCGCAGATAACATAGTTCCGAAGTATGCGGAACTAACCCTCGTAAAGATTGGGAGGATCGATGAATCGCGGAACAATGATGACAAGTCCCGAGTCTTGCGATCTTGCTGCTGCGCTTTGGCTGACGAGATGGCGATTGTCGTGCTTCACCGTCCCTGATGTTAAAAAGCCAGCGAGTCTGGAAGCGGTCGGAATGTTCTACTTGGCAGTCGGGAGAATTACCAACTCTCCCAACGCCGACACCACCAATGCCAGTCAGTTCGGAACTAGTCTGCTTGCACAGCAGGCCGCGTATACAATTTTATCACGTTGTCCCTCGTGTTCTTGCTTCTCCTCCGTCACGGCCAACCCAACCCTCGAGGTTTTCTCAGTCCTGCCACGTTCAACCACCAGCCACCAGGGAGAACATCGGATAGCATCGCCGGCAACTCCTTCCTCCATCACCCGCGCTGAACCACTCCACACTTTTTCTCTCGCAATCTATCGGTATGCCCGTCCATTCTTTCTTCTGTCCATGCTACGTTCCTCGTCGGTCATCGCACTGTATTTGCCCACTTTTCACGTTCTGCTTTCCAATCCACCCGAACTCTGCCTGCATATACTAGCGAGAGTGAAAATTCTTTCATCTCCAGTACCTGATCTTCTTTTGGACTCTGGCTGCATGTACTAGCCAGAGTGCAATCTCTTCCATCTCCAACTGTACCTGATCTCCTTCTACATCAGAAAAGGGTTCTGGGTAACCATTCTTTTGTTTTTGGTTATGCTTGAATTATCTTTCTCGTTTCCAAATTACTGATATACCGAGAACTATATTGTTGATTCACATGTTACTCAACCAGCCCGAAAACAGAGGTAAGACCGTCGGGTTTGATAAGGGGACCTTATTCAATCAAGTCATCGAATATTTTTGTTGAGATCTCCAAACCATAGATACACCATTTTTTATATATATATTTTCCTCAATGTTTTCATGAGGATAAATTCTACAAGATGTATTCGGTTGAAATACGAAAGAGCCCTATACTAAAGGTCCACAGGGTCTTGACACGTCAACATTCACCCTTCAACACGGCGCAACTTCTCCTTATCATCTTCTCCGTTTCGCAGAGCACGCCACGAAACCTTGGAATACTTTTCCCAATCGAATTTTTCGAGGGCTTGAAAGCCGCTGGGGACACTTTTGCGTCCTTGAAAGGTGCAGCATGTCAGGCCGAAGCGCGCAGAGTGATTCTCGCGTATGACATCATATTACGAAGAGCCGGGAAACGGCTCCGTTATAACGTCAAAGCTTCCGTCGCTCGATTAAGTCTTCTATTGTGGTTGAAGGTACGAGATATGTCGATATAAATACTCGTTTTCAGTTGCTTTCGATGGAATCAAATCCCTGGCATTTCTTACGATCTCCAAATGATAACAGAGTCACGAAAAATGGTGGCATAAAGGAAACGAGCGATTACAAAAGCGCTGCATTAGACTTTGAATATAAATAAATCTGTTATTTCGCATTGCTTTGTTCCGAGGGTCAGATTCTGAACGCACAGCGGGACCTCATAAAATATCATGAATATTTTCGTCACGATCCAAATCGCAACACGTCCAACCGACCGAGAAATGAAAACCGTATATTGGATGGGTCGTAACCCAACTCCAACCGTCACAAACACACGCACGCACACACCCACCCAAAAGGTCTGGGTTTGGGTCTCTCACCCAAAATCGAATCATACAGGCACTTGTGATTCAGCCAAAGGATTCGTGAGCCTCATTGATTCTTACGACAGCTTGTTACTTCAATCTTGTGAATACATCCAACACGTGATCAGCTTAGGCCATGGAAAAAGAAAACAAGAGTCGTTGTATCGACCCAGACTGGTCCATCGGTCCATTCATACGTGTAACCAATAAAACGTGCCTGCGCACCGTTTTTCCATAAATTCATATCCATCTCCAGCGTGAAAGCCACCTCTGCGTGGTGGACAATCAAACGAAGGAACAAAAGAGAGGCAATCTTTTGCGTGGGTTAATCCTCGAGTAGTCACGTGTATGATTTTTTTCCCATGGATGCGATTCGGGCTTGCATGGACAGCAATTGTTCGTTGTAAAATGTTACAACAGTCGTCCAATTGGTTCGCGAGTCAAGATTTGCAATTTTTTTAAGAAGACACGACGTGCTCGTTGTTCATTCAGTGTTTTGTTGAAGCTGTATCGGCGATTGTGCTTTTAGAATTTCTGAATGGGTTGAAACGTGAAGATAGCAGGGAACGCGCGTAACTTAGTTTACCTGAGGTCGGATGGTATGGGTGTTGCTGCCACGTATCCACTATTTTCCGCATGCCAAGCATGCCCCTAATGGGATTATTACGATGCACAAGCGTACGACGCTATTGTGCTTGCCCACCTCTTGCTTTCTCTTGCATCATCCCCCCCTTCCCCTGCCGTCCCTCGCAGCGTTTTACCCTACGCGCATCTACCGCCTGCCAGCACCTCATACCCTTTACATGCTAATGTCAACGGGCTTGAATACCGTATTAACGGACTATGAATATGCGATGACGTTGATAATGGAAGAACCGAATGTCCATCTCTCGCAATTTTTTTATCATTTTCTGTCACGCGCACGATAATCAACCGGGGATTTTCTCCGTCCGTCTGTCGTAAGTTTGATCGAATTACAGGCCATTGAATCCATAGTGCAGATCATCAAACAATTTCTTTTGAGACCTGTGAGTGATGCAACGTGAAAAGTGTGTAGAAAAAAGATAAACAATAACAATATAAAGGTAAACAATATGTCAATATATAAAATTAATTTTACACTGATGAGTAATATATGAGATGGGAGATAAGATGCTTCTATACCTGTTGAGCTGCTTGAAGTAAAATTTGAATTAAAGCACATGGCTCAACTCAATTTTTTCCAAACGTGGCACATGAATCCTGAGGAACAAACTTCGTACAATTAATTTTCGTATACGTAGCACGTGACGTGAAAAAAAATATCTGTGATATAAATTGCTTATCAAGCATTTCACGGTATGATGAAGCAATTTAACGAGAAATAAATCCACCAACTGTCAACGTTCATGGAGAAAATAATTCGAAACTCGATCGCCTCGTCACACGTTCCTGGTACGTGTCCACGTTTCGCAACTGTGAATAATAAAAAAGTGAAAAATCTTGTATCGGTATGTGTGTGTGCTTGTGCTATTTGAATTTATCCGAGCGAATGATTTTACAGAAGTTATTGGTCCGCCGACGGATGAGACGTCGGACGTATCGACGCAGCGATGCGTGACGCGATATTTCGACCGCTTCGCGTTTTTTGTTTGTCCACGATTGCAGAGAGAAGTGTAGAGCTGTTTAAAAAAAAATCCGAAGCCAGGAGGGTTGGATATGGCAATTTTAATTGGGTTGTGAGAGCGACGTGTACGGGACGCGCTGTAATGTCCGCGGGCTTCCGGTTGCAACCGCGCGGTAGAAACAGCCGGAGTGGACGGTAGTCAATCCGTCGAAAGTTTGTCCGTGCGGTGACCGAGGTTTATTCGAGTTGCCAGGGGCTGTAAATACTAATATCCGCGTCCACTAAATATCAAACTGAGGGAAAGGATGAACATTGAATTGCGGAAATCTCGCGCGTTCCGCACGACGAGGTCACCGCGGTTGGAACGAGGAAATATGTTTCAATGTGTTTGCAACTTTCACGTTGAGAGCCTCCGCGCTATCTCCACCCCCCCGCGGAAGACGGTTTCGCGCGGAGAGAAGGGCGCTCGAAATATCGACACACTCGAAAGTGGCACCATTTTCAAAGCTCCCGGATGCTTGACTTCGAGAATACGACTGCTTCGGGGTACAACGAGAATGATGTAAGGCTATTCCGAAGTCGATATTTGCGCTCTCTATTGCTTGGTCCAAGACGAATATTTTACAGCCCCCGGCTATGAAATATAGTGGAACATGGATATTTGAAAATCATTCGAGCCTTTGATATTCGGTTGCGGCGGATTCGCTATCTTTTGTTTTTGTAAGTCCATTTTTTTTCTTCGATTATCATTATTGTTATTTTTATTCATGCTGGATATTTTTACGAGGATCGCCTTTCCAGCGATTTTTTCATTTGAACTTTTTTTATTATCTTGGTAGCTGAACAGTGGTAGTATCTCATGCTTTTTCTGTTCTCCATTTTATTACGAGAGTTTCGGTGTTTCTTGCGCTTTCTTGCACCGTCGCCGTTGCTGCGAGACCAAAGGACCGCACCGAGCGAGGCAGAGGCAAAGACGAAAAGATGAAAAAGTGCTGGAACGACCGAGAGTTTTAATATAAAAGTACAACTTTTGCGGGTCCGTGTATTCAATTAGCATGTTTTAATCTAACCTTTCTGGGTCCTGGCGAGCAGCGAAATCGTCCGATGTAACAAACCGCTGTGAGTGTAACAAAGTTTTCAATTAAAAATCCCAATTCTATCTTTTTTTTTTTTGTAAATTTCTCTGTATCTCTTCGTTTATTCGTCTCCGGAATTATTTCTGCATCGCCTCAGGTGCCTGCCAAACCCGACATCCCAGAACGTCTTCTATCATCATCAAACTCGTCAAAACAAGCCTAACGCGTACACTAAAATCTGCACGGAAACATCCTACATATTTTAGAAAAATAATCATTCCTTTCGAAAAACCAAAATTCGCTCAAAAAATCCACTTTGAACCAAACAGTTTTCACAGCTGAGCAATTCATCGCTCTAAAATGATACAATCAACAATGGCCGGCGATACAACAAATTCGAAAAAATCTCCAAAAGCTCATTGAAACCCAAAAACCTCATCGATAATAATACCGATGGTGCATTTGCGAATTATAAAAATGAAACATCACAATTTCAGTGTTTTAATTCTTCATTACACCTTCGACCTCGTATATCGCGGTTTGCGTTCGCAGGCGAGACGATGGACATTTTTTGTGCGGAAGATGAAAAACCGATGCATCTCGGTCAACCGTACACAGTCCCGGGATTTTGGTCGCACGAGACAGATGCAACGCGAAGAACGGCGGAGAGGGTGTGTGAGAGGTGGGAATCGGCGTAATACTCCGCTTCGTTGTAACTAAAACCGACGACGGTTATGATGCGAGATAATACTGGAAACGTGTAGGAATGACTTACGACCGTTGGAAATGTTAGCCCCGTTTCCGGTCCTTCCTGTCCCCCCGGGACCGTTGTATTCTCTCCGGTGTATGAGCATCCTCGAGAATCGTGCAGATTGCTTCGGCCAAAATAGCCAAAGATTTATGTCCATTGCTCGTTCTCGTCGTCGTTTCTGATATCCCGTTGGTGCATCCTGCAACGACGATGCAACAACCAAGCCCCGCGATCGGTTAATCCAACCGTCGAACAGAAATACGTCCCGACGAACATCGATTATCGATTTCAAACTCCAACCGCTTCTCGCTCGTAGCCAATTCATCCACTTTTGACACTCCAACGTATCTGCGCTATTGAATTTAGCGCAAACAATGGTTTTTGGAACTTTTATCGTTCGACGCTTGTGTTTTACCGACATTCAGGTTTAC
Organism: Sussaba pulchella; assembly: GCA_963971145.1. Taxonomy (NCBI): domain Eukaryota; kingdom Metazoa; phylum Arthropoda; class Insecta; order Hymenoptera; family Ichneumonidae; genus Sussaba; species Sussaba pulchella. The sequence continues at coordinate 10,317,300 of OZ020169.1, read as the reverse complement.
CAGTTAAACAACGTTTGATCGCGAGCAATGACGAATGTTACGCTGGGGAGTTTTATTATCAAATGCGGGATTTAATTTCGTAGCTTTGGGCGATGCAGTTTATATGCGCGGCTTTCGGTTGATTGACGCTCTCGAGCGACCGTGAGCCCGCAAACAGCTCGAGGCTCACATTTTATTACAGTTTTTAGTAAAAACGTATGTTTTTTAATTGTTTTTCAATGGAGAATATATTACATTCTTCTCATCAATGTATTTTATTGAAAAAAAAATAATTCAGATGATAAAATAATTTTTCGAATAACTTTTATTCGAATAAAATTCTTGACGACGATGGATCATAAAAAATGAAAAGAGTTTGTCTCGTGTCGAACACCCGTTATACGTTTAATGCGGAGTTTCGACGAGAAGGACGTGGAAGAATTAAAGCTCCTTCGGTGTCGACTCGACGAAGTCGAGGGGGTTACGAAGGACTTGCACCTTAGCAATTATAAGCCGAGGGTAACCGAGCCCCTTGCGTCTAGTTATGAGTAATTACGAGAATCAAGACGGTTAGAGCTTGCGGGCCGAGAGAACAGAGGGCGCGAGGAACTAGCCTGGCGAGTGAAGAGCTCGGATCCGCGTGCGCTACCGCATTTCGCGATAACTCATCTTTTCACGGGCAATTTTTAAAGAAAAGAATTTTCACGAAAATCTCAAGCTTGGCTCGTGAACATTTTTCGAAATTCGCGACGAGTGACGAGAGTCACAACACTTTCTGCTGCACGGTCACCAATTTTTCGGTTCTTTACTCGAAGTACGAGTCCTCGACACGGATGTCCATAATTTCGTCGGATTTTCGTATTCTTTATATTTATTTCATCGTTGCGTGTCCTTAGCCGAGGGTTTGTCGTCTAGGATACTAGGGTAGAGTATTGAGCTTAATGTGAAGAAAACCCAACTGGGCTGAGACGTGTTTGAGAAATTAGTAGCTTTTTGTGGTGTGAAAAAGATTAGCGTTTGAATATAGAAGTGAGTAAAAATTTCAGTGATTTCGAGTACCCAATGTATTAAAGAGATAGTACAATTATTAATACTCATTAGGTATTACCTATAGTAAATTAATGACGATAGAAAAAATTAATTCATTGAAGAAACATAAAGAAAGTTAATTTTCTGAGCTCCCTAGTATTCGCCCAATAGGAGAATTATTTTTTCCCAGTCGATATTGAAGTCACAAAATTAAATTAAAGTCTCGGTTGAAACAACCATTGTTTCAATATGTTGCCGTCAAAGAAACAACATCCGAATTATGACGTCACACACCCAGCACTGAACCCTATAATCATTCTTCAATGACAATTTCCGTAATTCCGCAATTATTTTCGCCTTTTTAGCGTTCCTATCATCTTTATTATGACTTTACGAAAGATTCCAACCATCCGCGAGTTGCGTGGAAAATTCTGTCGAGGACTTCGGATGAAGATAGGCCGTCATGCCGAGGGTGAGCGAAATAGCGCTTCAACGCATGATATATGTACGGACTAACAGCGGGATAAAGATAGCCACGAATTTATAGCAACGTCCTTGCAGAGAATTGCATCACGCTGATGCTGTTGGGTTTTATCGCACATTCTTATATTTATTTCTTCTCGCGGGTTTCGCGCCATCAGCCTCACGACTCGTCGTACATCGCTCGAGGCTGGCGTGTGCACGAAAATGAAAGAAGGGATGGTACGTGGTAGTGCACCCCAGACCATCATAAATAACGCCCACACACACGCATTATTAAGACACCCTATAGCATCATATCGCTAATTATACTTGGAAATAAATAAATAAATAAATAAATAAATAAATAAATAAATAAATAAATAAATAAATAAATAAATAAATAAATAAATGAATAAATAAATAAATGAATAAATAAATAAATAAATAAATAAATAAATAAATAAATAAATAAATGAATAAATGAATGAATAAATAAATAAATAAATAAATCCGCAAGCAAATAAATACATAAAATACGAATTCCGATCGAGGGTCTATTTTTCAGTCTACAACTTTTTCATTCAACATTTACATGTATAAAATACATTTAGTTACATCGGCTTAGTCTCCCGAGTCGTAAATATATTTACACCAACAATATCGCGAAAAAAAAAAAAATACAAAAATATTCAACGCCAATACACCGCGTGTCCCGTAGCCAGTCGCGAAGTACGGTATGTTTCATATCCCGGTAAACCCGGCGCTCATCAGACGATACGTCGAATTCGAAAAAGAAAAACGCGTTCGTGAAATTCAAATGTGTCGAGAGAATCGTTGAATGTGCGCCATGCGGTGCACACACGATCCAGCGACGACACCATCCTGTTTCGAGCTTCTGTCGCGACGGGAACGAGTCAGCGAAAGCTCCTGTTTCGCGTCCCACGGGCTGATGGTATATAATGTCGGAGAAAATTGTTGCCCGTGTGGCGTCAGCCTTGGACGCGAGCGGCCCCCGTACCGAACAATATGAGATCCGGTGCAAGTAACACCACCGAGCGAAAACCCAACCAACTACACCCATACCCATGTCCCACCGGCGGAAATCACGACGTTGTAATTTTCCGGGACGCATCCTGCCATAGTTATATATACCGTTGGCGTTAGACGGGGGATTCAGGTGGAACGGTGTGTCGCGGGGAGTTGCGTTGCCTGTATAATACGAATCTTCACGCACTACTCCATATTTCGCATAAACTCTGTGGGGGGGGGGAGGGGGGGGGGCATCGTGCATCGCAGCGAATGCACCGCATGATGTTTCGGTTCTTGTGCCGTGTTTGTTGGGTGTGAGCCTTCTTCTATCTTTCTACGTCTCTACCGCTATCCTTTACTCTCTCTCTCTCTCTCTCTCTCTCTCTCTCTCTCTCTCGCTCTCTCTCTCTCTCTCTCTCTCTCTCTCTCTTTCTCTCTGTCTATTTTTCTCTCTCGTACTCTCTCTGTCTCTCCCTCCATTCATCTTTCCTCACCCTCCGCCGCTGCTTATAATACATTTATGCATATCTGCATCATGTGGTTTTCGTCGGAATGCATTACACTCCGTCGCTCGTTCGCTATTCCGACAGTACGAATCTAATCGTACTGTAGAATATCCGTCGTCCCGTAGAATCTCGAATTCCCGGACTATGTTATGAATATATATGTTCGTGTGTGTAAACCCCTTGATGTCTCGTGCGCCGTCTATTATGTGTGCGACGTATGAGGCTCTTTCGTGCATCTTGTTTCGGCACACGTCATTATACATCCTCTAGTCACCGAATTTTGTAATTTTGTAGACCATGAATACAGCGGCGGAATATTCATTGTATTTTGAATCATCTATGAGTGATAAAAAAAAGTCATAAAAAATTCTAAAAAACATCACGATTCATAAATATTTGTTCGAGATAAAATATTTTTAATTTTTTACAATTTCATTCATTTGATTCCTGTGACTTTTTTCTCTGTCTCCATGTGTCATTTAATATTTCAAATGCGAACAAAAGTTATATATTATGATAAAGTTATATATACTTATAATTAACTCGACGCTACTAAGTATAATGTTGAATATTATTTTAATTTCTTTATTTGAGGTAAAATAGCTCTGTAGCTTATTTTCCCATCCTGTGGCTTATGCCGGTGAGCCGTTGCTAGCCGGACCTCGGGTAAATCAACCGACGTCACGACGACGACCACTATGACCGCCTCTGTGACGTACTCAGGAGTCTGCGGTTTTGGCGCATAAAGCCACTTGTCCGTAGGCAGTTTTCCGAAAAGCTGTTTGGGTACGTAACACGAGATCTCCGGGAACTCGCTTGCATAGCATGACTACTTGACTCGTGCGAGAAATAATTTTGAACTCGCGAGTTTGGCCGGCGAGTTTGGCAGACATGCGGATGCAGTTCGAACCTACGTGTTTCGATGACGAGACTGTGTAACGTTCCGGTGAAGTTATTACAACGGTGCACCGCACGCACGGGCGTTTAGACGAAGTCGTTTATCACCTTCCCATTTCGTATGCTCACTTTGAGCTCACTCTGAGCTTTGAAAAATAACATTCACTCGGATTTCACTGATTATCCTTGTTTTTTTTTTTCGATTGAAATGTTTCGATTGAACCAAAGAGTTATAGATGAACTTACGAATAAGAAACTATTAAAAAAACGCCGAATTATTTGGGACTGCATTTTTTTTCCTCTCGCTGGTTCTACGTTTTATAATCTAAGAAGAAAGAAGGAAGAATATACATTTTTGATTTAATAAATTGCTACGAATAAATTGATTTTTATTCTCAGATTTCCAAAAAATTATTACTGATATTTTCAATGATTTATTGATTCATCGATTATTTCCTTATATTTATTTATAAAGTGCTTTATCCATCTATCTATATTTTTATTATTATTTTAGTGTGGTTCTTTCTCTGGTTAGTTATTTTTGTGTTGCTTTTTTTTTCTATCACCTTGGCCAATACTTTTTCGCGGCCGTCGGTGCGCCAATCATAGAGCTTTTCCATCGACCTCACCGCCATTTGCGTAATTTCGCCCGTTATGGCCCCTCAGGTATCGGTAAATTCACACACACGGTCACACGTGCGACTGACAGGCGGGAATGAAGCCGGAAGAGCAGAAGAGTCGCACAGGTGTGCGCCAGAGATGAAGTGCGAAGGCAACAGCGCGTCCGTGCCTCGCGTGTGTTGCCTCCACACGAGTCGGCTCTTTACCGATGGCGCCAGTGACGCGTCCAATGTCGAGAGAATTTTGCTAAAACCCCCCCGAGACTGAAGCCGATGAAATTTCACGTGTAATAGGTAAACCTGGCGAACGTGCAGTCACTCCGTGTGCGTGCTAATGAAAGTATTGAACATTCGAGCTTCGATATATTCATAATACTCATATTTCTATTAATCGTTATCACATTTATTTTATTTTGTTTCGAATATCGTGGAATATTGGTAATTATACCGAATTTCTAATCTCCCCTGTAAAATATTTACAGCTCGAATGAATCGAAATCTCTTTTCCGCGATTGACAAATCAGCAAACCCATGAAATTTATTTCCCGTGCTATCGTTGATATAAAATCACATGTTCGAAGGATTCCTGACAAAATCGACGTAAAATAAATATGACGAACTTCTTGTATTCCTCTGTGAAATATTCATAAATTTAACTTCACCGAAAACTCATTTTCTGCTGACAAATCAACAATCCCTCGCAATTAATTTTTTACCATCTTTTTTCAAGCATTTTTCGTTCAAATTTTCATTACTCCTCGAATTAAATGGTTAAAAAATGTTCTCGATGCTTTTATAAATACAATGTTTCCGCGTTCAAACTTAAACAACGCGAATTCGTTGGAAAATTGTGAGGTTCTAAGAAATATTGTGCGGAGGCAGCGACTTGCTCCAGTTATACAAGTAGCAGCTCTTCATCTGCTTAGCACAAAAGTTATAGTTGTATTCGTTGGTCGGCGCGGCGTTAATGCCGTACCGTCCAGACTGGCTTATTGTTTCGCATTTCCCGGTGATACACTGGCAAAGGAATCGTCGAGTAAAACCGTCGAGAGAGCTTCGAGCGCTCGCGGTGTCCCCGTGACTTCGTCGTCTACCTCGCTTCTTAATTATTGCACGACTCTGATTGCGACCGAGCGAACGCGGCTCGAGAGAAACGAGTCTTTGTGCGGGATCGAGTTTAGCGAGTAATCCACGTCTTTCTTTTATATATCCGCTACCCGCGACGTGAATCGCGATCTCGCGCCCCGGAATTACGCGAACAAAGGGCGCACGGTTTCTCATCCGTTTCGTGCCACTCGAAGACGACGTCGACAACGCGGACGACGGCGAGGACCGACCCGTGCAACTACGACGAATTCTCACTGGGCTAATTCCAATCTTTTCACTCAATCGTCTCGCCAGTCATCCTTATTTTTTCTTTTTAACCACAATTTCTTTCGTTTAATTCCCACCGACGATATTGTTTATCCTCTACTCTGGAGCTATTCTTCTTATTCAATGTTTCGGATCTCTCGCTCACGGTCTTACGGCGCTTCGCGGAATGGAATAAATAAGCGAGAAAAGAAAAGGAACAAAATACGAAATTGGAATTCCAGTATTATTTCTTTTGGGGCATTCAATCGTAAAACTGAGTGTGGAGGAGACAATGGGTATGCTACTATTTTCGAAAACGATAATTCAACGAAAAATCGGAATTAAGGAGAAGTATGTTTTGGACGAACGAATTAAAATGAAAATAATTTAATCTTCCATCGAGTCCGGAAAAATAACTAAACTTGGAGAACGATTATCCTTTTTATAATCCCGTTATTAAAATGTTTCTTCATTTCGAAATGTTGCCAATAGTTGCACCACCTGTTATCGATGTCAATCTAATGTCATATACAAAATATATATACTAACCGTACTATCGGCAGCAGTGTCATGTCGGATTGGCTTGTTCGAGCCGGTATCACGCAAAATAGCCTTCGGTCGATATAAAGGACGGTTCTGCGGGCTCGACGTACATTCGCTGTCTCGAATATTCGCTCCGGAGAATATATTGATCCCTGGCATAACGTCGCCGATAATAGTCGGTTCCAGTTTGCGCATAGCTAGTCCTAACGTTGGCCAGATCCGGATACACATAGTTCACGCTTGACACAGGCCGCATATTTCGTTGTGCCTTCCTCCCTTCCACCCTCGACGGGCCTTCGAAACACGCCGTATATACGATACCGCGTTGCTGATGCGGCTGCTGCTGCTGCTGCTGCTGCTTGGTTCTCCTGACCGTTCGGGAATTTCCAATCTACCACTCACGCTTGGTTCTACGTTCGGCGATACATTTACCATCCAGGTGAACGTTTCTCTCTCGTACCTCCCGCGGTTTTCATAAGTACGTCGGACACCCCATAAATTTCTCATTTGTTGTACGATCTCGTGACTGCCAGTCGTACGTCTAATGCACTGGCATCAGAAATTTATTATGTCACACTCCGTCTCTCGCATTATCGAACGACGTAGTGGATAAATAAGTGGAGTCTATTGATTCTTGAAAAACGTTTCGAGATTTTTGATTTTTATTCGAAATTGATTGAATTTTAGTAATTTTGAGATACTTTTTTCGACCGAATTCAGAGCACGATGTAAAGTTTGAATAGTGTTTTCCTTAATTCACAAGTATCCGAAGGAATTTTTAGGACAGTGTCATATTTATTGATTGACGAAAAATAAAGATTCACTAACTTCCACACACGCACGTTCATTCCGTAAATAATAAATGAATTATGATTTTTTATCCGCGTCACGATACAACATGAAATCTAAATCGTAAAATAAACAAAAACTTCGTTTATGAAACGATATCATAGTTGACAAACTTATGTATATATATCCACTTATCTCTCGTCACGCTGGTCTTATATTTTTATTTATTTATATTTTATGGTGTATTTTGGCACGGATAACGAATTATAAGTTATTTATTATTTACGGAATAAATGTGCGACTGTAAGAGTGAGTGGATCGTTATTTTTTAATAATTAATAATTGTGATACCCAGACAAATATTCCGTCTGAGGTCTGTGAAATAAATAATATACTATCGAAATCTTATAACAAGTAAGAATGGATAAATTGAATTCCTAATTTGTCGATTGAAATAATTGATAATTCTCTTGATTTGCAGCGATAAATATATAAATTATCGTGGAATGAGTTATATTTTGTAATTGATCGGGCTTCGGATCATGTAAGATAGCTAGCACGGAAATGGCTCGTGTATGTAACTATCGACGATTGGATACACGATGGTTAGCTACGTTTCCCCAGAGGCGGCCCAACCCTGTCAGAAACTGTGTGCATGTGCGCGAACCTCGTGATGTTATGGACGCATTTACCTGCTGCTCACTGCTGTTGGGCGTATATTCACACCTTGACAGATTACATAATAGCCCAGGCCTATATTGAGCTCCCCGCGTGCGTGTTGTTGCCGCTTCTGTGTCGGTGCCGAGAATATCGGTGGGTTTAGTACCTACTCGTCATAGATCTCACAGCGTAACGGAATTGCTTATCCTATCGTAAGCATGTAATTTGTAATTGCATACGATATCTGATTTATTCAACGTATGTATTTATTCAAATTCACTATACTTATTTAATATTGATTAATTATATTCAATTTGAATCATATTCAATGATTTTGATAAAAATTTATATATACTTGGAATTATATTCAACTTTTTATCTATATTACATTTTATTGCATTATTTCATTTTAATTTGTTATAACTACGATTCATCTTGCATTTTATTACTGTTTATCTATTTCTGAAGTATCAATAATTCGATTTTATCAAAGTTCGGATATCGTCTGATTTGATTTACCGGAATCTCGTTCTACATCCGGTGTGTGAGAAGCACGAGCAATCTGAATACCAATCAAGGTTCTTGGTATCTTTGTCCAACTCTCCCCTCATAACCCGTCATAAATCCCGGTAGTCGGTGCTTTCAGTTTGTCCAATTTAGACAAATTTCCTACAAGTCCCCGGCGAATTCACGGTGACCATGAGGCTACGTCGAACTCTCTCGGGATGTGTGGGTCGCTCTACGCTCCGTCGTGTCACGGGTCTCGCCCCAATTTGCATGCACATGTACGCGCAAGTATTGTTTCCAGTCCAACACTGAGTTTGTATTTGGACCCATGAATAATCGTGCCGGTCAGCGTTCACCCAAAACTTAATCCGATAGTACAATTTATCGAAGAAATTGGTACGAATGTCGATTTTTCAATTATCGGACTATTGAATTATGAAATTCTGCAATAAAATGATTAAAATGTTTTGTAATTTCAGACCTACAAATAATATCTATTAGAAGCGAATTAGGAGTGAAAAAAATTGCAATTATTTCGTTGAGTAGACAATGCGATAATGGTAATAAAGATACAATAATAATAATAATAATAATAATAATAATAATAATAATAATAATAATGACAATAATAATAATAATAATAATAATAATACTGATAATTATAATTATAATAATAATATTGGTAAAAATATTTCGACCCCATTAAGTCACTCAATTATTTCCATCAGGTAATCATTCATTTTTGCACTTTATTATCACTGCACGCATAAAAACAATATTCTTCTCTCTTCATTTTAGACTTTTTTTCAAATAACGACGTCCGTGTGAATCGAATCATGCGAAGTCACGTTTATTTTTGAGTTCCAGACGCAGCGACAGCTTCTCCATCATCATCGGTGAATTCCATCATCGCCATCGTCATTACTGGTAAGCGAACGCTAATTACTTTTTAATACCCGGGCACGATTTTAATTAAACCATATTCCCGCGGCGCGGATGAACGCTCCCGACCGAACAAATTCAATCTCTCGACGCCAACAGTTTATCCTGGAACTCGTGGATGTTGAAGGTTCCTGACCCACATATACCCCCGTCAATCCCGGCGAAGCCCAAGCGACGAGACACATTCCGGGTTTTACCGTCCGCGATATGCGAGTCTGTGTGAGTGGCGTTGTAGTCGCCATCGCAATATACCGCGTCAGCGAACGCAAATTCTCACACAATCGCAATTATAAACGACGAATATATTCCACACTCACGCGAAATACGTCACGTGTTATAATATTTTCCTCGGTCATCGGGTTTTCACATTTAAAAATGAAACTGGATTATTTCAACGAAAAGACTGCGACATACAACGTCACAATAGCTCTGCAAGTTGAAGTGCAAGCCGAAGACGATAAATTTATATTTGCCAGTACATCAACGAAAAAAAAAAAAATACATGGTTGTAGAATTTAAAACTCGCTCATTGTAATTACACATAAATTGGTGTGCATTTTTCAATATTTTTCGTACAATTGTATCTGTGTCGCTTATGGATTTTTCTCCATTTCGCCTCCTTAAATATTTGAATTTCAATGTACACCGTGAGTAGCAGGTTCTTCGTTGTTCAATTACTATTTCAATTTTTGCTTTCACGTTTATTTTTTAAATTTATAAGCTTTCAGAAATAATTATTCTGTGTCCAATGTAAATTTATCCAAATACGAATTTTTACAGTCTGTCAAATACGTGCCTTTGTACCCCCTCACGGAATTTCTCTATAACGACACGTTGACAAAGAATATGAAAAAAAATAGAAATAACAACGATGTAAAATTTTCAGCAAAGAAAATTATAACGCGTCCTCATTTCTACTCGGTTCACGTGTGCGTTTATCGAGACAAAATCACGGAACATTGCGGCGTTTCCGGACACAAATAGACACAAAAGGAACTAACAAAGAGCACTTTGACCGTTTTTAAAAGTTGTTCGGAACGGTCCTCGCACGACTGGACACTGCTGAAAGAGCGCAACGTTTTGACAAGGATAAAAGAATATGTTGCGACTGACAAAAAAACTTCTCAGAGCTACGTAAAACGGCGAGAGTCCCGGTTCCAACAGTAACGCTGCTAGCCACGGCGACGTTGCGGAGAAATAATGCAATTTTCCTGGTCTCCCGGGCGGTCTTTGTGTTTTTCTTTCTAATGGTCCGTCAGTCCCGTCATTCTTACTCGTTCACGGACGAGGGAACGAAAAAATAAATAAATAACGGAAGAAGAACGGGCTTTCAAACCTGTGATACGAAAAAAAACCGTCACCTATTGTGGCTGGCGCAGCGGCGCGTGTTTTTTTATTTTTATTTTTTTTCATTTTCGAAGGTTTATTATAATCGGATCTTTGATAAAACGAAGTTAGAAAAAATGTGGAATCGGAAGAACGAAGGCGAAGCTCCGTAGCACGACAGAATTCCAGTTTCGTTTCGAAGCCACCCGACACGAATATTTTCGGGATTTAGCATAGAAATTAAAACTGCGAGACGCGTTTCCGTCTCTTTCGTCACTGGTCAAGCATACCTCGTTGAATTGAACGACACATGATAGTTTTTTTCCTCTGAAAAATACTAAATTTCATCACGATAAATCGGTATCAAGTTTACAATCGTCTGACAATTTTTTCTCGAACATATATCCATATCCATCGACGCATTCTTCTTTGGAAATTAAGTAATTATTTTTAATTCAGATATATTATTTAGATGATGAAGATTTATGTCCAAAAATACTATCAATTAAATATTGAAGTTATATGTTATAATAATTCAATTATGTATCTATTTTATGTACGAAAAATACTTAGCAGAAAAGCCCTGCAATAGGTTGTATAATGTAAGCAGAGAAGCTTCAAGGAAAAACGATTTTGCGGGAAGCCCGCAAGTAGATAGAGACGAGTCGAGTGTTACCTACTGGAATGCTGGAATTCTTCGGATACGTCGAGTGTTCCGTGGAAGAATTCTAGTTTCACAGTGCAGGACGGAAAAGCTGAAGGATGAGGTAAAGCCGTGCAAACCGGATACGTACGGTAAGGGAGATTCTCGGAGTTCATCGATTGCTCGTCTCACTCGAGAAAGTAGAAAGAGCGAGTGTCGCGTTCACGTGGCGTCGCTTCATCTATTTGTCGTCGATAAACCCTTTTTCAACGTTCATTCAGCTTTTTCCGATAGCGCCCACGATGCAGAGACATTTTTTTCGTATGTGCGTGTTTTTTTTTTTTTTTTTTTTTTTTTCCGCGAACTAATTTCGCCGTCGCGAAAAGCCTCCTCATCGCTCGATCCGTTGGATCTTCCCGTCACGGCCTTAGCGTCGAAGATGGCGATGGATTTATCCTTTTCCGGCGCCATCGCTGTGGACGGAATTCGCGAGCACGCCGGACGAGTTTTAAAATCACGAGAATCCATTTTTTATGAGCAATCTAGGATTTTCCAATCGATTATGCAGCAAACAATTTTTTTTTTTCTTTTTTTAAATTAACATTCTCATTATAATATTCAACGTTATTGGAATATTCCGGCGACCACTTAGGGTTCCTACGAAGTATCAATCTGTCTTCATGGAGATATTTACATTTGATGAAAAGTTTAGAGCGAATATTGGCGTCGACGAGTTGAAAGTGACGAAAGACGGTGAGAGTTAAAGGTAGAGAAGGTTATGCACACTACGATATCGTACTTAACCTGCGCTCGCGCGTTTGCGAAGGGGTGGAGGGTGGAACCGTGCGTGTGTGTATGTCGATGTGAAGGAAACTGGAATGAATAAACGCCCGAGGTTGTAGAGCTACGGGCGAGTTAAGTGGAAACTGCGAGGTTAGTCAAAGTTTCTGTAGGACCCGCACACAGTGACTGCTGCGAGGATTTGGCCTAAAATCTGGCATATAAAGTGAACGTTAACTTCCCTATAGTGGCAGCCAGTGCAACTTCGTTCGTTGTATAAAGGGAGGCGAGTCGTTGATGCTCCCGGTGCCATTGTCCTACCTTTCGACTTGTGAAAAGCTCAACCTGGTACCGATTCGTAAAGCTGGAAGTATCCATAACGACCGAGCTCCAAACGAAGAAACTCTCGCGATGAAAAATCTCTTCCATCGTGAATTTTCGGTGAACCTCGATGTAATCTTGATAACTGGCGCTTGAATCGTGCGAAATTGGTTTCAGTATTGCATTCACAGTCGAATTATCCAAAGATTTCCAAAACTCCGGTAACTTGCAATGACGGGATAGTTATTTATTTTTTTTTTTACGATGCTCCTAATTTGCGATTGAATGAATTAATATAATAATAATGTATCTAATTGAATCATTAATTGAATATTAAATTTGTTTTTGATTGTTTATTTTATTTTATTTTCGTTCCCATTGATTGTTTCATTTGCACGACAAGCCGATGTTTGAGGTCTTGTCATACCATACAAATTGGATTATTCTGAAAATTACTTACAGATCCTTTTTTTCGTAATCCATTTCTCTGCGTTATAAGGAAACCGGTCGTACAGGCATCACCACGATCGATAACAAAAATACATAACCAGTAAATCGCACAAGTTTTCGATTTCAAAATCCTCCCCTATTTGCTCCATTATTTGATTCTCGTTGACTCGACAAACGATCATCGAATTTAACGACAAACAAACCGATACTCGATTTCCCTCTCGCAGCTCGTACTCATACCCACACACTCGCGTACTACATACGGTACAGTACAATATATAATCGTAACGCTGTAATCGAGCAGCAGACAGTCGCTTCGAACCAGTATCGAGCATTAAAAACGGATCCCACAAACCGCAACGATCTTTTCCTTTAACAAAATCGATTTTTCGCCAGAGCGAACGACGCTGCGGTAGTCGAAGTGCGAACGTCGATTTCCCATAACGCTATAGGCACCGAAGAGAAGGTCTCGACTCTCGATCCTCCCATTTACAAGACATCCGAGGAACAACGTGAGCCAGGCCGCACCGTTTTCACGTCCTTTATCGCTTTCTGATACCCGCGAACAGCTGCTGTGAATTTTAAAGCAGTTCCTCGCAGCGAACCCCAAGAGCGTACCCGTGCTTCAAGACTCCGCAGAGGTATTTACCATGCCCGGCGCACGGCTCCCAAGATGTATAAGTACCTATATAATACTCATCTACCTAATATCCATGGGCGTATACCACACGAGTACCAGCCATACTATAACCATCTCGCAACCTGGCCGTGCTATTTACATAATATTATGAGGGTGTTGTAAATAGAGCGAGAGGGGCCGAGAAAGAGAGAGAGAGAAAGAGAGAGAGAGAGAGATTGCAACGTGAGACGCACACAGCTCCTTTGTTCGACGTAGTTCAGGTAGGAAAGCTACGGAGTCAGAAACAAATCGATCCATTTTGTTATATTACGCGCATCATCAACGCGCCCGGCTCATAACGGCGTTGACGCCGCAGGGCTTTATATTTACCCGTCCCGAAGCTGCGATACCATTACTTCGTGGATAAGCTGCATTCTGATGGGTAGCATCGAGCACATTGATGAACACGTGTCGGCTCACATGAACGAGAAACGTGCGTTAATGCGACCCGACGGGAATGCGTGACGGGAACGTCACGAGAGTTTGCGCATTTTCCTAAATCTCGGTCATCCAGTCGCCTCCCGCGAAGCTAATACTTCCATAATCCAATGCGTGTCCGCACTGAACGCGAATGATGCTGCACAATGTTGGGCATCGCGCGACGAGACAAACTAGGCGGGGGAGGAGCAGCATCAGCATGCGACGCAGTTAGGCAGCCGCCCGAAATGCATAACCCGACCCCGGTGTTGCAGCCGGTGGCGGTATCGCAAAATTTGGAACGTTGCCGCTCGTACGAATGCTTTCATCAACCCCACGAAATCGCATGCGACGACGATGCCATTTATTCCGCAGCGAGAAACGCCGTTATTCCAAGTTCCCATGTGGTTGAATCACTTTGCGAGCAACCGGTACACGCGCGGCTATTGTGGGTTCAACGAAGCCTGCAAGCTGTGAGCAATATCGAGTTCCAGCAACGCCAACGTTTTCAGTTGTGACTCGACGAGGTTATCATTTGAAATGGAGGCTGGTGTTCGATGTACTTTGATTATCTCGGCATCTTTTTGGGCTTTTTCGGAATGTTGAGGTCACGGTGACATTGAGCGATGCTTTTATTATACGATTTTATTTTTATGTTCATGGGAACATAGTTTGTACACCGACCTCAACAGGCCCTGTCGATTTTTTTCTTGGTTAGAAGCATCCGAAGAAAATTGCAAAATTTTGGTATATTTCTTGGGGATTTTATTTTGTTTTCCGAATTTGTTCTTCAGCAATTCATTAGAAATGAATAACAACTCACTTATTCGTTGTAATTCCGTACAACTAATTGAATCGATTGAAATGGACGAGAATTATATGTTAAATGGTTCTCAAAAAGTCTCGGCGTACGGACAGAGGGTTCGTGATTGTATCGACATCGAAAATTTTTATTTTCCACGGAATTACCTGACAGGACCTTTATTATAACGCTTTACTATGACAATTGACGGACAAACCGGGCAATCCCAACCTCAATTGTCAGCTACACACCGCCACTGACCACGGAAATACATCGTGAATTCCAGCATAGAGATTGACGTCAAGCGTTGTTTCATTTCGTTCTGTGAACTTTGTTGTTTTGTAGTTCACCGACTAATTCCATCGGCGATACGTGTGGCAAAAGTCAGAACGGACGTGCACGCGAGCTCGTTGTTTGATGCAAGTCAAGAGACAGAAATTACGTTTGGAAAACGTGATAGAGCGAGAGAAGCCGTAAACTCGTGGGCTTACCCCCGAGCGTTGTACGCCTTCGCAGTAGTGAGCATCAATGACGGGTCAGACAACTTCGTAGGCTCGGAGCGATCTGCGTACGACGTTTCGAAATTTCGCAGGGAAGAGCAGCATCGTTGATGCCATGATGGCACCGAGCCGAGCACTGTTTGAACAAAGGCCCAACCAATTAGGCAGCCCGACAATGGGCTCAATTACTATACGTTTGCGAGAATCCCTGGTCAGCCATCGCCGGGACTTCATTCGGTAAAAGTTTGCTGTGTCGGGTAAGTTGTGATATTCACAAATTTAATTATGATGAATATCGCTTTTATTGGGATATTTCCTTATTTGTGGTATTAAATAATTATTACATATATGCAGTTAGATTTTATAATTTTATTTAGAAGCAATCACTTATCTTTTCATTTTTCTTGATTGTCGAATGGCAGCGGTTCTATTACAATGCGGATTAGTTACAATATGTTGACCACGTCTGGTCGCTTTGATCGTAAGAATAAGACTAATTTTATTTCGATGGAGCCTCTCGTGGATTACGCGCTATACAATACATTCTATAAAATTCGGCTCCGATCCAAGCGATCCGACTCGAACGCTCTCTATCCGTTGAGGCGGGATATCAAACGAATTCAAATTTCGATCGTTACAAAGTTGAGCTACTGTTGAACTCGAAAATATCTATTCTAAAAAATAATCAAATTGGAAATAACAGGAAAGTGCACGGAATTCTTTTACAGGCTGAGTTTATAAAATTTTATCTTCGTTATTTAATATTGCAGCAGCAAAGAAGAAAGACAATTTAACAAATTTAACGATTTGAAAAACTTTTTATGTTACGTCGGTTTAATAATTTTTTTTGTTTGTTTTGTTTGATGAGAACCAAACGAATTACATTCACCGTCCAAAAAAAAAAAAAATTGGTTGGATCATTCGATATGTCATATCGTGGAGAATTCGACGAACCCTCTATGATAATATCACATATTATCCACCCCTCATCGAACATTCCATCTGACAATCTTGCGAGGGGTTTAAAAATTGGATCAAGAAAACGATGATATTCCATAAAAGGTTCTTCGGCGACATAGCCGACACACATTGCCTTCTGTGCCGTCGTGTGGGTTGTTTGCGAAGGACGGTCGGGGGCTTTGAAACGAAAGCCCATCAGAGACGTTTGGGTACGAGAGAGAGAGAGAGAGAGAGAGAAAGAAAAAGAGACAGAGAGACATGTCCGACGAACGTTGCGGGAAAACGATCGGGTTAGCCCAGTGTGGCTGTGCGGCCGTTGGGTCGACCCTCTCGGATCACGTCGAGGCGGGCGATCGAACTTTACACACGGTACCGGGTAACGTCGTCCCAGCGGGGGTGAAGAGTGCTTTGACGTTTTTCGGGTCGAAAAATATGGAGGATCGTCACAGTTCTGTGATCTCCGGATCAGTGGTTCAGAAACTATCGAACTGCGACGGGTTTTTCCGTGAACCATCGATGTTTCGTGCACGTATGGGTCAAAACGATTATGTACGTATGTGTAAAGCTCGGTTAGATATATATATATAGATATATTTCGACCTAATACGAAGCTCCGTGTTAGTGCATGCAGGATGTTCACCAGCTCGTCCTCTTCTTCCACTATTCGCGGTGGTCTCGGATATCGCAAGCGAACGAATATCTTGCGCTTCATTTATGCCCTTTTCCACTCGTTTGACTCGAGATACCAATCGAATCCAATCCGCACATCCGATACATAACTTACGTCAATTTATTCGTTATGCGCTCAATAAGGTCACATCGCACATTCCGTCGGGCAATGTATTGAAACAGAAATTTATGAGACGCCATGACTGACAATTTCTCAATCCGGGCCGATTAATCAACCTAATGGAAGATAACGGGTGACTGGCCACGCGAGCTGTCATGCGTCTAATTATGTTTCTTATAGAAAAAAAAAGCGATCGGAGCGAAAGCTTTTACAGAAAGTGTGAGAGGGTGAAGAGTCGTACGAGTGGTGAAGGTTTTTAACTACCCACAGAACCCAAGGGAGAGCCACTTTGGATAGTAGTCCCGACCTCCGCAGTCGATTCGAATTATTTTCTGAATTTTCGCGATGCTTTCAATGCATTTACGGTCGAGCATCGCACGGATGATTCGACAAATTAAAAATCCATCGAAAGCACGAGCTCGGATCGTTCGAATTGATTGGAGAGGGAGCGGCATGGACGATAAAGCTCGCCCGATGCTTTTTACCGATGCCACGATCACTTTATCCGCTGCTATAATTACAAAGTGTCGGCACAACTGGAATGATACGTCGAAACGGTCGTGCCACACGTCAGTCACGATATTTTCCGACAAATTCACAATCAAATTTACATAGCAATGTCCAATTTGCATGAGGAGATTGAGAGGGAGGGAGGGGGGGGGGCGTTGAGGGTGTGAAATTACATACAGGAGGAGCTCCATTAGCGTCGACGATATTTTCAAAGCGATATGTCGCTCCCGATAATCGCATTATACGAAATCACGACTGCAATGAAACACCGCGAGAATTTCGACAGGCTGTCTGATATTTTATCATTACTTTTACAAACACGTTGCATATTGAGCTCCCATTCGTTCGACGTTTCGCGTTTAAATTCACCTCGATCAATGGCATGTCAAAATTAATTGATTTTCTTTTTCAATCATGAGTTAAACATTTTCCACAGCCGTTGTGAGTAACATGGTAAAGTTCGATTTTTCTACAATATTTTAGACAATGAAAGTGAAATAACAATATACTGTAATATAATACGAAAACATCCAACGGATGATATAGTAATATATATAGATATGTAATATAGTAATACAATATTCACACATAGTAATGCAATATTCATAGATATTGTATTATTATATTATATATCGTGTTGAAGACTTGCGGAAAGTTGAGAAACGATGGGTTGTGAAACCGTAGATGGAATTGTACTGCGCAGGCTTTTCTTATATTTTTTTTTCTTGTCAATAAAGTAAAAAGCGTGAGGAAAACGAATTGGTTCTACTTCGTGTTAACTTTTCTGGAAGCTTCTGTTTCTTTTCTCCGCCATTACTGGATATTGCAAACGTCGATATAACATTACGCAAGAGACTTCACTACCCCGAGACTTTCTATCTCTCCGTCTTTCTCTCTCTTTCTCTCTCTCTCTCTCTCTCTCTCCGTCTTTCTCTCTCTTTCTCTCTCTCTCTCTCTCTCTCTCTGTCTCTCTCTCTCTCTCTCTCTCTCTCTCTCTCTCTCTCTCTCTCTCTCTCTCTCTCTCTCTCTCTCTCTCTCTCTCGCTTTCTCGCTCTCTTTCTCTCTCTTTCTCGATTCTTCGCGATGCCCGGCTGTCTCGTTCGGCCGTGCTATCCTTCTCGCCAACCAGGCAGTTTCAACCTCAGACCGGTAAAAGCTCTCGCCACCGGGAAAAATCGAGCGAACGAATTCCTGCGTCAGAAATAATTAATCTGTTGGAAAATACGATCGTTCGCGTTTTCCAACGGTGTAAGTGTGCACCAAAGACGCCCACTTAACGGAGAATCGAGACACACGGAAACGGGCTTTTTGCACGTTGCGTTTAATGAGAGCCGGTTTTAAAACCATTCGAGCTTTCGTTGAATTGAAGAAAGTCGCAATTTTGTCACGGTTCAAACCCTCGGAATGGCCATGAAGCGAAAAGATCGCGAGAACGCGTTCACGCGGTAGTAAGTGTTTTCCTTTCTCTCGGCTGCTTTACCGGCTGGTTGCGGTACGCGGAATCAGCAAAAGAATACGAAGGGAAAATAAACAAACGATTTTCTTTTATGGCTTTTCGACGATAAAAACTCAAAGTCAAAAATGACTACGTGCTAATAGTGATATTAAATTTACGATTCGTCTAAAAAACTTTGCTATAACCAAATTCCATTATAAAAACTCGGAAATCACAATTTCTAAATTGAATCAACTTTCTTCGCAATATTTTTCTCCGGTTTTCTCGAAGTTGGAAAAAAAAATGTATAGGATTTAATGCGTGGAAGAAGAATTCAACAAATTCCACGGACGAAAGTCCAAAGTTTCTTTTCATTGCAATTGCTCGATGGCAATTACTCGGTGAAATTGCACGTTCCGCGGTGTCTTCGGTGAAATTTAAAATTCCGTGGGTAGGCGAAAATCGTATTCCGCAGCCTATTTCTTTTCGCGTTTCGTACGGCAGCGAGAACGAATTTTCCGGGTACTTTCATTCCTTTCTTACACAATGTACTTTCACAGGAGAACCGCCGTGGCATCGGAGCCGCTAGGGTATCAAGCCTCTCGGCACGCTCGGGGGAATACTTACTCGTGACTTCGTCCTTGCCGAAACGAATTCGTTGTTGCCGCTACGCCGGCCTCGCGTTCGTACACTCCGAGACAGCAGGCGTGTCCCGACACTCGCGATAACGCGTCGACGATTTTTCATTGTAAAAAGTTTTCTCAGTTATGAATTACGACCGGTTAAGATAGCGCTTGGGATACGTTCCGCTGTTGCGAAACTGACGCAACACTTTCTGCACAACGTTGGCTGACTATTGGTTTTCTTTATCCCTTTTTTTCTTTTTTTTTTTTTTTTTTGCTTGCACACTTTTTGAACCTGTCTTGGAAGGAAATAACTGCCTCGCGGGTTATGGAATAGAACGAGTGGGAGGACTCGAGGACCATCGCCAGCTCCGACCGACTCTGATTTCTCGTCAGGTTCAGGGCTGTTTTGAAAAATTGTGTCACGATAAATAATTTTCTGAAATCGTGAAAATAGCGTCGAGATCGAGCGTTTGTGTTGTTATTCATTATTCTAGTTGTCATCCAAAGCTCGGGAAATTGTCACCTTTCTCATTTACAGGAAATTAATGTGTCGAATGACGGAATGAGAATTGAAATAATGCTGCGGCGTATAACGAATCAATGGATAATTATCATGTAATCGGTAGTAAGACAAATAATCGGTTAATCATTTGATCTAGCACGTATGGACGACGAATCGTTATTTAATTTTCAATCGCGTAATGTTTTCAGAAAATAATAAAATTAAAATTAATAAAAGCTCTCTTCAACCTCGAGGTTGTTACGATTCGGAATAATAAATTAATTCAATGTTATTCGAGCCGCATCGATAATGTAATAAATATCAATCATATTCAATAACATTTGTACAATTACGATAAATTTTGCGACTCTCCAATAACGGTAAATATATCATTTGCACGGAATTACGCTCTCCACATTTACAAAATTCAATTCATCACTCCAGGAACCCTAGAATATTAAAAGCCACATTGAAAATTTTCCATAAATATGTTGACATTATTACGTATTCGCGTTTGCATTGTAACGAAGGAACTCGATGCGTTGAAACGTCGCTGAATGTAACGAGTAATCCATGTGTGTGCCGCACGTCTCGTAATGCGCAGGTGTATACAACAATAAACGTGAGAAAAAAGTATTGCAACGTGAAGGGAGTGCAGCAGCCAGGGAATGTCGTGAAATACACGGACTCATATATATGTATATATACCCACGGCGCACCAGCGTATTTCAGGATGATTCACAGACTCGGTTATCTCGTTGGCAAAGGTTCAATTCTCTCGTCCCAAGGGGTTCCAACACCATCAGCCGAAACGTCGTCCTCATCCGACCCTCTTTTCCCTTAGTACCTCCATGCGCTACCGTACACCTGTGGTCTGAACTATTTTCGAGTGCACGCTTTTGATATGCACATTCATACGGTTTTAATTATACTCTACGCAAAGTACAAGTAAATCAATTTCTCTGGCAAATCTACGTTGGCGCTACACTGCCCTCGTCGAGTTATGAGGACGAGCACAAGCTTTTCGTGCTTTGTAGTGAAATTGAAACAGGGGTTGAAATTCACGTCGTTGAATTTGCCACTCGTTAATTCACCGCTCGACGCGTAATTGTCGCGGGCTGCGTCGAAAAGGCGCACGGATTGAAGTACGTGCGATGTAATATATGTTTTTTTCTCGTGTGAATAAAAAATAAACGATATAACGAGCAGAGGGTGAAAGCAACGGAGAAGGGTGGAGGGAAAAAGGGAGGCAGAGAGGGTGTCGGTGAATTCGATGGCTGTTGGCGTCGATTACACTCGATAAAAATAAAACGTGTGCCCATTGAATGCATCGACACTTTTTTTCTTTTTTCTACAAATATTCGTTACGTAATACAGTCTAAATCTTTCACTTTTTTTGTTCTTTGACTTTTCAATTCTACGAGCATTTATCATGATAGCACTAATTTCCTAAATTCTCGCTGGATTCCACTTGACATCAGTTGGATAAAAAAAGCTTAACATTATCAATCTGAATGCTGAGAACGAGATAATGCAGTCATACTAATCGACCACACATTTTAATTCTATCTAAACATCGAATTTTCCAAATTAAATTTTATTTCGTTTTTTAATTTCATTTTAAAGTATTTTTTTTTTCCAATGGTGTTCGAATTTTGAGAGCCGCATGTAATCTACGCCGATGTCAGACTTACAGGATATATGTACTGACACGAGTAAAGACATTTCAACGTTGCGATGGTAACGTTGCGTACGCGCTTTTGAGCTTTTACATGTTCATGGAACCGTCGGGGTTGCACCAGGCCCGATGTACTTACATACGTAGTCACACTGATACTGTACGCAGAGACCACTGCAATCCCGTATCCAGGCCACCACCCGCAGACCGAACTGGTCCACAGCAGTGAGCACTGCCAGACCAGCTCCAGTGCGGACTACGAAGAGATATTGTATTCCACCGGCTCTCTCTCTTTTTCTCTCTTTCTCCATCCCTCTCTCTCTCTCTCGCTCTCTCTTTTTCATCTGTCTTTCTCTTGCTCTCTTTCTCTCTCTGACTCCCTTTCCCTCTTCCGCCTCTGTCCTTGCGCCCTATTTTTCGTTACCTTCGTTCTATTCGGTTTTTTTCGATGTTCTTTTTTCTTCCTTTTTTTTTTAAATTTCGCTCTCGCGCGATAATGACAATCTATGGGTTTACGCCGTCGTTTTACGGTTTTGTCGTGCAAAATTCCAGTGGTTTATTCCTGGAATTCTCAACAAAGCCCGTTGGCAATAAGCACGCTCGGTGACCACCGAACGGGATGGAGAATCGCGAGAATTCCCCGACGATGGTCGACGAACCTTCACCGAAGCCGAGAAATAACGTTTCGACGCAGTGTTCACTCAATTATTCAGCCGCATTCTATTGCCGCTACATCAGCTACGAAAATTGACCAGCGCTGTGAGGATTCGAAGTTTTCCGCAAGTTGAATTCATTCAATTATTATATCGAGCAAAATATCTGTGGAAAGATAGAATTTGTGTGAGTACCATGAATAAAATTGGATTACCCTATTTATCGAACTGC
>OZ020169.1:10227995-10292995 GCA_963971145.1 Sussaba pulchella | reverse complement strand
GAACTCTTCATCTATTTTTATCGTCTACCACTGCTATCTTCATCGATATAGATAGTCATTCGTGTATTTTATATACAAAAAAATATATATATAAAGTAAAATAAAAATGTTCGGCGCATCTTTGCCGAACGATAAACATTTCGGAAGGTGGATGAACGTCGTTGCGAAGCTCGAGCGGGGTCAGAAGGGGCAAATGTACTTGCAATTCGTGACTAAGTTAGTTTCCCTGTACGATCATCCGGCTGGCCAGTACCAGACTATCTTGACTATATATCCTAATACTCCGCTACTACGCGATAACTCTCGTGAAGCTTTCGAACCCGCGTCTGATACTTGGTTTACCTCCGATTCACGATTCTCGCGCCTGTGCTTCCATTCGTCTTGTCCTTTTTTCTCTCTCATTCCCGATACTACCGAGACACCACGAAAATGGAACTTGAACGATGACACCTTCGCTACTAGACTCGTTGTCGTAAAAAATCTGTATGCAACACTTTTCGGTTACCGAGCTTGTTTCTCGTGCAGACACTACTGTTTTCTTTACCGTCGTTCCGATTGCTTTTTTCAAATCGTAGGAAAGATGGTGGTCGGTGAATCCGTTCCAGTCGATTTTTTTTTAACTCACACAGCGGGTTGGTAAATTATTGCAGCGATAGTCAATGAGGGTAAAAAAATGTGAGACAATAGCAAATAAAGCGAATAAAATAAAAATAAATAAATAAATAAATAAATAACTGAATCAATAAATGAATAATAAATGAAAAAATTAAGATATTAAAGTTTAATAAACGAATTTGAAATTGTGATTAGCTGCGTTTTAATTAAATGGTTAGATCAATCACCTTCGATTAGAAAAATTGTTAACGGCATGATGAGAACTGAATTGTAATGTTCGAGTCGTCGGTTCGAGCTTGGATATCGAGATTGACGAAAATTTAACGACGAATATCTCACGAGGCACACAGTGGAAAGCTGTCATTCTCTCGTGGATCTTATAAACGACGCGGGGCTAAATCCTCGTTCACCCGGGACTTCGGAATCGAACGAGCGAGTTTATTGAAATACCATCACGAACGTCGTATTTAAGAAACCCCCGGCTCTTCTCGCATCGTGTACCGCAGTGTGCTATATAGTATAGTACATTATATACGATATCGCTCGTGGAATTCCAATTTCGAAGGTCCCCGAAGGTAGTCTTCGTCATCGTCGTCGTCGTCGCGCGTTTTTCTTCCTTTGGCGATTATGGTCGCACCTAATTACCGCCAAGAAATTCCGCGCTAGTTTCGTTCGGGCCGCGCTGAACGGGCTCTTGACATCTCGTGCAATGCGAACAAACGCGGTAATTAGGACTCCCGAGCCTTCATCGAATTAATTGCTCTAATTTCGTTCAATTCTGATGGAAAAATGTCGGGAGGGTTCGATTGCGAATTCGTGTTCGAATTGATCGTCGCGATTAAAACGCAATGATATTTCGATTGGAGAAATGTCTGTCGTAAAATTTTTCATATGTCGAGGGGAAATAGGTTTCACCGGAGATCGCGTAGTCGAGGAGGGTGAATGGACGAAGGGCGGAGTATCGCTTCAGCATAGAAAGATCCTCGATAAGAATATTTGTTCGAATTGACCGAGCAGCGTCCCGATAGATCTGTCACGGGCGTACGTAAGACGGTCGAATTATCTCAAGGGACTCAAGAAAAACTACAACTTTGTCAATTTATTACTATCAAACCTATCCGATCTTCCCGTCTGGTAATACTGAGCTTGCACCAAGTACCAAAGCGTTGTAAAAAAAACGATGCAAAAAAAATCAAAGCAAATGCTTATCAAACGTCTTATATTTGATTAAAGCCACCGGTAGAACGGAAGGGCTTGGTTCGACGTTTCATTCCCGGCTTGTTTCCGTAGCGCGCCCAGAATTCCCCGGTAAACGCGAGCAAACGAAGGTTTCGATGCATCGGTAAAGTCTCCGGGCTGCAGTTTTCCTTTGGCACAAAGAACCCGGGGATAAATCCGACCTGCTCGAAGCAACAGAGCGAGGCAATGCTGAGCTGAATTGAGTGGATTCCCCATCTGGTGAAAACAAACTTCGACGGTTTGCTTTTAAATCCCACGAAATGGGATTTCTCGGAGTGAGGAAAAACACTCGATTATTGATTCATCAGCGCGAACTATGCGGTGGGAAATTCGTATTTCAACGTACAGAAAGGTAAACAATTGCTTTTTACCGCCGTTGTTTGTTTTTTTTTTTTGTTTTTCAACTAACTTCTGAAAAATGCACGAGCGCTATTGGCGTTAGCCAAAAGCGAGAGAGAAATAAATTTTTTTCTTGTCTCCGAGGCATTCGTTGGAATGGATAAAATTGCTTTTGAAGAAGGTGGACGATAAAATTAGTTGGATTTCCAGCCAGCTTCTTCGTCTATTAATCTTGGAGGGTGGCCGTGATGAGGGTATGATGGGTTGGTAGGGTGCGAAAGGAAGGTTGCTCTTGTTCTTCTTAATTCTCATCCCACGAAGAGCGGCATGCCACCTCGACTTTTTCCTCGCTCTGCCTTTTCGGGCCTCTTCGTTTCCAACATTTCGCACGGCGGCGCTTCTTCCGAGAGGGCGGAACGATCATGTACGTTGCGCACACCCTCTTTGCCGTTACACCGGTCGAATGAATAACGATCCAAAGCTTCCATAGAATCGCTCAAAGGCGAACGTTTTTCTTCGGTCTGTGTTTCTGACTTTTTCGTCGGATGATAAGCTCCCGCATTGCCTTATAAGTCTTAATAAACGTTCAATTAAACGCAGTGTGACCATTCAGTCGGATTGTTTATTCTCGATCCAACTTTCATACATCCGAGTGGTTACACGGCTAAAGTTTGATCTGGAATTGATATCGGTTGACAATTTTCCAAACACGATTCTTAGCTTATAGTGTCTAGAACGATGTGCTACGCTTTTCCAATTTTTCAGGATTTCTGGCGGATCATGTCAATAAAGTGGTAGCTTTGGAATGACAACAACCAAAATAACATTTTTTCCTCTCCGCCATCATCGTGACTCTGACGATTTTTTGCTTGACATCGAAAAATCGGGGAACCACGGCTGCCTACAAATCAAGGTACAAAGAAGAGACCCCGAATATAAGGAAGTAAAATAGGTCAATGTGCGATTTCATGAAGCAACGAGCGTCACACACCGAACATTATCAAAACGATACATGGAAAGTCATCTATATGAGGCTCTCCACGAATTCTTCTGACCCTACTGAGCCTAAGAAAATTCATCCTCCAATAACAGGCAACGCGCAATCATCGTCGCCTCTGGAAATGCACTGTTCGCGAATTATCACAAGTCTCACGTGTGAACCAACGGTTCTGAACAGCGCAGTCGAGCGCGATGCCAAACACCGCAATGGCAACGCTTCGCGTGGATGCCTCCGGACGTATAAACGTGGAAACACGTGAAATATATTACGAACAGCGTGAATGACACGGTTCGCTTGAACAACCAAAGCGCATTAACAAGGTAACAGCTGCGATATCTCTTTCCTTTTACACCCTTGCTCTTCGTGGTCGTAAAGGGTCGTCCCATTGCGGTCGGCCAAGTGCACACGCTCGGCGCTTTACCAGCGATCGTTTATCGGTTGTAACTTCGGTTTGCCGCCCGCCTACTCCGGCTGCCGCTGTTTCGATATCCCAGTGCGGTTTTATTTCGCACTAATTCAGGCTGAGAATCCTCACCGGTGTTTCGAAGTAACGACAGCAGTCGATGAGATCTCGACGGAGAGTTCACCGAGAAATGCATTATTTCGTATCGGATAAGAATCGTAGCGAGGCGCTAGTGCGAATAAAGTCGGTTGAATTATGGAAAATAAAGTCGTTCCGAGCGAGTTTACGATGAAGCTGGGTTGAATCTAATGTGTTTCCATTTTCTTTTATTTCACGTTGTTATTCGTTCTTTGTGGAGGGGAGCTGACAGATTTGAATGCAAAATCTTTGAACTAAAATTTGGCAAGCTGTGTAATTAGTTGTGAATGATTTTTCTCAATAGGACCATGCGGTATTAGTCGAGATAGGACCAACGTAAGAGTAATTAAAGAAATGTTATTACGGATTAGATTTTGAGCAATCCGAAAAATAATTTTTGAAACAAAGTATTTTAGCTCTACTAGATATAATTTGTAGGCTGATGTTTTTTAGTAACGAGCAATTTTGAGCGCAACCGTTAATCGGTATGTATTAGTTGGAAAATAAATATGGCTGTTTCATTCATACAAGTCCAGGATTTTTTCCCAGTAGCGATGACAAGCAGCCAATGAGACAGAGAAAAATTGAAAATTACTCATCCCCAAACTTCAAGAACTGCTGACGTGAGGAGCAAGAAGATAAACAGAGGCGTATAACCGAGTTTAGCCGATAACGACGAATAGCCATTCACCGCGCATGCAGCATCAAACGACAAGCTGCAGCAAACGGCGGAGTTAACTTATCGCCGCGTGGTATCGCGATAGAATCGGCGTTTGACGTTGCGTACGTTATACCTCGGCAGGGCTTCCAAGCGTTACCTGTTCCGGCTATGCGGCAACCGAGAGATCCTGCAAAGCCCCGACCGACCTGACGACACTCGGGGGATGCACGATTTACGTCGCCAACGGGGATATGCTCCTGCTACGAGCTCGCGTTCCACCCTCTGCTCGCCCATTCACCGATGCCGCACACATCCAACTGTATCGCACCCAGGAACATCATTGCGATTCTCTTCTCTCCCTTTCCCCGTTTTTTTCCCCCCCGGATGGACATAAATAAATCAGACGTACCCAAGAAAATTTATTCTCTTCGAATTCGAACCTATCCTTACGTATACAGTCTGGAAAGAACTTTATTTTCTCTTTTTGTATGAATCTTTTACGACTCAGCGGAAGAATTTTATTTCGGCTTGCCGACAACTTCGCGGAAAGTCCTCGAGATTCGAATGGCCATTCTCATCCAACCTCTTCGCTCCCAGAAGCTTCGGAAGATTCGAGTGAAGCGGTTCTGAAAGTCGTAACCGAGAAAAAAAAAAAAAAACTATTGAGAAGGGTTTTTTCAACCCCGCGGCTTCTACGACCCATCGTTTTGCAGCGGTCGTATAGCTCCCGTGGGCTCGCGGAAAGAGAGGGGGGGGGATAGATTAATTACTAACGGACAGGCCAGTGTTTAACTTCCAACCTACAATTTACCCTGCACCCCTGGCGGATCGTATGTATACGTTGCTCGCGAGAAACGCGGGGGCGTCTTACGTAAACCATGCTATAACGTGGTTTATATACCCATGCAAGCCGCGGACCGTAGCTTTGCGTTGTCCCTCGGTGCGCTGCGTGTCCCATTGCTTGCACCTAGGAGACCACGGCGACTGCAACGCTCGGTTCACTCGGTAGCACCGCAGGGACGAACTGCTGTTGCCGCTATCACGACACACCAGCGCGCGCGCCAACTTAACTACCCTCTACCCCCTTCCTCCTACCCTGGTTCGCGAGATTTATGAACGGTAGCTTCTGTCCGGAGCCAGAACCGAGTCACCTCCACGCAGATACGGGCGTAAGTAATTAGCCAAGCGCTATAACCAAACCAGCTCAGCGCGGCTTACACCCCACCGAACCCCCTCGCCGCTCGCTTGGCTTCTCTTGGGCGGTCCGACGAACGGCCCGTTGCAACTACGTCTTGCCCTCGCGTATAGTTATTACACTTACGTCGCCGAAGTTATGGGCCTCTGCTCGGACCCGGCGGACTCCACGCGAAATACCGGGAGAACTCGGCAACGGGCGATTAATCACGTCCGGTTTCGTCGTTAACGTTCGCGTATACTCGTTTGCGCGGATGAAAATCTCCGGAACAATTTGATTACTGGGTTGTTCTTGGGGAATCTATCTCAGTGGCACAAATTATCGGGAATGTGAGTAAATAATAAATTGGATGCATGTATTATTATATGGTAGGAGACGTTCCGAGTGACTGGATTGATACCCTTCTATCTCCTGATGTGGTCGATGATGTGGCGTGAAAAGAAAAAATGAAATCTATCTCACCAGAAAATGATAATTTTGGATATTTTCTGTAAGAAAACAATTTGATGATTATTTTTTTTTTTTTTCATAAAATGAAGAAAATAATTTTTCTCTGATTAATAATTTTTTTAATCGATAAATTTGTCATATATTACCTACTATTATTCTTTATTTATATGGAATCTGGAATAGAATAATTCTTCGAAATGATTTACGAGCGTTCGTTTCTACGATGAAAGATCAATATCGACGATCAATTGCCGACGGCAATGCGCGGGATGTATAGGGGAATACGTTACGACGAAATAACGATATTTCACATTCGGCCGACGGTTTTTCTCCTTCCGCGCGCGAACCGCGACAACCTCGTCCACCGACTTTGACCGATATTCGCGTTATTTCAGAAATCAAAGTTTTCAACTTTGCCGCGTAGCGAGAGTCGGGTTTTCGTTTTTGTCGAGCCAGTCGCGCCCTTCCAATTTGTCTCCATCGGCGTCCGGCAACGAGCCAGATTCAGAATTCAGAATCAGCAACAGCAACAGCAGCAGGTATACATCTATACACGTTATCTATACCATACACATGTCTTCCGCCGCGATACAAACTTGCGTATCGCTAGAGTTTCGAGTGAAAACCGTTTGTCGTCGAACTGTCGTCGAAGCTCCGACGATGTTCGTCCACGACGACAATCGTATGCGTTTCAACGTTTCCGTTTCAACCCACTCGCTCATCGAGCACGGGTTGTCGTCGTTGCTCCGATTCGTGGTTCGGTCGGAAGCACGAGTTCGATGCAAAATTTGCATCCGCGAAGCATCTCGCAGCTGGACAAGCTCTTCGACGAAGTTGTCGATCGATCATGAGAAACGATGACACACGAATATTTTTTGCTTGATTATATTTTTTAAAATAAGTGAATCGAACGTGAAGTTTTGATCGTGTGAGTAACTTTCCGAAAACGATGGAAGGAAAGCTCGAAAGCCCGTGTAGTGTATCGTAAAAGTCACGATTCTAGTTATTTAACCGGCTTTGATATCCATAAATAATTCGTCGAAATTGAGCGAAAACTTTGATCAGACGTTGAAAATGTTGAATTCATAATCAAGAAAATAGCAGAATTTTCAAGACCTTCCATGGGATCGTATTTCGTGGGAAATTGTTTTTAATCGTTGTGAAAACATTTTCACTATTCATCTTCGTTCGTTCATCGATCTAGCTTTATAAAACGAAAAATCCGCAGGATTTTGCCGAAGAGTCACTCACGCTCCAACGCCGCCAACGTTTCGGACTCTGAGTCACTTGGATAAAGACTGACGACGTTGGAACGGTGCCAATGCCTGTACTGGAAGTGGCTCCCGATTATCGAGCAAGACCAAGCTCCGCATCATTTCTTCACTAACGTCTCTATCACCGCGATAAAAGAAGAGCGATGAAAAAATATTTTAATATACTTTTATATCGAGGTTTTCAAATTTTATTTATTCAAATATATTTTTATTGTGACCAATTTGAAAAAAAAAAACGTAAAATGAATTTCTTTAAAGTTTCTATGGCTACGAAATTTTTATTCGCCATATCTGCCGGATGAAACCAAGCGAGCCATCATCAACTCTTCAAGATTCGAAGATTTATTAACAGTGTCATTAATGTTCTCAAAACCTATGGTAAATTCTACCGACGTTCCTGAACCGTCGAATGATATAAACAGCGTGCACGAAAGCCTTTGTTTTCGCTGACCCGTTGCCTAACGTCAGCAGAATGCGATTCCCACGGTCGCTTCTTCACGATCGAGTCTGTGCTTTTCCATCGCAGTCATTGTCGCGAGAGCTGGCA
Organism: Sussaba pulchella; assembly: GCA_963971145.1. Classification (NCBI taxonomy): domain Eukaryota; kingdom Metazoa; phylum Arthropoda; class Insecta; order Hymenoptera; family Ichneumonidae; genus Sussaba; species Sussaba pulchella. Next base: position 10,285,134 of record OZ020169.1, on the reverse strand, counting down.
ACGTGATGGAAACGGCCGTTTGTCGCGTCTTGCGGGCCACATTTTTGCCGGTTGAACCACGCAAGACGATCGTAAAGCTCGGAGTCGCGACCGGCAAAGGAGTATTTGGAACCAGGCCAAAGGCCGTTCGAGAAAGTGTGCTACGATCGTCGAACGAAAGCTCTGTACTCCCGATAAAAGAACGGGTTCTCCTCGCCGATGGACTTTTCGATGCCTCTCTACATATTTATATACACACAGACACTCGTGTGTGTGCGTTTTTTTTCTATGGTATCGTTATATAGCTATCCATTGATGCATAGATGCCGTGCAAGCTCGCTCTAACTTCTTTTCTCCATCATCGACCTCCTTTCTCTCTCTTTCTTTTCCTTCCTCGCTCATTTTATACGCGACACTCTATTCCTTTCTCTCGATTTTTCGTTCTCGCGTTACGGTAACCTCGACGATCCTATTTACCTCCTTCCACGCTATACTCTCGACTCCGTGTATCCTCGATAGATCTACAATCTATTCACAAATTCAATTTCTGCCTCATTTAACGTCTCGCACTTACCTTGACATACAACAAAATAAATTCCAAGTATTGCTAAAATTCGTTGATGACGACGATGTGTACAATTGTTAACATCCAACATTGACAATAGATGCGTCTGAATTTTCGTTAAAATTTCTTATGGATAAACGAAAAGTCTGGATGAAAAAAAAAAAATTTCGAGTTTGTGGTAACCGATCGTCTGAATTCCACGCGGAGCTGGGATGAGCCGGTCTCGAGAGAATTTTCGGAGCTCTTGGAGTACAGAAATATGATACGATTGGAAAAGATAAGCCGTGGGTCAAGGGAACAGAATCTTCCATACAGACACGAGGGACGTTCGAAGGAGTGAGGATCTTCGCGTAGAGGCTTTGGGGTTGCTGCAAAGGCCGACCGAAACGGTTATGTATGTCTCTTATAAATACGATGTATATTTATGACGGGCTGGGACACACACACACCCACACACACACACACACACACGGGTGGTACGGAATATAGTGTATGGACCAAGAGGTTGAGGAACCAACGGTCTCAGCGATATTGGGTTGTAGATGTTATCGAATACCAGCTGGTTCTTCTGGTTTCGACCCGATGATAACAAAGTCGAGTTAAATGAGGCGAGTGAGCGGCCTTTTCGACGTGCCGTCGTTCCTTTGGCCTCAGTCGATTTTCCGTGCCGCTCCGGTGGTCATCACATCCGAACGTCTTTGGCAAAAGTTCGTTCCAACCATCCTTCCGGAACACTGAATCACCTGTCCTCGACCGAGGCTCCGCTCGCTAACGACGAACTAACGAAGACGTGGACAAACGCGAAAGCGTTTCGAGCCAAAAAAAATGCGCTGCCCGCGTTCGGGTCGGATCGAATCTCGCACCGACCATTCGTTATACACCTCGTAGGCCGGAGCTACACTATTTCTCTGTCAAGTCGACCAAAAATCGCACTCGCTTCTTAATTGATTCGCGGCAAAGAGATATCGCGCCGAACGTTCATCATTGGCCGTCCTAGCGGACAATCCATTCTCTTCGCGCTCCGATATTTCATCGATACGTGTATCGTGTATTGGTAATAACTAAAACGTCGAACTGTGATAAATACCATCGGGATTTCGAGGGATAAGAGCTTTCGTTCGGACGATTTAGAGCTGGCTAAAAAAAAGTTTGAAAAAATAGAAAAATAAAACTACAATGGGGTATCGGTTGTCGTACACGGTCGTGCGAAGCAATTGCGAAAGTCCAGGGTAGATTTCGCATGGACTGGAAGTTTTTTTTTTCATTTGTTTCTGTTTTTGTTTTGTTGTTGTTGTTTTTTTTTTTTTTTGCGATAAGCGCGGTATGACCGCAAGAGTTGTGTGGTGGGTAGGGCGTTGCAAGCAGGAATTGTGCCGGGGGCTGCTATCGAGGCGAGCTTTTCCCACGAGCGACGAGGAGTTATCAAAACTCACCCCCGGACGCTCGCGGTGCGAAAACCGGGGGATGCAGTTTTGAGAGGTTTTCCACGTGCATGTTCGGTCACCGCGAGAAATCTGTAACTGTAAAAATACACGTTGGGCATTCGGCCTCGGGGAGCTTGCACTAACACAGTTGCATTCTTCGGAATAGTGGATCGTTTGAAAAACCGCGTACCTTCATAACAATTGTCGTTCTCGTTTTTACTAATATTCGAGCCATAGTTTCTCACGTGAAAATTAACGGGATGATTGCCGAGCAGAAAGTGGTGGAAAAAACTTGGAGTAAAATATTAACAACAATTAGATCTTCGAAATAAACAATTAATGATAATATTATAATTTTATTATAATTATAAATTAAATGATTAGGCAAGACATTGAATAAAAATATGTAAATAAAAATAAATTAATAACAAATGAATAACCTAAATAAATTAATCGAGTGAATGATAAATATAATTTCAATTATTAGGGAAATAACTAACCAGTAAATGAGTTGAATATATAATTCAACGTTTAATAAAGGACTGAATAATTAATTTTTAAAAATTTTACTCAACGTTTTGGTAAATTAGCGACAACGATGGTAAAACTTGCCGAACTTAAAACGTTGCATCCTCACCGAGGATATTGTTCGGTATTTATCTTCCAATAATCTTCGTATCGGACGACGGTACAGGATGAGACTCGGTATGAGAGGCTCTTAATCGAAGGCGATTACACCCGTCACGTAGTGCCATTTACTTACCAGGGAGCGAGGGAATGCCCGAGGAATCGAGAGATAGTGCTTAGCTATTGGGGAAACCAGTTGGAAGCTCTACGTGGAAGATCGATTCGTAATGACTGGGCGCGGCCTCTCTATACACTCCGCAGTCGCTTCCCCATCTCGTCGTCGTCCCTTTCCCAACAACCTCACCGGGAAGCTTGATCGGAACTTGTAATTCGAACTATTAGCCCATCCATATGTGCAACGATAGATGTTCTACCATAGATTACGGTGTTACATTCGTGAACTTGGGATTATTTCAGAACAGCTTAACCCTGGCAATTATTAACCCCGGACGGGTCCTTCTATTATTTTTATGTCTTTTACGGGTTTCCCAAGGGCCCAAATTCCCCCGTTCCTTTCCCCTCTGCATAATCTTTTCCATTGACCAAAAAAGGACTTTCATACACAGCATGGTCTTCGTTATTCAATAACCAAGAGAACGGTGTGGATTACGGTTCATTTCGTCAGAGCTAAAATGGTGAAAAAACTCGTTTAAACGAACGAAAATATCATAGGTATTGGTTTAGGATAGAATAAGTATACAGCCGGGGTGACATTTGCCCTTTGAAGGGCCATATCCATCTAGAGTAAATTCCTGGACGAAAGCCCTATGTCTCGTTCTAATTTCTGGAGAACGAACGAGAACAGACAAGACCCATCCTTGAATCGGATTATCCTGCCGGTATTCAAAGTCGGTAACGTAGTAATCTTTAATCAAAGAAATTTAACCCTCAAAGTTACGGCGCGAGATCAACGAGTCATGGGTACCACTCAACCGCAAGACCCGTAGGTCTGAAAGTGATTAAGCAAATCATCGCACTCATTCGTGGTCGAGACGTGACGCCCGTATCGTAAAACCCACCATGAGACCAATTCGCAGGACATTCGGCGGGAAATCGTCGTCGTTCTTGCCTACGGCATTCGAGCCGTTTTTTCCACTCCAGGATGGCACATGCATTGGCTGGTTAAACGTGCGATCGTGCATTAGTAGTTTGCCGAAGACGTCCGGACCTGGGCAAGTCTGGAAATCGGATGTCCTCCGCGTAATTAATATAAATGAGGGTTTCAACTCTCGCGTGCCTGATGGAGCAATTAAATGCAAGTCGTCCGGATGAAGTTTCGTGATCGAATCGCTTTCAAAGTCCTTCAATGACCACGTTGGAACGAAATTCATGGGGGTTACGAACGCATACGAGAACTCGGATTGGGTTATATCGCATTGTCGTGTGATTCGCTGACGTCGCGCTGCTGTGATCTCTTAATCAAGAATCAACGAAGGCTCTCTCGCGCGAGTTTTCGCTGGCACTGGAGGAGGGATGGGTGAAACAGAGTACCGTATACCGTGTACCGTACGACGAATTGAAATATTACCGCACGGTACGCGCGGACGAGAGACCGGGTATAACGTCGAAACGATTTGGCGACCGGCCAGCCCTCGAATATTCCCTCGGTTGGCTCTGCCGCGACCATCGCAGTGCCTACGTATATACATCTACCAACCATAAAGCTCACGGTAATATATACTCGTCTCTCCGATACTCACCGACTGTACAAGTGATGGCACAACCGGCACCGATCTCTCCCCGTGCAGAATTCACCCGTTTTATTCATTCGTATGTTTCGCCAGGCGGATGTTTTAGCTGTGCTGATCCACACAATTTCGGGCAGAAATTCTCATCCACCGGATTTTGAATTACCGGAGAAACGATGAACCCCGCTGGAGTAACATATGAAAGAAGCAACGAAAACGCACGTCTAACCCAACGAAGTTCCGGGTAATATGTTTTATTTTGGTCTGGTGGAAACTTGGCTACGTGTTCGGAAGGATCAGTTTTTATATCCACGGTCATCAGGAACCCGAAGGTTTCACAAAACATGAAATCCTGAAACCAGTGAGTTTTAAACTATGTTTGGACTTGCGTTCAAAGTTTCCCCGTGGATACGGTAAGATTTTGCGACGGACGGTACAAGAAACGGTTGGAAATAAAAACTTTATCTGATCGCGAATCTTGTTGAAGTGGTCTATCGATGTTTTAGGATTTTTTGAATGCATGGAATTAAAAGAGTTCCGGTTCCAAAAACATTCCTTATAGCCAGAAAGCTCGATGAATGTCGACTACAATTTCGTTCTCGGAACTTCGTCGGATCCTTTCCATCTCCATAGGCGTGCTGCCGGAGCAGATGACACATCTTTTATTCGGGAAACGATTCAAGGATTTAAAAAAAACGCTCTTGATACTTTTACTCTGTTGGGGGTTGGAATGATTCAGTTTGAAAAGCAAACGACACAGTCACGTTCTCGAGTGTGTTGAAAAGTTTATCAGAAGCCAGTGCCAAATCTTCGGTGTGTGGCCTTTCGGCTTTCAGATGCAAAGAGCAGAAACTCAAAAGAGTTGCAGCGTCGATTTACCCCGAGCTAGGCGAGAGTTTCGCATGCCTTGCCAAAAGTCATCAGTCACGTGGAAAAAAGAGTTAGCGAGAAAGATGGTAACGGAAAGCCTGCCGTTGGTGTTTTTTTTTCTCTTTATTATTTCCACTTTTTTCGTGAGCTACACCATCGCCCACAGTTTCTCATGGTCGAGGCTCTATCTTTCCAAGAAAACTTCCACGGTAGGCATCATTAATTTGGATGAGGTCAGTCGCTCGCTTAATCCCGAGATAAATTTGTTCCAGCGGGTTCGTTGGCCTTCGCGCTGCTGGTGAATCTGCTTCTGGGTATCAGCAAGAAATGGCGAGTGCGGCTGTTCGGGTTCCAACGAAACCTCGTGTGCAGCATGAGCACTAGTCAGGAAGGTTTGGAAAAAGTTCCCCAGACTGTTGAGTCGATCAATCGACGTTGTACGCGTTCAATCCCATTGAAATCCATTCAATACATTGTTCAACGTCGGAGTTCGGTATGTTCGATCGATGTTCTCTTTGCTTCTTATTTTGTCCCGTTTGCAACCCGTCAGCTCTCGACCGAGAATAAATATAAAGCCGACGACGTGGCGGAGGAGTAGCGAGTTTGACATCACACGCCTCGCGTCGAGTATTATATCAAGCGTGGATGGTGCGAGGACTGTACGTAGCTACTCGTCCAATGCGCGAAGCCCGCGACGACAGACATGCCAATATCGATTCAGCATATTGCGGTTTCTCTTTCTTGAGCAGACCGGGAGAGGACGGGGCGAGGGTTACATGCGAAAGCTCCGAGAAAGCACGATTTCTCGTACTCCGAGGAGGATTTCAGGAGTACAAATGATGAGAGAACCGTGTCGGCCGTGTGTACCGGCTATGAATTGGGCAGTGAAGGCTCTTTCTGGAATTGTCGAGTGCCGTCAGGGAAAACTGGTCGTAGGATGGCTTGCGGCCGTCTTGCCAAAACTTGGCCGCGAACAACAGACTACCGACACGTTCGAAGATAAGACGAGCAGTTAGTCTTCAGACCAGGAGCTTTCAACGTGGTTACCGGGCATGTACGTCGGTATTTTGGAGATCAATTGAATGAGAAAATCGTGCCTACGGGCAAAAGCACCGGGATGACCATCACCAGAGGTCGATATGAGCTTTTTCGTCCAATACCAGTTTTTTCATATTGAATCTAATTGTACCTAGTACTGAAATTTTTAATATTTTTATTCGTGCATAGCTCGGCCAGTATGCCGAACTTTTGAATGAAAAAATAAGAGATTCAGAGGAACGCAATTTATATAGAAGTCTGTTGTTATTCCTAATACTTAGTGTCGATGCCTTTTTTTGCTTGGAGCCTGCCGCAAAGGTTTCGGCCCAAGGGATATTGATTTTTGTCTCAGCAACGTTATTTCGCCACGCTGAACGTATAATAATTCAACTCTACACCGTCGTTGCTGATCCAGTTAGGTCTTTAGGCGGGCGAGCGCGTGGGATTGGTTAACATGTTTTTCAAACCATGCAATGAACTACGTTATCGTCGACGGTACATGCCTTGCCGATACAGCACGAATATTCCCGCTATTTCCCGAACGATCGTAGCCTATCCGTCTCCGCTCGTAAAATTCATGATTCAATCTTCGATAGTTATGTTAGATACAAAATATCTACGAGCAATTTCTAACATTTTTCATTTTCACAATATAACGTTATCGCTATAGTTTGGGGAATTTCAAAAACGGGATAAAATCAGGTTATCGGGGATTTTTCAGTCTTGTGGGGCACGACACGTGATAACGAAGCTGCGTGGATGGAAACAGCGTGAAAATGGAAGGTAAATCGTTGGAGCTGGGTGTAGCAGGCTGCTTCATCGGGTTCGTCGAGGAAGCTGATGAAGAGGAACTGTCGAACGTGAGATTGGAAGGTTGCACTAGACTGGAACGTTATCAGAGTGTGAGGTAGCTTCAGAGCCGATGGAGTATGGATAAAAACGCGTGTAGCATTGACGTATGAAGCTTTTTACTTCCATCGGGTGATGCCATAAAAGTCAGACACTCGTATGCCCACTGACGCCCACCCGGAGGGACGTGACCTCTTTCACAGTGGCACGTGTACACGTGCGAGCCAGCCGCTACATGCAGCAGCGGCACCAAGAGAAGAGCGGAGAGAGAGAGCAGGCCAACGAGTCTAGGAATCAACCCCTACCCTCGTCACGAACCATCCCACAATCCAGCAACGTCCTGAATCTGACCCCATGCGGTGAATTTGTCAGTGTCGAGGTTGCAAGCTTTTTTCGTTCCTCGGCGAGAGTACGATGTACTCCGGATCTTCTTTTCTTCTATCTTTATATTTTTCTTTCCACATTTTCCGCAAGATTCAATAAGGCACCTCGAAAAAATGGCGCTCAGCCTCTTTCACTCAGCTCGAGATAACGCTGGCTGGGTGAGGTTAGTTGGATGGAGCTTTTTCAGCCCGTCGGGCCGTGTTTTTCTTCGCGTGAGAACGACCTCGGTGTGTGTTCAAGCTTTGAGATAGATATCAGTGTTAAGGGGTGCTGACATGCACTTTCCGTCCGATTACAGTGTACTACCGAAGTAGAGAGGGCTTGCGGGATGTTATTACTGGACCCCAAAAGCAAGAGAGATTGGCAGAATGGTGATAGAAGCTTTTCTGACTCCGGGATCATTTCTAATAAAAGTTTGAAACCAAGACGACAAGCCGTACCGAGAAGTTTGTTCTGAACTTCAAAAGATCTTTCGAACTTGTTAAGCGTTTCATAACGAGCTTTTAAGAACGGTAAACTTTTCATGGCTGCTTATGGTATTTACTCGGATATAATGGGATCCAATGTCTCTCGTTATTCTTCCGGTGACAGAGAAATATCCCATTCTCATCTCCTCCTGTTCCCGCACGATTATCACGTACGACGGAAAAAGGGGAATGGAGGGACGCACATTTTATAGCATCGTTGACACCACCGGAGCTGGATTGAACGAGGGAGCACCATTGTTATGAAATTATTTATGGTAAAACACGTACCTGTCACCGAGCTCAAGCGTGCTAGCCGGAAAACAACGTTACAAAGTATATCGAGGCGAAGCTTATTTCCGGTTGTGAATTCATGATGCACGCAGTGAACAACTGCGTTTGCTGCTGGTTCAACCGTCGCGCGTGAAATTTCTAGTGAAATGTCAAAATGAGGGAATTGGGGCCGATAACGCAAATCGAGGTCAATAGTTGTATCGTTGGACGATACAAACGCGTTACTTGCTAAGATTGATCGAGACGGGATCTAATTTGATAAATCACCACCAGAGGAGGCATAAGGACGACTATCATATATTTACGAACTACTTGAATGGATTATCACAAAACCGTCTGCCCATACGAGAGCTATACTACTCTTGCGGTGCTTCGATGCAATTCTTTCCGGTCGCTGTTGGAACGTCTGGAATCTATGGAAGGTACTCATGTCATTTCTCGCCAAGCGGATTTTCTGCAAAACAGCATATCGATGCTCTCATTTAGAACTTGGAATTGAGTATTAAAGTTTCTGTTGATTAATGCTCATCACTACTTCCGCCATGTCGTATCTTTCGTATCCAAGTTTTTCTCGTCGTTTTCCCCATCGCTTCCGGGCTTGTCTCCCGAGAGTCGGTCACCCGAGCCGACGTGTCCGAAGAAACTCTTCTCAACGATGACTCGATATAGATTTCCGGTTCTACAACGTCACTTGCCACTTCGTCCACCTTTCCGCTCCCATCACGATTTTAATGAAACCGTCGTAAATTCGCTGTAATTCAATCGCTCTCCCATCCAAACTGTCCCGATTCAATCCTATCTCATCGTGGATACATCCGGCTGTCATTCAAGTGTCATACGGCACTTAACTTTGCGCAAACCTTGTCTCTCAAGCATTCGCGTGAAAAATGTAACGTCGGGTATCTTCTATGTAGGCACGAGATATGAGCACTCTCTATCACACGTTTAAATCTTGTACATACTTGCAGAAAGCAACTCTGGGATGACCCCCACAGCGATGTCTACGCCCTCGTAAAAGAGTCCCGTGTCTCCTCCACTCAAAGCAGCTTTATCGTCCCTCAACTACCCTCTTAACGTTCTTAAAAGCGAGTTCCACTGATGTCGAGACGGGCACAGCAGACGATGTCCCTATTACCCAGAAGCATTCCATCTTTATCATAAACATACAAGAGAATTTCACGAAAGCCCTCATTTCCTCACCCCATTCGGTCGGTACCTTGGATATTGAACTTTCGTTGACCAAGATATAGCTCGGTATAGCTTTTAGAATTCTTGATACGTTTTGAGTTGATAGCCTACAAATATCCAACGGAGACTGCTTTTCGTCTTCATAAAAACAGACATCGTAATTCAGAATTACACTTGGCCAGATTACTTTAGAGATTATTTTTCTTTTTTTTCTTGTTGCACTTGCTGGTCAAAGATTTGGTGCTCGGTGTGGGTCCTTAAAGATTAAACACGGCGTCCACATAACCAGAAGGCTTTGCGTGCGATCCCCAGGAACCCGTGATTAAAGAATGAACAATACCGTGCCGAGTTCAGAGTTCAATCCCACGCCTCGCGTCTAGACAGTCCAATCCAAAGTCCGCAATCCGTGATCTTGCACGCTTTTCCCATTTTCTTTCAGTGCTTTACTTCTGTCTGATCCTGCGCTCGATGCTACTTCGCGAAAAGAAGCATGACTGGATCCGAATCCCGACGAAACGAGGATAAACGCGACATTCGTTGGTCGGACGCGGAGATTTCGGGGTTGGGACGAAACCGAGTCTGCTATCCGCGGTGAATGACGAGTGAGGCACTTAAATAAACGAGGTCGTTTGTACATTCACCCCCGCGGATTTTCTTGCAGAGGGTTTGGGCGAAACCCAACGACGGCGTTGGTGTTCGACTGCGTGGAGCGACAGGGTTGTTCCACTGGCGCGGCATCCACTGCCATTTCCAGTTCCATAAAAAGAAGACCGCCGAGTTAGGTGATCGTCGTCGTTTCCATCAAATTACCCTATTAGCTACGTGCAAGCGTATGTATATGAACGTATATACGACGACGACCCGAGCATTTAAATCAGCTACTTAAAATTAAACATTGTAATTCGGAAAATCTAATTTCGAAGTGAATAATGAGAGTTCCAGCCGTCGTTCTTGTACTCATCAATTTGGCAAATCGGTTGGAAAAGACGTTCGTTGTTCTCATTTGAACGGTATGAGAAGTGGGTGCTTTGTCTGGACTTGGAGTTCTTTTTTGAAAATTTTTTGTCAGTCGATGTTAAGATTGATTAGTCGGATCAAGCGGCGAGCTTTCGGGGCGGAACCTAACGACGTGGACGAATTTCATTTCCGTGATAGATTTGACGATAAATTGCAACAGGAAGGGCACGCAAGTTAGAAGCTCTATTTACTATATTGTATTGGAGTTTCTAGGCGGTGGCCGGGAGCAAAGGTCCAACGTTATTCATTGACTAGGAATCATAAATCCTGGAACTTTTTCCAAAAGTCCAAAAAACTATGGGCTGTACCTTTCTTTCTTGCTCATATTTTAAGAACCACAGCGGAATTATACTATACCGTGTAGTCTGCACTCTAGATCGTATTTCGAACGTTTCACACGTGGCCTTAATCGTCTCGCCTCCTTATCTAGCTGCCCAAAGTTGAAGGACTCGAGGCTACCCTCTACATCATATCTCGGCAGACCATCCTGTCGACCACCCTTGTACTGCGTATATTTTCCGACCAAGAACCGCATTATCGAGCACACTAGCCCGCGACGAAGCTATGCGATGGCATACAGCCCCCAACTCAGCCGAGAACCCAAGCTCGTACCACCTCAAAACCATGTTACTCTCGTCAATACACGTTAAAACGCAAAACTCCTTATTCAACCGCAAGATTAATGATCCTCGTAGTGTTATTCGTGGACGTAAGAAAGAAAATATCAAGCTGCTGAACAATGATGTTGGCCGTTTTCCAGTATCCATTCGTCATTTCAACGTAAATTTCGACGTCATTTGCATTTAATTGGGCCGGTTGACTTCGGAGAGGCTTCCCAAGTAAATTGAAATAAAATATATAAAATGTGTGTGGCCGATGCGAAGCGAGCACCGCCAGGAGAATTAAGGGAAAACTCGTGGGGTGATATATGGTATGGGACTTAATGGATCCAGCTCGTAAAAAGAAACGTTGGGAATACTTACTGACCTCACTGCGCGGTTCTTCCTTTAACTCCGTTGGCTCGTGGCCGAGAATAAAAGATTTCGATTCTCCATGGGAACCGAGTTGTATATAGCGTTCTTCGCTACGCGGCCACTACCGTCGCGAAGCTTACGAAGAACGGTGAATGGTTATACAAACCCCTCGGCGAACCTCCGTTGTGAAAGCTCGCGCGGAAATTTGTCGATTTTCTCGGGCTGTACGCTCGGTTTCGGGTACGGTACGCAGCATTCTGACCTGTTCGCAGTGAAGAGGACACAGTTTTGGCCACTTGCCAGGCAGCGTTTCCGACTCTCCGTGACACGAAGTCGTTATCGTCCTCCGCTATCTATTTCGCCCTTTTTTTTTCTTCTCTCCCTTGGTTTTCGCAAAAATTACCACGAAACTTGTTGGGGAGGAGCGATGGCCATTAGGCACTATCAGCCACTCGGTAGGTATGGGCGCGCTGCGTGGCTTTCCAGCAATGTTTCCTAACTTAACTTGAAAGCTGTTCATTGCGCGCTATTGAAATAAAACTTTGGCAAATCTTCTGCTTTACCGCGGTTATAATCTATACGCAGTTACACGAGTTCGATGTTAATGCCGTTACCCAGCTGCATCGTCGCAAACTTTCTATTATCGTGAGCCCCCCTCCCCTCCCGACTCTTCATGACATGCGTTAATTAATTATATCGAATACCCGAGGTCGTGTATCTGTCTTTACACAGCTTCACACTCACACTCGCCATTACTAGTATTCGGTAGTCTATCCACGGGTGAACTTGTTAGGAGAACGCAGCGCAGTTTCCATCGACGTTCGTGGTAGCGGATGCTGCTAACGGAAATTCTCAACTCTACCGTCAGCGGGATTGCGCCCGAGGGTGTAAAGCTGCGAGGCCCACAGTGGAGTAACGACGGATGAGCTCATAATGGAGAAAGGTGAGAATTGGCGCGAGGGTCGCCTTATGAATGGAGTCGTTAGGGATCTCGGAGATGAAATCCACTTAGCATTTTTCTCTACCGGTTCGCACTTTGTCATGGCACTGAGATTTGTCGTCGCGTGACGTAATCGTCAACTTTCAGACTAGGACGATTAATTTTCCTTAATACTCGTTTATCACACTCGAACGAATCAGGTTAGACGGAGTTATTACATCTTACGCTTTCTTCTCGAACGAAACCTCGTAAAAACTGTGGCCTTAATATTATGTTGAGAGAAAAATTACGCAAGTCACTACTATTACTTCCGAACCATTTTAAATAACCGTTATTAGTTGAATGAGACGAAATATTACAATACCAGTACAGCAGGAATTGATACGAAGTGAGATTTATAATTCTTGTAATTTTTTCGCAGTAAAAGCGAAATCGGTGAAATCGACGTATTCAGTAAACATTGTTTCAAAGTCCTCGGTAGACCAGAGCTGTCACGTTGATAATAAAAAATATCAACACTCTGCGCTTCTCCACAAAATCGTGGAAGAACTGGTTTCTAAGTGAAGGAGGTAAATAGTTCGTCAGACGAGCGCTCAGCGACCACGAGCAGCTAAAACAGTCGAGACGGTGAAGCTGCGTATTTGCGGGCGGGGTTTGTCAATGGAAAAGCCACAATTGTACGGAAGCGAATACTGTACGAAAGTCCCGAGTGAGACGAGAGAAACGATTCGAATTCGCTGGGGATTTCCCGATGAATGTTTTAGGTAACGTACGTGTTCGTACAAAGTGACTGCCTGTCTCGGAAACATCCAACACGTTGGGGATCGTTCGTTGGGGCAAAGACTTGAACGGTACCCGGAGGTGCATCGCGACGCGTCAGTCATTCGCACGTGAGCTTCATTGTCCGACGGGAAAGACTACTTAAAAATGCAGCTCGAATCCCTTCGAGCTTACCAAGATGGACCGATCCCCGGGCTCCCTAACCTGAAAGCCTGTTCGAGAAGGTTTTGCTCCATCGGCTTCAGCGAGTCTCAGGATACGTGCTTCGCAAACAGTCTTACTTCATGTTACATCACAACGAGACTGCGGTGTTGAGCAAAATCCGATCGACTCTTATTTCGATGCATCAAGTTTTTTTTTTTCGCATCCCGTTTCGCAGTTTCGTCAGATGCATCGCGCAAAATATTTAATGGAACACGATACAACCGCCGGGGCTTGATGCAAGAAGAAAACGAGAAAACTGTGATTCGTACGCAAAAACTTAATCGAATGAACCAAAGTTTTTCTTGTGTTTGACCTAATTTGCAAGTTGAGATAGCCCCGATCGAACTGCCCATCGATCTTACATTTTCCCCCGACGTCGCTAATCCAATGCGAGCTACACAATTATCCCGGAAACAAGGAAAAACTTGCGAAGCGACTCGGGCGACCGAAAACGCAGCGAGGGGCAAGACGAATCGTGAGTAAAGTTTGTCGAGCCACTAAGCAATCCTCTCCAACTCTCGCACTCATATTCCACTCATCGAAATAGTTGGCATCGGTCCAGTTCTGATAAAACTTAATATTTTTCCTTAACGAGGCTTGTTTTATAGCCGAAACGTTCCAGTTCTCTTAATTGGCTCGAGGGGCTACGTACGCTTTCCCTCTTTCGTACTTTGGGGATGAAGTCCCTTCGCATACGGAAAGTTTGCGCGCTCACATTTCCATGTGTCGAAACGACGCTACAATGCGACGGAAGCCCGTGTACGAACGTGTTGGGATGTGTGTATATGGCGCGCATCTCGGAAAGGAAGTGCAACGACGTTACTATAGGCATATTGCCACGTAATAGCTTCGCATCGTCGGTCCCGACCCAACTCGCTATCCCTGTTTCGACTGCCTAAAGCTATGCCGCGCTCGGTTCCTCCGACGTTCGAATAACAGGCAACCTCCTACTCCACCGTAAGACCGCCCGTTACTTCCTCGACATTGTTTCGTCCCGGTTGGATTTCTCCCTCGGGACATCGGCGAGCGCGACCTGCATGCGCTATCTCGCAATTAGCAGTCTCGATTCACTCTGGCTCTCACATGTATACCCCACCCTTATATGAGCACGCGTCGGTGAATCGAATTTATCCATCGCAACAACGAGATACGCGAGTTCACGTACTGCGAAGAACCAATTCGATCGAACGAAATACCTGAAAATGCATTGTTTATTTAACTGCGGTTTTTTTTATTTATCTTTAGTTTTATTTTATTTTCAGTCTCAGATTCGAGTGGGGATGTATTATTTCAAATGGAAGAGCGGGAGAAATGCGGTGTTGAACCAGGGAATTGTGTACGGAACGAGCGAAGAGGCAGGGATGACTCTGTCAGCTCCTTCGGCTGCACTCACCAGTGCACATTCAGCTGGCTGGCTCTCACCGATGGGACAGATCCTGCATTATACGGGTTTCCTATTACCATTACAATTAACCTCGTATACCGTGAAAAGCGTTTATCGATTTTTCTCATTCAACTTTGTATACCCGAGCGAAGAACGGTGTCTCTTCGACGATGATGGCCTCGCCCCAGGAATTTTACTGACAATTGTTTATTTTTAGTATTTTTTTTTAAATAAAATACGAGAGCTACTGAATTATTGGACCAAATATTTTTGGTCTATGGTTCAGAGTTGTAGTAATAATTCGATATATCGAAGTTAATTTTACCGTGTAATAACATTTTATAAATAAAAATGAATAAAATAAACACGAATCAGTTATTTCTCCGTTGCAATTAAATTGCTGTTACGCCCAGAATTAAATTTTAAATTCGCTATAACTTTGCACAAGAATTTCTCATTCTCCTGTAGCACCGAAAATCTCAGAAAAAAATGCATGGTCCATGGACCAGCGGGATACCGATGATCCGAGAGAAGACGAGGATGTGGATGGAACTCAGGAAATGGCGAATGGTCCCGTTTCAACTTTGGTCCTGGGTGCTTTGATGCGAGCCCCCGCGGCCCTCGTGTCGTTCATTCTACGTGAGGTTGAAACACGACTCTATACAGAGCGAGCTGCAGTTGCAGCATCAGCAGCAGCAGCAGCAGCAGCGGCAGCGTGATCCTACAGAGACGTCACACGTAAAATACAGACATTCCAACCGCGTGCACTGACAAATTCATCGCGAACTAGAGTGAAAGCGCAAAAGCACAGCCAATCTGTTTAAAATGCTGGGCTTGTGCGGAAAAAGGGGCAGCGCGAGGGCCGCTTGATCCCTCGAATTCGCATTGCCATCAACGATTCCCGTGATGTCCTGTCATTTTTTATCTTGCCCACCACGCGCACTATTATTCTCCATCTCTTCCTTCATTTTTCATTTTGTTTCATGCTCCGAAATGTAAAAAAAAAAACCTCAACCGCTCGACCGACAATGCAGGCACGCCATACACTAATCGAGTCCATCGCTCGTACAGTTTGAACTGGTTTTTTTGGGGGTTTCACCCTCGATTTGCCCGGAGAGAAGCGCTCCTGAATTGTTCTTTAAAACAAAACAAAAATTGCCCTTTTTCGCAAAAACGGTTCTCGAATATTTATCTCCAACTTCGCAGCGGAATATTATTTTGATATTACAACGGCGAACAGTTGCGTAACTTAACGCGCGAATGGAGTTAATAACATTCGTGATTCGCGCGCGTGGCGCTAATGCGGTGTGTAAATTCGTTACTGCGATTATCGAGGAAAACATAAATTGTTGGTGTAACCCGGGTTTCTGGTAGCTTCGAGGTTCGTTGCATACACCGGGCAACGTTTAATGCATGGTCGGACCTGATCCCAACGTGAGAGCAGGAAAATCAGTGCCGGTGCGTCACGAGTAATCAATAGTTATGGTAATTGTTGCATTTATCATCGAAAATTAACATTAGAATTTGTGTACCTATTTCGGTATTCTAGAATAGATTAAATCCACGTTCAGGGCTGTGTCTATGTTCAAAAGCCTGAAAGTGGTCTGTATGGAATTGGATGGGAATCAAACAATTGAAAATCAATAGAAGGACGACCTGAGTAAATATGAATCGATCACACACGTTGACTCGCTGTCGTTATCGTGGTTTACATTTTTATTTCATTACGGAATTTTTATCGAATCGAAATTATGAATCATAAAATCATAATTTTTATGTCTTTTTTCGTGGGAAAGTAATAAAATATCGCAATGATAAAAAAAAAGTCTTGATAAATGGTAATTTCCACTAAATAATGTTTTTCGTGATAGCGACGAGGACAGGTTGTCGAACCCTCAGTAATTTCATCCCCTAACGATGAATAACTTTTGTCTACCGGACGGAATAAATTAAACCCGACGTTTCCTTCTGATTTATATCAGTCGTATATTTCTTATTCAATGTCTAACTTGTTTCCTTGTAGAAGCTAGCAAATAATCGTTGGCTACGGTAAATTTGATATCCCCCGTTTATCTTCCTCGCTGCCGGTTATCGCCAACATTTGTAGGCGAATCTTCCTCATTTTTCTCGAGGTAGGGGAGAGGAAGGAGGGTGTTCCGACAACGACGGTAGAGTCTCCGTTTCCGCCGCGTCTGGAACGGGCAGCAGGATCCGCGGCCCCCTCGGTGGTCAGTTTCGTACTCGAGATCCTCCCTCGTTCGCTCTCAACCACGAACTTCGCTCATTTAAATCGTTTCAGGAAGCTCGCCTGTCCAACCCCCGGACTGTCAGATGGCTCGGCTTCTGTGGCGTGGCTAAGTGGCACCGGAAGCCGTAAGAATAATTTCTATAAAAACCGCATTCGTTGTGAAAACATGACGTCTCTCCAGTTCCTCGTATAAGACAACGATCGCTTCGTGGACGTAATAAGCAACCCAGAAATGAACAATTTGCTTACATAATTTCAGCCTTCGCAAACGGTCACATAAATCCACTTTTTTTTCTTTAACGAAATGTGAAAGACGCTTCGATGTGTGAAACCTCAAAATTTTCATCACTTTTTCGTCAATCGGATTTTTTTTGATAATTTTATTGCGACATCCTCTTCGTGTCGTTTTATAACGAAATAATAAAGCCCGAATGTTTTTTTTTACTGCTTCCTTTATTTTTCATTCAGGCAAAAGTCTTATGAGAACACTATAAGCAGGCGATTCAAAAAGTTTCTCGCAATTGCTGGGCCGCTTCGCATTCTCCCCATTTAATACGTTACATGTAGCGGAAAAAACCAGCATCTCCTATTTTTCCCCGTGCTAACCTAATTGACCGGAAAAAAATGCTATGGAACACCGGAGTGGTTGCTATGGAACATGAAAGGTCGACCCGAAAAAAAAGAAGAAAAAAGGCACCATCGGGACCGCGGCAACTATCCGCGACCGGTTTCAACAATATTTTCCTCTTTTACGATCGCCAGGAGCTTTCGCGTGACGAAGGTGAACACTTTTGTCGTCGGAAAGAAAAGTTTACAATCTGCGCGATGAAGCTCTCGAGGCATGGACGATTGTCGAGCCTCGAACTAATGCCGCTTTGGTTAAATAAAAAAGTCACCCACACTCGATACACCTTTCTTTCTCCTTTCCCGGCCTTTTCCGTGCTCCGAGCTTTCGCGACATCTTGATGCAACAATTTCGTCACCTATCCGTCCTTCCGATAACGACCGATACAAATCAAAAATCGCTCGTAACGCACAAGCTAAATCAAACGCGTGGGGCCACATACCAGCACGAAAACTGGATTACGCATAGCCGGGGAAAATTCATTGAAAGCGCGAAATTGTCATTTGATGGCGGTAGTCGGTATCGGCGTTGTAATCGATGGTTTCGACGACGACGTTCACTGGTTGGGGAGCTCCCCAGTACCGGGATTATCGACGTACGATCGCGGGTGAATAATAGTCCAGAAGCGGCCGATTATTCACAGGGTCGTTCTACCGCTGCTGTACACTCATATATATATACGTATATATTGAATTCTATGCACGATATCGGCTATTGGCTATTCAGCCCGACGAGGGAACGCGTAACGACGACACGAGGCTTGCTTCTATTGCCAGTCGCTCGGGGCATACATCAAGGTTGGGCTTGTGTCCCGCGTTTTCACGTGTCCTTCATCCACACATGTCCTCGTATTACCCAATCCAGTTGCAACGGGAAAGAGACCGTTCCGCGGGATACTCTTCTCTCCGACAATGACTATATGCCCACGCTGCCATTGATGTTCGAGACTTCAACGAAATGTCACCGTTGGAATGTGACGCTCGTTTCGACGATTCGTGAAGTATCGGTGACCGGCAACAACCATTGTGTATATCGACACGGATTAACAAAATTGAACAGAGTGTTTAGAAATGTATTACCTTATACAACGATTTCAACGTGGATTGTTCGCGCTGCGATTTCACGAAATAATCAACGGATATGCGAAAATCGTCGAAACATCGATGCTCAGTTTTATTCGCTATATGGGGGGATTCATCGACCCTGCCACACGCGTTTGTATTTCTATGTTACGTGAATTTGTGATATATTCCGACGGAATTGAATAATACAAATGGAAAATGTACATAACCGTGTAAAGAAAGAAACTGAAGGTAAATCGCAGCGAGAAATGATATTGATACATTTATTTATTAACGCTCCAGTTCTAAGAAAAATGTTCTTCAATTTCGATAAAATCTCTGGAAAAAAATGTTATCCAATTGAAAAATGGCACAGTAGCAGTCATTGCTTGATAAAAAAAAAAGAGCGGAGTAAGAGGAAGGGCAGATCTAAGAAAACTAAAAAAAAAATCGTCGACCACATCGTGCGATAGCGGGTTTCAATTTGGTGATTCGGGTCGAAACGCCTCACATACATATACAGCGAGGGTATACGTTCAACCAGCCAAAAGTTATTTTCGATGGGCGTTGGGCAGCAGTTCTTCACAAAACACGGTCCCATCGGAAAGCCCTCACGTTCCATGTCCATTACCAGAACCGCGTCACGGCTCTCGGACTTTTTACATTCACGTATCATCCCCGAAACATCGCAACTCCACGGATCACCATGGCAACGCCACAGAAGCCACAACACATCCGACACCGGCACCTCAACGTTATTTTCCCAACGACGTTGATAAGTAACCTCCCTAACCCTTTTCACCCCTTCGCCGTCATCCACGCGGCCAACGTCTCTCTTTCTTCGGTGACCCAGAAACATTACGCCCACGCGTTCTGGTTCACCGCGCGAAAACCCGGGAATAGCACGGCCCAAACACCGAGAGAGTGCCGAAAATTAAGTCTGCAATATTAATTCCCTGGGATACGGGAGGCGCAACGCGACAACCACCTACACGCCTCGACGGGAACGCGAGAGTTACGTCGCATCCCTGTACGAATATACTCGTTCGGCTACCCCACCTCGCTGACACAAAAACCCTGGCGAAACGCGCACCGACACACCAACCCCGTACCAATGAAACGAACCGGGGTGCAAATTTTCCTCTGACTTTAATAGACCCGCAATGTAAACTGCAACTAGAAAATACGAGAGGGAGAGAGAAAACGAAGAAAAGAAACGTCGGGAATACGGAATTTATGCGGTGTCGGTGTACGAGTGTGGGAGACGGGTGGCTAATTATTCAGTAGAATAAATGCATGTGAAAATAATGTATACGGAAGTGAATTGACCCTGTGGAGGTATATCATACGCGAATTGTTTTATCTTTGTTTTTTTTTTTTGTTTTCTTTGGTGAAATTGTATAACACGAAACCAAGTCCGAGTGCTTCATGATGATCATTTCATTGAATTTAAATTTGTCGGGATGGAATGTATGGCTAACGGAAGAGTTGGGAAATCTTCTTTTCGAAGAAATATATTTTTTCTTGCGAAGTGGAGATAGTTGGGAGCAATATGCTTTGGAGACAAAGACATGCCAAGATCAGTAAACGCTTTTTCTTTTCTTCGTGGAACACGCCGAAGAGACTCCTGGAAAATGGAGGAAAACGTCTTCGTTTTGACGACGAAAAGCCAGAGAGTATGTTCGAGGGTAAGACGATTGTTCGCGTCGCTTACGCCCGTACCAGTTGATATAGTGCACAGATACCGAAGGTGAACCGACAACGGGGAAAAAGGCTTATTTCCGCTTCGCTCTTCAAGTTGAAACTTCGCCGGAGACATTCGTTTGGTTCTGTGACGAGCGCAAAGCCGCTGTAGATTTGGTCGATGAGAAAAAAGCCCTCAAATTCTGAGTTGCTTTAGAAGAAAATAAAAGACTAATTACAAATTACGTAGGACTCGTTATTCAGCGCTGACTAGAAATCTACGATATTTATTCGGGATGAAAATATTCTATCCAACTTCGAGCTTTGAAAAACAAAACGACGATTAGAGAATAAATTTTCGCGGAGCTGACCAACGACCAGAAAATTCTACGTAATACAGCATAGGCCCGTATATAGTCACGACAAAAAAAAAGTTGAAAGCTCCGAATGGATATTGTTTTGACAAATAATACAGATGAAGAGTGAAAATTAAATTCGCAGAAGATACAATAGACAGAACTCAGACGCACTAAATGATAAGGACAGCTCTTAGCATACAATTTAAAAATAATATACCTATTTTTAACTCTTCACAGTCACACTATCGGAAAATATTACGGTTGTCACACTGGGTGGATTCCACCCAGTCAGTTTTCAAAAAGCGATTGTGCGCAAGCTATCCGTCTGAAGTGGCTAAACAAATTACGGAACATGTTTTCGACATTACAGATGATGTGCGAAAAGTTTATTTTTAAGAAATAAAATGGTGACTTACAGAAAAAAATTCATAAAGGGAAATAAAATGCAAACCAAAACCACCGGTCATCGGTTGATCGAAGGGTGGATTCCACCCAGTACGACGGTGAATGCAATAATTTTTGCAAGTATACTTTATATATTATTAAACTAGGCTGGCAGCCTCTGGTCGATGGCCCTGTGGTAATATGCTCTACGCAATACTCACTATATAAGCTACCACGGAAACCAATACTGTACATACCAAAATCCCACGAGAAAAAAATGTAATTGTCAATAAATGTCTTCTACTACCATTATTAATGAAACATAAATTATACAGATATAATCATATACTTTTCATAACTATCACATAATGATATCAAATATTTCGCAAATATTAACACAGCCAATGAATATTATTAAAAGGGCAACGATGGAAAATTCTCCTCCAATTAAATTCCCCTTTTTCATCGTATATATCGACATATGCTGCGCCGCTCAAACCGCTGCGCCCTTCAAGCAGCGTAACAGAATTCACGCACAACCGATTAATCATCGTAGCACGATATGATCTCTCCGATTCCGAGAACGTGGAATTCACGAATCAACCGGAACGTACGCAAATAGTGCGTTGCTTGCACATGACGCCTCGTTCCCCGTGCTTTTGCCTTGCGCACCCCGATTCCAGTTATATTTTCTTGTTTACCATAGTCCCACGGCTCGTAACGCGTGCCACGCGTGGCGAAGCCTCTCTCTCTCTCTCTCTTTCTTTTTTTCCACTTTCCAAAGCTTTCGTTCCACATGGACGATATACGTAGTCAACCCGTGTGGGAGTCGTAAATTTTTTTCTATTTTTTTTTTGGTTTCATCTTTTTTTTTTTCATTCAGCCGCGCCTTTCTCGTTTTTTTTCTCTCTCTCCCGATTTCCGTAAGCGCGAGCCCTCCGGGATTGCAGTCTACGTGACTCACTCGCTCCACGGGAGAATTTCTACCATCGCGTACCACCGCTGCGGCTGGAATCACGCCCGTGCATGTACATCGGTGTACCAACATGCATACTTCGCTCTATGCGTATCCATGTATACGTATAAAAATATTTATTATATATATATGTGCACGTATAGATATTCCACTTTGCATCGGGACCTAGGCCGGTACTGCAGCTAGAGACGCGTTTTTTTTTTCGAATCACGATCCGTGCACACCGCATAAACGACTCTTCCTTTATTTTTCTCTCTCCCTCTCTTTTTATCCATTCAACCCTCACCGTGTGAAAATAAATGTGAGTGCGATACGAATTGAAGGCCGAACCGTTCGCGATAAAAGCTCGTTTCGAAAAGAAAAACACGGCGAATGAAATAGACGAACATCACGTTTCACATCCGCCCCACTCGCGTTCGCGCGCTTACCCATCATCTCTATCCTCTTACTCTTTCGCGCTTGTGTTCGTACACAGATGAAAAATTCAATTGTCTTTTGACAACCTTATCGACGACAGGATACTTTTGTCCGTGTATTTCGTTCGAACGCATGAAGCCGTGAAAGTTGCAACGGTGTGGAAAACGAAAAGAAAGA
Source organism: Sussaba pulchella (assembly GCA_963971145.1). NCBI lineage: Eukaryota > Metazoa > Arthropoda > Insecta > Hymenoptera > Ichneumonidae > Sussaba > Sussaba pulchella. The sequence continues at coordinate 10,262,535 of OZ020169.1, read as the reverse complement.
AGGAAATTAAAAAAAAATGTGTGCAATCTCCGGTAGTCCGGCATCCTCGGTTCACGGCAAAGTAATTATTGTTGCGCGAGCTTCGTCTTTCGGACAAACCACCGGACGAGCCAACGTACATCCTCCTCGGGTTAACCGACTAATTTAATATGTCCTCGGGTTTGCGGTGGACTGTAAACGCGGAGACTACGTGCATTCCGTGTACGCGTGTGTTCATGGCATCTTTTTTTTTTTTTTTTTTCGTCCTTTTTCGACAAAAAGGAACGGATTTCACGTCGCACATAGGAGCGTCCGCGTTTTTCGTCCCTTGGTGCAACACTGAAAGATTGAAAATAAAAAATTTAACTACGACACATTTTCGCGTACGCGGGAGATACATATATCGCCTCCGATATATGTAACTTTTTATCTGTGGCATGGAGCGCCGCGTATATTAATACGATAAGGACGAATTTAATTGCGGGGCTCGATACAGCTATTTTTTACTGCAATGCCAAACTGAAAACATATTTTTAATCTTATTTACTGGGAGAAAAATAAATAAATAAGGATACAAGTTTGATGCGTCAATATATAATTTGAAAAAATTGAAAAATAGATGAATTCATCTTTCTAATATTATAATTCGATGTTTTACTTTGAATTGCGATAAATTTTCCAATGCATGTATCTTCGATACCACGTTCTGGTAAAAATATATGCAACCAAATCCACTCACATTTGGTTTCGTAGCCGGCTTACTGGCTTCAGTGCAAGGACACCGTATGTTCTTGGATGGAAAAGCACAGAGCACGAGCCATTTCGAAGAGCTCTCTTTGAATTCATTGGTATTCTAGCTCTTTGAGACTCCCATTTAATCAATATGTTCCCCGAACCCAAGAGTTTTATTCCCTTTACTATGCAAATTGAAAATTACAAATGGAAATTAAATAAAAACATCCAAGCGATAATTCATAAAAGTAAAAAACAAGCGGTGTCATTAAAAAAAAATTGCTCCTAGATGTGATGCAACTCTAAATCCACCGTCCTGTAGCCGTCCTTTAAATTCTGGAGCAGTGTGACAGATACCGCTCAGACCGTCGGCAAAGTTAGTGCGAATGTCAATTACGAGATCGCATGATGAGCCACGAACTCTTGTCCTCCTTCTCCGTCACACACACACGTCGTTTTGGTTGTAAGACGCAAACGGAACGCAGAGTCCGGCTTCGTCGCAGCATCCCGGCCCGAAGAGGATAGCGCCGGTGGAAGCCACGCCGACCACTGACATTTGCAATTTAAAGCGATTTTCGATTAAAACTATCAACATTCATCACGGTATTGTTAACGAACACCGGTATTGTTCACTTCGCGAAATGAATATCCTATGAGATGGCGAATGAAGGGACGCCACGAACTTTTGTTTCAAATTTCACAAGTGCCGGAACATGTTCGTTCTGTTTTAGTTGCAAATTGAGGAATACCGCGAGTTTCGAATTATCGGAAACTCGCAACCTCGAATGTTCATCTAGCTTGTCGGATGTCACGTGATTCCAAATTCGTAGCTTTTCGTTCCACAAACCGGGGTGAAAAACGAATTCTCAGGAATTCTTGGACGGGAGTGAAAGACTTATCGGTTGAGAGATGTAGGGGAGACTGGGGAGATTCGTAACATTTCTCGCCAAAATCTAAATGTCCCGTGATTCAGTGTATATATTCACTGGATCCTTATAGGATATTGTTTATTGGTTATTCGACTATCATCGTGATTTTTTCCAATTTTCAACCACTCGAAAATAGAAAGTTCTACAACTTTGTTCTGTCTTGTGCGTCAAAAGGAACAGCGCTGGGGCGAGTTGTAACACTTTATTATAGAGAGACCGTCGTCGAAAGAAACGTATTATAAGTCATATTCCAGTCGAGGAAAACCTTTTGAGGTCGAGGAAACCTGAAATATTGAGTGCAGTGAAAAAAGTAAAACGTAGTAAATCGACACTAACTACGCCTTCTTCAGGCAATGGAAGAAAAACCGCACAAGGTGCTGTCGTTAAGCGCGATTCGCGTAACGACGAGGTCTCATTATCATGACCGCGCCGGAAACATTAATTTTTCTTTCTCGATTCAGGAGATATACGCACTGTTGCGACCTACCCCTGTTAGTTCTGGCCCCAATCTCGCCTAATCGGGTTGTTGCGGTGATACAACAAAGCAACAAATAACCGAATTTCATCGATGAACGGAACCTTGCAAGCAAATTGCTGCAAAAAATAATAATGCTGGTAGAAAACGAAGAACAGCACGTAACAATTGGTGCAAGTGAGAGGCGCGAGAGGCAGCCGAAACAGGGACAACGATAAGCGACTTTATTCTGCGAACCGTGCTGGCGATCCATTGAAACGGCTTACGAAGTTGATTTATATCCACTCCACTCACGGAGAGACAGTGCGCGAATCTCGTATAGCTCATGAGATATGGACCAAGCGACCGGGAAGGTTTACTCTTATTCGTTCAGCTTGGTAGGAAGGATTAAAGTGGAAACGATGCCGAGAATATGCAAATGTTTCGGCGAATGCTTTGTCTCCGTAATTTTAAGTACGCTCTTGCCCCTTCTCCCCTTCCTCGCCGCCTCTCATCTGGCAGGTGTTGAACAGAAAATCCCGGAAACCGGTAAACAAAAAAGAAAACAAAAATTATATGGAAAAAAATTGCTGAGCTTAGTCACGGTAATCAAAGTCACAGCGTAATCCTACTGAAGTTTCGAGTTTCAAATCCCGTCGGCTTATTTTTGATTCACTCAGTTAGCTATATTTTCATTTGAAAATTACTCGACGGTCTCGCCGGTTGTCTCCTCACGAGAAGATTCACCGAAATATCTCGCAAGCTCTGGAGCGTTTTTGTTTAAGTATCACGTACAGATTATAACAAAATATTTCAACCTGAATTCGTTGAAAAAAAAACTAATCCGTTATTATGCAGTTAACAACATTTTGGAATCGTCGAGGACTTAGTTAACATTATTTTCAACCATGCAGCAATTATGTTTTTCACCTTTGATACCGTCAGATAGACGGAGTTTTATCAGCTCGGTGAAACACATGGTAGTACCGAGTTTGGTCAGGTGCGATATATAACCACCCGGCTACAAGAACTACCGCGATTCGATCGATTTTAATTAACCGACTTGATTACCCCGAAACAACGAAAGTTGCACAAAGACCACCGTGTTCTCCATTCCGCCATTACCCTCGCGTACATATACAGCGTACGAGGAAAATCGGAGGGTGGAGCGGCTTATTCGGACCGACACGGAAGCTAAACAAGCGGCAATTCCACACAACCTCTACATCGGATCAAAATTGATAAAGTTTTCCGCGTAGTCACCCGTTTCGAATGCACCCGGATAATTTCCATGCCCGAAGGTTCTTCGCGGACAACAATTTTCGCAGACCCATTTCGCTCTCGTGTCCGACAAACGTGTTTGATGATGCCTCTCGAGTCCAAATTACAATTGTTAATTACCCAGTGCTCGTTCCACGGGATAAATACGTTCGTAACGCGTGTTCCGGACAAACAAGGGATAGCAAACGTTGGAAAGCATCATAGAAGAGGACGAAGATCCTTGACTCGAAAAGTAGAAGTGTGGCTGATCCGGATGAAGACGAGAAAATTATACGAAAGCACCGAGGGTGCTGGAAAGAAAGCGAAGGTAAAAGACAAGTATCAAACCCACTCGTTTCGCCGGGGCTGTTAGGATGGAAGAGGGTTGAAAGCGCGTTTTGAGGCGTAATGGTTACGCTATTGTTACGTCTTGGAGGCCTTGAACTTCGTGCACTTTGACGAGCACAAAAAACATCTTGCCGTTCACGATAATCCTACTTAGCTACTGTTCGCGTCTCAAAGACAGCTATTTATACTGAGCACCTCATTATCCTGCAGTCTCGATGGAATCCCGTGGCTCTATCGAGAATGGGCTTTTATTCAATCAAAATGTGGTCGAAATAATTTCAATACTAACCTATCATGAATTATAATTACCACTGAATAGTAGAATCAATTTTTTTTTTTAATAATCCATCCGAACTATTTATTATCGTTGCAGAAATGTAAAAATTTCAATTATTGCATGATAATTAATTCAAAAATACATTTTCATCAAATCTCATCAAACCCATCCCTGGTCTTCATTGCCGCGAGGAAGATTCAAAGGCCAAAAAGTTCGGATCACAGTTGTTATCAATTCCAGCCATCCGTCGTGTTGGATTTTTTTTCTCACTCCGTCAGACATAAAGCCAACACTTCCGATTGGTAACACTCGGCAAACGTGGCGGGGTGTAGTTCTCTCAAAGCCGCATCCACAGTTGAACTTCGGGCCAAGGCGAGGATAGAAGTGCCTCCGAGTAGATGCAATCACCAAGCAAAAACTCTTCGACAACGCCATTTTGGTTTATTGATTTCGCGGGTGTAAACTCCAAGAGAGACAGCCGCGGGGGAATCAACGAAGAAGACGCTACACGTCCCTATGTGCTTCAACAGTTCGTCGATAGTTTGCCAAACTCGACGACTGAAACGCGTACTTGTCGTCGGGCGAAGTACAAGCTATCGCGCTGTAAAGTAAATTCGAAGCTGCGCGACGTAACACGTGATGTAGTACCCGCTTCTCTCCATACGTAACATCATCGTGCAAATATACTTGCCATGCACTTATTTCGCACAGTACCAACGACCTTACACGGAATTTCTCGAGGGAAATGATCGATGCGCTTTTCCGTATTACTTTTTCTCGTGCGAGTGGGTTTCATCCGGGGTCCGTGGAACGTATGCGAGTTTCGTGCTGAAGCTCCGTGTCCCAACCTTGAATCATTGATTGATGGTGCACGATGAAGAAGGTCGGGAAAAATTTGCGCGAAACGTTTCGAAGCTCCCATCGGAGAGTCGAGTAAATTTCGTGCGAACGTTCGATTCAATTACCGTTGTGCCGAAGATATTGGAGAACCGAAATTTCCATCACATTGCCGACACAGTTGGTGTTACGTTGCACACCGTTTATGATACGCCCTTCGAGTTCTCGCGGTGAACCACTTGCGGTTGGGAAACAAACCCATTCGTAGCCTCTCATCGGCATCGCGAACGGTTGACCGAGGTCGTCGATCGTTTCGACGTTCGAACTTGCTCGTACGGAAGATCACGGGGACGATGCTGGCGGTGGTTTCGAACCGCCGGTACGGTTAACGACACCGAACAAGGGTGGGTGAACCTGGTAGCAACGGCGAAATCGACGGCAGGAATGGAAACGGCACATGTTAAGCCGTTGAGGGATCAAGAATCGAAGCAGAAGTTCGCTTGACAAAGTGCTCGCCGGATATCCGTTACGTGCGAGTTACCAGCGGAAAGCGCAGCGCCGCTACCGAAAGGACGACTGTACCGAGAGGGAAGGGCGAGAGGCGGCCGGGGAGGGGGGAGTTGAATCAGAAGGATTCCCTCGTTTCTCGTCGTCGTTGAGTCTGATATTGAACGTTGTACCAGCACACGGCCAACCACACGGAACGCAGTGTTAAGCTCCGTTTAACCTCACCGGCACCAACGACCAAACCCGCTTCCCATTCTCGGCGCGGGATCGAACGATCCGGTCTATAAATAAACCTCGAGGTGGGTACCGAGGGCCAACCTCAAATCTCTGGGATTCGATGGTACCTTCCTCGTTCGGTCACACGGGCGTTAAAAATTGTTCGGATTCCCGATGGCGCTTGTCTCGTCTGATCGACCGGACTAACGACCGCCGCTCTACCTACTACCTCTCATACATATATATTATGTGCAGAGTAAGAATGCAACACTTGGTTGGGTGGCTAGCTACAACATTTTTCATTGATCTTTTGGGACGGTTTTTTTTCCTGGACACTTCTAGAATCTGATACCGCGTCGTATGTTCTGACATCCAGTTCGTAAGTTTGTAAAACTTTTTTTCATCCTGATTGTTAATGTGATATTTATAGATCGTTGGATTGGAGATGAAACTTTCCATCATCGCTTTTTAGTAAGACGGAAATTGATACAAGAGATTTGTACAGAGTCGGGCGAAAGTTGCAATTATTTTTGGTTACATTGAAAAATATATTATTTCTGGTTATATTGAAATGTTGTAAAATTATTCATGGGGTATCATACTTGTGTAATTCATTATTTCGTGATTTTAAATGATGAATGAGGTTGCATGAAATAGAATGAAATTAATAATAGATGGTGAAAAGAACGAGAATTATCAATGGAGTAACATATTTATAAGATGTGGTCGAGATTTTTAACCATAAAGGAGAATAAATATTGATCTGCTGAATAAAACCAATGTAGTGATCAAAATGTCTTCTTTATTCGCCACATTCTATACGACATGTATTATATATTCTTAGATGGTTAGGTTTCGTTTATGAATATCACGTTTCTGCGCAACGAACAATTATTTAACTTGGATGGAAATTCATTTTGGCTCATCTTACTCGTCCGACGCTAGATTCGCGATGCCGGATGCCGTTCCTCATCCGTCCGTCACACTGAATTATCTCAGTCGGGAGAATGACTCTGCCAAGGAATTACACCCACGGAGGAATATCGTACTATCACCGGGAACAATGTAGCTATATTTTGCTTGACACTCATACGAGAACGGCGAACTTCACGACGATGAGAAAATACGCTTTGTCAAGCTTGCGACATTTTTGCTTCGGAGAATTCTTGGCAAACGTTAAATCGCTGTGGCGTGGAATTACATACGTTGCTGACGGAGAGGAGACGGAACGAGAGAAAACGGCGATAGACATTCGGAGAAAAATGGAACGGCCGTCAGTTAGAAATTTTTTTTTTTTTTCAGTTTCGTACGACTTCGTCTGACAACGATATAAACAACAGAGATTAAAATTATTTCACGTTTCCCTGATAATTCCTACGTAGAATTCCGATGAAAAAAAAAGAGAAAAAGCTATGTCAATGTCTTCCAAAAATTTTGTGATTTGAACGGTCGACGTCGGTGTCGACAAACGAACAAGCGTGACGCCACGTTATCTCATGTACACCTACTAACTTCGAAATAGAACCGAGTGAGGGAACGAGAATGGAAAATCCAAACCAAAGTTCGGGCTCTTTGTTCCCGCTCGGACATTCTGACCCGGAAAACGAGTTTCCGGTGAGGAAGAAAGCTGTACAAACGGGCGCTGGCAGAGTGGTCTATCGAGTGAACGCTGCAAGTTCTTCGTTCGAACGTTAAAAGTTTGACCGGCTTACTCACTGACTAGACTTTTATGAGTTCGAAGTATCCAGACTCGAGCCTACTCTTCGTGCTTTCGTCCGCGACGTTCTTACCGAGACGCTCGTGACTTTCGGTGCTACGAGCGACGCGAGGCAAGAGTTCGGAAAAACCATTTCTCGCCCATACACTCCATACTCGCGCCATTTTAGCTGCAACGAAGGATAGTTAAAAGCTCGTTCGAAGTTCGGCGGGTGTCCGACGAGGCGCCCGGTTGCGATCACACACGTACTATGATGTTCAGTGGCGTCGGGTTATAACTACACAACTCTAGAATGAAAACTAACCGAGCTACAATCTTACGATTATTTTTTTTTTTTTTTTTTTTCCGTTGAACAATTTCTCTAAACACATTTACGGTAACAGGTTTTTCCTACGGTTAGATAATAATTGTAAAACTTGAGACATTGTTAAAGAAGATAAAATACGATGATAGTTTTTAGACTGAATTAAGCAGAATTGGAAGAAAGTAGAATTAGCGAAGTATAATAAAATAGAATGAGAATGAACATTAGAATTATTACTAGGAAGATTATTTTATTGTCAGAATAATTTTTTATTATGATTAAAAGATAAAATACGATGATAGTTTTTAGACTGAATTAAGCAGAATCAAAAGAAAGTAGAATTAGCGAAGTATTACAAAATACAATAAGAATGAAAATTGGAATTATTACTAGAAAGATTATTATTGTCAGAATCATTTTTGATTATGACTAAAATTAGTATTTATCCGCTACGAGAGTTACTTTATATAAATATGAGAATATTAAGTTTCGTTGCGTTAGCAAAATCTTTAAATCCACGCAAAACCAATTACAACATTCTCGCTCATCCATTGCTCGGATAAGAAGTTATACATTCATTTAATCTTTGCACAACTTGTCGACGGCAAAAGTTCCGAGGTACGAAAGTTCTTGCAAACTTTGAAATACGCTCAAGCGATTAATTTTATTATTTTTGCGAGTAAGTGCAGAACCGATAAAACATTTAACTGTATTCTAGGATCGATTTTTTATTACCCTGATCTACTCGTCGGCTTATCGGGAAGCGAGGATGAAAGTCGAAGAAGTGATTTAAATATTGTCCTCACCTATGCGGAAATGGTATGTAAATATAGTTTTCTCAATCAGATCGCGCTGGATTTGTTGTGCGGTAATCGTTTGAAATATTTAGAATCGATGAGATTCGATAAAGAGTGAGAAAGTAGCTCAGTTCGAAAACGTAAAGAACTCGCGTGCTTTAATTCACAATCAGTGAACACATTTTTTCGAGAACTGTGTCATTTGTAAGTGTCAACGAGAATTTTTGTATTCAGTCGGAATGCCACCGAGGGGAGTGCGAGAAGATAGATTGATGTATAAAGCCATACCGCGATGTAATCTCACGATTAGATCCGCACCGCTTCTCTCTTTCGTTGCAGATATAGCTATACCGTCCAGCAAAACTTTCATTGCATCTCTTCTGTATCGGTGAATCGAACAAAGACGGCCTAATTGTTTGCTTTCAATTCACGAGCCGTCCAAATGATTGACGTAAAATAGATTTATGAAAAAGAAAAATAAAGAAAAGAAAATAAAATGATTGTAATTTAGATAAAAAAAACTCACAAATTCCAAGCAATACATAAATTAAAATTGTTTCCGTGAGCATTGAATGAACGTCTGAACCTAAATACATTGAAAGATATGATTCAACGATATAATTCGAGTACACAGAAATATCTTCGTCATTGCACAAAATGTAGAAAATCCATCGTCATAGAAATAGTTACTTTCTCTTTTAATTAAAAAATTTTTGATATGTTTAAAAAATGTTCGTAAAACGTTGCATCCCCGCGAATTTTACCAATATATTTCACGCTAATTACAAATTGCGCACGATCGAGATGCAGATATCGATGGATATAACGAATAGTGGCGGAGGCACGGACGACGAGGAAAAAATGGGGTCGTTTCGCGGTTCGAAGTAGTTGCGTTATTTTCGATGACCGAGCAATTTGACAAACTGCACGTGGGCTTCTCTGGTGTATACGCATCAATCGCGACAACCACGATGCGCAACTTCAGCCCGCATACATACGCTTCGATAATTATGTTTTAATTATTTCGAAACCGCAACGAATTGTCGGCAAATTTTGTGATTTCGTCCTAATTGGCCGGAGGTGCGGTTTTCGCAAATTCTACGTAATATCGTATTCAACATCGATAACGTAAACGGACGTTAATAAACTCGTCGCCGGATGCCCTTGGGGCTACGCGTGATTTACAAAATAGGGTAATCGTATCTCACCGTTGCCGTCGACGTAGATATTTCTCAAAGCATCTCGTTTTCGCACCCTCCATGCGATGTCCTGCCATCCATCGCGAAACAGCAACTCTCGATCACACGACGGATAACCGCGTCGTCTTCCTTTTTAACCGTAAGATTATTTCACCCGATATCGCGTCGAAGCACGAAGTCCACGCGAGAAGCTTGCGGGGAAAAAGAACGAAGCACGTCTCGTGCGACACAAAATGCGTTACGAGGAATTTTCGAAACGTCGTCGCAAGAGTAGTCCGAAATATAATCAAAGTGTCAGAAGAGTCGATGATTGCGGTAAAGCTAGTATTCGTTTTGACATCGTAAACCGCGTGAACATCGTTGAAGTTCGAAGCTTGCGGACGAAACCAACACAAAATCGCGCACATGAGCCGTCGATGATGACGAAGGACGGAACATCCTGTCGTTCTCGATCGTCCAACGTCTCGTTAATTCTTTCAACACCGGATTACACATTTTTTATGTTTCTTACATCATATCATGCGTGAATATATTTTTTTTTTACGAATTCTCGACACGCACTTTTTATTCACAACGCGTCACGATGATTTTACCGAAAATCCTGAGAGCCAGACTCCTTTATGGAAAACAAACGACAAGAAAAACGATCTCAAGAAATATTTCGGATTATCATCGAGATTCAGCACATCACTGTCAACATCACCAGTTTTTTTTTTCTTCGTCGATTTTTTCTTTACAAACACTCTTCTCCGTTTTTCGTTGTTTTATACATATATTTTTTAATCGTTGGAGATTTGAATTTCTACTTATTTTTAGCTTATCACCAGTTTTGTTACCTCGAACTATTTTTTTTCCCAGACACTCTTCGTTTTTTTTGTATTTTATGTATTTCTTTTAATAGTTAGATGGGATCTTCACTGATTTTTATCAGTTCGCGAGATGTTATAGCTCAATCTTCATTCAACCAATTGTTTGATATCAATTAAATAAATAAATAAAATTTCAAACGACGATAAAGATAAGAAAAAAAATTAAAAATTACTTTGCAACATTATTATTTTAGTAATTTGCCAGAGAAGCTTAAGATAAGAACGGTTAGCGCGTTGTGCCACGACTATCTCGCGCTCGTGGGCGCGCGCTTCGCAAGGGGCGCGGCGTAACTGAGAGCGCGGAGTACCGAGCCTCACTCGCTAGCGTTTCACCCTCACTCGCGTCGTCGCGACGCCCTCTCTCTTTCTATATCTCTCTCTTCTCTCTCTCTCTCTCTCTCTCTCTCTCTCTCTCTATCTCTCTTTCTCTCTTCCTCGCTCGGCCTTGCTGGGGATGACTGAGACTCTCATACGAATCCTCTTTCGCGCACTCTCCTTCGCAACGATATATCTCGCTCCTTCTACACAACCCTATCGCTCTTCCGCTGTCCGGCCTGCGGTTCTTGCCACTGACATATTTGATGCTTTCTCCACCAGAATTTCAAAAACACCCACGACAACGATCAACGAAATTTAATACCTTCCGAAAAAAATGCTAAACGCAACCAATTCGTTTATAATACAATTTTATTTTATTTTTTGATTCGTACTGTATTTTGATTTTATTGATTTTTCAATATTTTTATTCGTCGAAGTTCGAAAATGTTGTTGCGTTATAAATCATTGGTGAGTGATCGGTGATAATAAGCGCCATGAGATTTACTGAAAATCTTTGGACAAACTCGACCGGTTCAACGTTTCCTATTTTCGAGCTCGGCTATAACATTCACCCGCCGTGGGCTATTCAAGTTGCATGAGAACTATCGTTCTGGAAATTATACAGACATACGCAGATCAATTTTACGATACGTCGGATGTAAATATTTTATTCGATCGATACAACGAATAAAGCTCCGTTCCCGGCTATCTCAATATCAAGCCGTAACCTTTCACCATCGCGACAGCGGGAACGATGTAAAACTTTCGAAAGCCTACGGCTCCTAAAATTTCCAATGAAGCGTTTGCGAGGAGAACCAAAATCCGTCGATGGATACACGAAAAAAAAATCCTAAAACCGAAAAACTCCTCAAAGTTTTACATTCGGATAGGACAGAAGGGAACGTAAATATTTTATGCTTCGTACATGCGTTACCCAACGTGTTACGACGACGGTGGCAATACAACGTCGAAATATCCGAAACGTCAATAAGCCGTCGGTGAATCACGATAGCTGATTTCCTAGCTTCCGAGTGACCGAGCGATCGTTGCAAGCTGTTTCTTCTTCGACATGACAATCTCACTGAAACCTAGGCCCTTCTTCCGTACTTCTCCCACGCTCACAAGCTGTAACGCCGATACTTTGATCTAGACACGTTCAAATTGGTTACATCAGGGTTTACGATTTTCGAATATCGTTGCATCGTGCATCGAGCTTTCCCAGCTTGTTGGTTACATTCCGAAGTCTGGACGTTGTTGCATGTACTATTTTGAATCCCAAAATAACACAGAATTTTTTTTGCACGAGGGCTGATCAGACGTGACGTTAGAAAATTAATCGAATTCGCTGATAATTACAAAATTATTTCAGTAATTAACTCAACGCTCATCGTGCAATATACACGTCAGCCGGAAACCCCAATCAATCGCGATCTTGTTCTAGATGCTCACTCGTTCCCACAGTCCCCATCGAGATATCGCGAAATTGCGAGAATCCGCGGTTATCAGCCACAGTTTCATTACACCGGCGTTCGATATAATCTTGAAAAATTCTCTGGATCCCAAACGACTCTGTAACCGAAATTATCGCAACACGCTTGTTTCGTCCCATTGGAAAACGACGAGAAAAAGTTACCGTACAACAGACAAGCATTTGTCAGGATTTCACAAGTCACGTACCCCACCGTCGTCCTCTCTTGGCCACCGCCTCCGCTTCCTCCGTCTCCGAACCTTCCGCGTTCGCCCTTCTACCCGCCTTTCCCGTTCCTAACCGAACGAGCTTTCTTCGCGTAGTCGTTGGTGCAAACCGTGTCCCGGCTGCGTATAAGCGCAACTGCAAACTCGGTCTCTCGCTCGTCCGCGATTACCAGCTACCGCGGCAACCGCGCTTATCGCACGGCACGCGGTGGAATAGCCAGCTCACTGTCTGCTCTGCCTTCTATCCGGTTCGGCTGAATTCGCGCGTTGAGAAAGCTCGTTATTCCGTCGGACTTAGACTACGAGCGTTGTATATATAGATATGTATGTATGTATATAAATATACACCCACCGTGTCCTACTGGATCCACAGTGGAATACGGTCTCGTTGACGAATCCAAGAGAAGCTACACCACAAGCAGCGAAAGCTCACTGGATTTGCGAGGAGAGGGAGGACATTTGTAAGCACGGAGGACACTCCTTCCAGAGCTTTCCCGTTCCGTCGCATCGTCGAAACCAGTGCAGCGGAAACTCCTGGATGGAGAAGGAGCGTTAGCGATGCTCACCCACTGTGATAACGTCACTAATGCGAGGACGCCCCCCCCCTTCCTCTCTTTCGACCGTTTCCTTGAGGCGCCCCTCCGACCTCCGGCGAATTAAGGACAGACCCGAAGCGTCGGGAACAATAATTGTGTATCGTTTATCCGACTAATCCGTTCTTGAACTAGAGTATATCATGGACGATCTGAGAACGCTTATTCGTTACCGCACGGTAGAAACTGAGATAACTCATATTGCCAGGATGCGAAATCCTTCCATTTGGCTGGGATGATTTTGAGTTATTGTACTTGCAACGATTGATAGACATTGGTTTCTCAAAGCAGTGTAACGTCCGTATGAAAATGACTATTTTATCTTTCTCCACCGAAGTTATAGAATTTATGTGGCATAAATGTTACAGAGTTTTTTTATTTTTTTATGTATAACAAATGAAATGATTGCTTGCTTTGTCAGTACAGTGGATAAGGTGAAGCGGCGCGTATAGCTAAGGGGTGGAAGCTGGAAGCCGAGAGAGACCCCGACTTGGCAGCCCCGGCCGTATCGAAAGCTTTCGAGGCACACCCTTCGATGTTCACCCTAAAATTTAATTACGCTTCTGTGGTGTCATTGGAGCGGCTCTGTAATCTCTTCCATTGCAACCCGAATCATCCAGGCATGCCATCGTGCGACGTCATGCCGGGAAACCTCCAGTCTCCGGTGTCGAAGAACATTCGCTTGAGCTTTGGCACCTCCGAACCCATACGCACCCTCGAGAAGTGATTAGATCACCCGATTCTCGTAGTATGTCGATTATCCGTTGGGTATCGACGTCCGTTAAAATGAATTTAGCCCTCCATGCCACTTCCGCAAGCCCTCAAATCACCCTCTCGTGCGAAAAGCTCCTTTCGTACGCTTCGACCCTCACGTTTTGCGCCAATTTCTCTTCCAATGTCGATATTAATGTCATTAGAAACACTCGCGAGTCTATTCCATTTTATTATTCCAAAGAATACTTCGGCAAGTGATTTGGCTCTCGTTGCAGCTTCGATGTGCATTTGCGCGTAATAAAACACGTCGAACTATGATACGTTCGTGGTTTCAACACGGGTGAAATACGTGCAGCGAGAATATCAAGCGCAAAGAGAACGCATGCAGGCGCTATTAATAAGGGTTTCCAAGGGTGGTATTCCGCAGTCAGCGTTTTCCCACTCCCACGGCAAACCCTTCTCACTCTTGTTCGTCTGAACCAACCCGCATCACCGCAACCCTCGACACAGACTGCGCACACAGACCGTACCATGTAAGGAAGCACGACACGGAAGCATTTTACGTTGATGGATCGAGCTCTTTCGATTCAAATCCGACGATTTTCACCGACCGCTGAGAAATTTATCGACATCGATAACGTGGGCTCTGCCATTTTCGATTGTCGAGACTTCGTTCGTTCGACATGGAAATGCCACAAGCATCGGTGGTACGTAACACGAACGAGTTACAGTTTATTTTATTTTGACTCCTGTTCGAAAGCTTTGTCAATTCTGAAGACAATTTCATACCTGAAATTATTTTTATTGATACTTTTTCATGGCTATGTTTGATTATTTTTTATGTACAAATTGTGGGAAATAAATTTTCCGTGAGAATTCGACGTGAATTCGAGGAATGAGCGGCGTGTACGAATATTTCTTTGACGGAAATAATTCGTGGGACATCGAAGTTTGGTATTTTCGTTGAAGCATGGATTTTTTTTTTCTTTTTTTTTTAAGCGAAATGCACTCCGATGAATTAATCGACGTATTTCCGTCACGTATATCGAATACCATTGGAATTCGTGGAGTTCGCTTCCTCTGAACGTCCAGGGGCGAGTCCGCCGAGATTCAAAGGCGACGAGCGAGTTTTCTCGCTAACGAGACCGAATTTCCATCTCTCGTCGGGCCACACGAGTGAGAAAGTAATTCGTCGAATTAGTCGCAAACGAAGTTACCGTCATTTTTGTCTTCATTTCCACTCTTCTTCGTTTCACGGGGATCCGACGCAAAGGCGGAGACGTACGCGCGGGCGAACGTGTGAGAAAAAACTACCGTCGCACCTTCGCGCGACTTTTCGAAAAAGAAAAATTCGTCTCTGGATGACGGGGATTCGCTCGTACGGGAGAAAAACCTATTCGATTCTCTCGTTTGAAAAACATTCCGCGTTCTGGCGTCTCGATCACTGTCCCGTCGCGGGATACTTCGGGCTTCACTCGCCTCATCCATAATTCACGAGTCGACGAAATTATTGTCCGGTAATGCGTGAGGATGGAAGTGTAACGAAAAAATTTTTTGTCGGTAGAGCGGGTTTCGCAACGAGATCCAAGACGGATGACGGATTTCTCTATAATTCCGAAGGTAATCGATCCTGCGATATATAATAATAATAATAATAATAATACTATAATTATTCATCCATGATTCACGATTCGACGAAATTATTGTTGTCGGGAAATAATAATAATAATAATAAGAATAATAATAATAATAATAATGATAATAATAATGAATAGTATTATTATTATTATTATTATTATTATTATTTATTATCAATTTGGATTTTTGTAACCAACTTCTTTTTTTTTACAATCGACTATTCGAATTGATCGCACAGTTACAAAGTTGTAGAATGGCACATCAATGTAGAAATTTCATTCACTCAGATTATTTTTAAAAAATGTTAAAAATCGAAAACCTATTGGACAATAAAAAAGTCATTGCCAATGAGTCGTGATTTTTTCACTCGACGCTGTTATAAAAAAACAAGACCCTCGTATTTTCCGACGGTTTGAAAAGCCAAGAAGCATTGTTGCAGCTGCTTCGACCTACGTTTTCGATTGTCGATTGATCGCTTACAATATAAATGAAACTGTGAAGAGTTACGTACAGTGTTGGGCTGTGGCTGGCTGTTATGAGTTGAGGGACCAAGCGTCGACGGTTGAAGTGAGAAAGCTCGTACGGTAACGCCCGAAGCTTTCGCTCTTGCGGTAACCTGGTTCCGTCAACGTTGCCGCCCTCGTATTTCGCTTCAATCAACTGTAAAAATACATTTGACGCGACTCTACGACGACGATGCTTTTATTACGCGTTTAATTTTCGTTTTGCAATAAATGTGCTTAGGGGTTTGCCATCTCCATTTGTTCTCCGTTCCAGGGATCGCACCCTCGTTCTAGTTGCCGGAATTTCCGCACAGAAGTAATCAATTACGATTCAACGATCGAAAAAATCATTTCATCATTAAAAAAACAATAAATCATTCAACACGATACTAATAATATAATAAATCATTACATCATAAAATAATCAATATAATAAACATATATCGTAATATAATAAAAGCTTTCATTGCATCAACTATCGCACCGATATGTCGACAAAAAATATATAATTATCGTGGTAATTCGGCGAGAAAAGCGTTCACATAACGAGGACAAATGAGACGAAGGTATAGAATGCGAATGAGCGACAACGGTTACTCTTCAAACGGCGGCTAACGGTAGACGGGCGAGTGAAACCGATACGAAGCGTCCAACGTGGATGCAATAATTGTTATTCGAGGTGCTTGAAGGCAGCGTTCGATATTGCTATTGGGATGCATCGATGCAATCGCCGTTCTGAGCCGAGATGGCTCAGGGAATGGAAGCGAGGAAGCGAGACGCATCCTCTGTATTCCTGTCGAATTGACGAGTTGCTCGCATACCGTTCTCTCCCTTTCCCCCTGCCCCAACCCCCCCCCCCCCCTCTCCCCCTCCCTCAGCGTCACGCTAATAGTGCACAATGGACAAGCCGCCGTTGTACCGCTGCAGCGTATGCAACCTAAACACAATAGGCCCCCGGCCTCGTCAGTGTTTCGAAGCGGTGAGCTCGCACCTCACCCGTCATGATTCACCGAACGATGTGACGTGATTCGGACCGCGGTCTGGATACATTTTTATTTCAATTTCGACGAGTGGTTCACGTCAGGCGTAAAGCTCCCCCGGTTGTTTCGTGGAAATGATTTTCACATGTTTCCGAATTTAGCTGGGGAGAGGCGAGAAATAGCACAGTCATCGATAAATGGCCGACGAACATTTAAACACGGCTTGGATATTATTATTGGTAATTCACGCGTCTGACCGCAGCTCAACCATCACTATTTACACGTAGGACACGTCTGAACGATGTATCGTGATTCATACTGGGGACTGGATAAACTTTTATGTCAATTTCGTCGAGTGGTCGATGACAGGCGTAAGACTTCCCTGGTTGTGTAATTGATGACAATATGCTCATCAATCCAGCTGAGCAATTGTAAGATGTAATACGATGGTCGAGAGATGCGCGGAAAAAATTGTAACACAGCTTCGATATAATTATTCAAAACTAACGCGTCTGACTGCAGCCTGAGCATCACTACTTGCTCACAGCACACGTCTGACGACAGCTCGACCGTTTTTCCTTGAGCCGTGGTTGGTACAATCAGAATGATAAATAATTCGAGATTTGTTGTTAATTTTCTAGAATAACGTCTTCAACGAAATCTTACCAACCTCACGAATCTTTAGAAATAAGCTGCGGCCATCAGAAGCTCCTCCTGGGATGAAAGGAAAAAAAAGATTTCATTTGTCATCATTACGATCCCCTTGCACGGAAGCCCAATCCCGTCGCAATGTCCGTCCTCTTGTTGCCCCTCATAATACCCTCACCCGAAGACTCTAGATTTTTCAGCCACTCTCGAAAAACTCGAACCAGCGGCGATGGAACGATTTGTGTCGCTGCCCACCCTCGAGAATTCCAAGAGAGCCGTGCTTTTCTTCCACGTCCTGAGCCGTTACAGTGGTCTTTCAGTTTTCTGCGACGAGATCGCCACTTCGCGATATAATCGAACGAGTGGCACTTTTTCGGTTCGAGCTGCCTCTCGACTTTTCCGGAAAAACCGACACCGATACCATCGACTTCCGACTTTTACGAAAAATATCCATGTGCAGCGGACGCAGGGGCTAGTCGGGTGATAACTAAGTAGGTGATTATGTTCTCTCTCGTCCCAACGAAGCCGCGACCTCCCTGGAGAATATCGCTCTTCGCGAAAATCTCTGGATCAATGTTTTTTTTTTCGACGGGAAAAAGATAGCTTTTAGTGCTTCGATCGTGAAAAAAGAACTTTTGGCTTCAATTTTTTAAACTTTTTTTTTAGTTCCCGAGTGGGCTTAGGTTTCCTAGCTAGCGTGAGATTCTGTTGTCTTTCCTCGGCATCGGGAACTGTCCAACTTGCCGTTTATATATATATATATTAGGGTGGACCTAAATAGGGGGGTTGACAAATTTCGACAAGTGCACCCCCCAGATAGGTTTGAAATAAATAAATAAAAATATGTACAAAACCCCACCACTGTAGTCCAATGAGAAGACGTGCCTGTAAGCTCGCTTTGTTTCCCATTTGAATAAAATGGGATTTTCAGACTAATTCAGTAATTATTTTTTCGTGTTGTCCCTAAGCACGGAAAAAATTCTTTATTCACATAAATCTATTGTTAATGGGTATAACTACTCGTACATTTTTTTACAAGACCTCACCTGTATCAATTTGCCGTCGTGTATAATAGAAGAGGGATGGGGAGCGTAAGGGTTGTGATAACGCCTTGTAAAAATTTTACACGTACCAATTAAGAATAGATTTATATGAATAATATTTTTTTTCAATGCTTAGGAGCACTTGCAAAAAATAATGACTGAATTAGTCTGAAAATCTCATGTTATTCAAATGGGAAACAAAACGAGCTTACAGGCACGTCTTCGCATTGGACTACAGTGCTGGAGTTTCGCACATATTTTTTTAAATTTATTTCGAACCTATCTGGGGGGTGCACTTGTCGAAATTCGTCCACACCTCGATAAAGGTTCACCCTAATATATATACACACACACAAACCTATAGAAGGTAAGACAAGGGCGATCGAGGTCCCCGATGAACTGCGGCGAGGTTGCGTTACTTTGCGGAGCACGAGATGTAATTGAAAGATTCTGAGATCGGTCGCTTCCTGTCCGCATTCAACTCCGACCGTAGTACCAATGGCAATCCTCAATGCTCCTCTTCTATATACCTCCCGAACAACTTCTGTACGTCATTCTCTTCTTCTTTCTCTCGCTTGTTCCACCTTCTCGGCGACGGTACTGCTCCGTCCTTCCTGTTTAAAATCTAGATCTAATTGAGAAACGGAGAAGTAAATCCGTCGTGCAATTAAAAGTTTGATCGTCGGGGGAAAAACCTCTCGTGCGCTTCACTGACTTCCCGACGGAATTTCTCTGTTTTCCTTGGATCTATATATAAATACCACTAATCATTGGATTACTGGACCGAGTAACGATCCTTCGATTCCACATTTAGTCCATACAATTTTTCGTTCGTCGATAAATTTGATATGCAATTCTTGAATCGATATGTTTTCGCTGATTAATTGGAAGAAAAAATACCGCGGAGATGTTGCGGTCTCATTCGCTAATCTCTATCCAGATAGTGAGATATTTTTTGAGGGCTTGCATACACCTGAGCGCGCTCAAAACCGAGTAAATTTGAAAAATTAGTATAGAGGGCATGTGGTGAACAAAATTAAATTGTTGATTTTACATTTCTTATTCACTTTTAACTTGTTGAAAAGTTAATGAAAAATCTGAAATCAACAATTAAATTTTTTCACCATGTAACCTTTATAATAATTTTTCAAATTTAGTTGGTTGACATCATCGTACGCAGGGGTATGCGAGCCCTTAAGATCTTTCGAATGACGTTAAGATGAATATTGTAAAAATCATCCATTTTCAACCCAGTGACCGCTGTCGAATAGAAACTTTCCCAACGGATTTTTCGATTCAATTGCTCTATAAAATCTCTACCAACACCCATCAACGCTATATAATCAGTTTTTCGTTCTTGCACAGACGCACCCTTACTACAAATTGACCCATGCATTTGTTTCTGTTTCTGCAAACTGTTGTAGAAATAAAAAAATATCCAGAAGTCCGATTTAGGCGCGGAAGGGAAGTATCGCAAGTAGAAAAGCTCTGACATTTTTCACGGTGAAGCCCGAGCAGTCTTTTCTACTCGTTCGGTCCGAATCGGGTCGCGGTGAAAGATTTATTGCGACGAAGGGTCCTCGTGTTCGCTTCGGTGCTCCCTAGTTGCTTCGAACGACCGCCGCGCTAAAGACAGATAGCCGTGTATGGCTCCATCATTGCCTGCGTATCTTCCTCACTCGCCAATTTCGAAAATTCTCTGGGAGGAAGGTTCGCACTTCCGGGGTCTCTCGATCGCTGAACTGTGGATTCGGACGCCCTTTCGTTGCCGAGATTGCAAACTTAGTGAAAGATGTACGTTCGCGATATACAATAGCTCGTTGAGAACGCGTTAAAGTATTGTAGATAAGAGTTTGTGGTATTTATTTTTTTCCACCTCTGAATACTGGCAATATTTTTTAAGTTCGATTGAGTCCTGAGTGAGTTGCAGTCGAGAGAGAAATTTATGAAGAATTTGGGATTGTTGAAATCGATGCTAAGAAACCGTGTTCGATTAGATTAAAATTAGTTAACAGGGATGTGCATTAGTTCAATGAAAATAAAAAATACTGTAATTAATGTGTAATCATGAATCCCATTTCCCATTGAATATTAAAACCTGCTTAAAAACAATAATTCACCAGACTTATCTATAATTATCGCAAAAGTGTAAAAAATGTAATCTCGTTCCATAAAAACTTACCACAGTTATTCATTTCAAGAAGTATCTTATATACCTTTTTATTGAACAAATGCTCATCCCTACTCCGAAGACGCTTATCATCTCCGACAAGTTGTCCAACGACGACCTAGGACGAGTCGAGAGCCCTACAGATATCCGGATATTTCGTACAAGCCCGGTATCAGTGTTCACCCCGAAATAATTAAGACGCAGAGTTCAGCCGTGTCTCGATTAAAGCCCATAATATTTTACCGGAGAAACGGTTGGCTTCACCCGCTTTGTACGGTGATGAAAAGGACTCGAAGCTCCGTGACGATGAGATAACACGAAACCGTATAGAGCCTGAGAAGAAAACAAACGGTTGAATGCGAGAGATGACTAAACCATCCGAGAAATAAGCTCACCCTGACGGAGCAAAATCGGGATACGAGAAAACAAGCGAAAGCCGAAGGTTTGCGAAAACGTCGGAGGGTGTTTTTCCAAGCATCACTAGACTATACAAGCGATCCAACACGATAAAGTTGCTGGCGGAAAAGTGGATTTCGAACTGCCCCCCCCCCCCTCCCTCTTCGTGCTGTGCACACCTCTCCGCGCACACCGTTATCGGATGCAAACTCGATTTGAAGTAAACCGGTGAGGGCAACGGTTCGCCCTGGTGGATTATATGCAATGGCGTTGTATGTTTATAAACGTTTTCACGAATCGCCGAGTTCAGAATGAACCGCTCACGTTTGTGCTGGACGTGGTTCGCCACGCGGTTGTTCGATAAGAGGCCATGTATAGCCAAAACTTTTTCTCACGAGCGTTAAGGAAATTTTCGTTGCGATTGTTATGTCCGAAGCGAAGGATCTGACGTAGCTTTATTTATCGAACGACTACGCTTTACTTTGAGGATGTACCCTGAAATAGTTTAGCGAGGATTGCGCGAATAGGGCGAAACAAGGAATATTGGAAAGTTGCGAGAAGAAAATGTATCGAGAGACGTCAGTGTGGGTGGACAATGCCGAGAAGGGTGCGTAAAGTGACTTTTCAACCGGAAGAATGTTTCTCGTTTTACGTTGATTTCATCGAGTTTGCCAAACCACAGGTGACGCCTTAAGTCGCTCCACGATGAGAGAGTTAAAATCCATCGCAGAGATAAATCTCAAGAATTTTTTGTTCCCGATACTTTTGTTCGGGATTTTCGGTCACGATCTTTCATTCTTCGATGGGCGATTCATGGCCAAAGTGCGCCGGTGACACCGGCGGGGAGGGGAGCGGGGTTTGAAAAAAAGAATAGAAGAGAGAAGATATAAAAATGCGACAAACTTAGAGCCAAAAATGTGGTCGAAGGGTAGAAGCTTGGGAAATTGCGATAAATCTGGCGTACTCGACATCTCCGTTGGGAATTTATCTGGCATCACTGAAATTGAATATAGTCCTTCGATTTGACCAGATAACAATTACCGTTGACACTTAATTACCCCCCCCCCCCCCCCCCCCCCGTCCCATCCAATGACGATCGATCGAACCGAAAAATGTCTGAACGCAAAGTCACTCAGGCCGTCAATTATGACAAATGGTCGACTGTACAACTTTCATCCCCCGATTTTTCCGAAAACCGTAGCAAAGTCCTTCCGACAAAATTCTCGACGACCCGTGTAACCGGTACACGTGTCCAAATATCAGACGAAATTGATGGAAACTGTTATCACCGGACGTGCAGTAATGGTCAATAGCCGTGGCTGTACGTAGCGGCTGTTTGAGTTCAGTAGAATGGACAAGTGGATTGCCGCGGGTGGGCTAATAGACCGGTAACAGTACAAACATTTCTCAGGGGTTTGTCGTGTCCGCCAAGCATCCCTGGTCCATCGTTCTCCATCCTTCTCACTCGCTCCTTCGCACTTCTCGTGTCACACCGCTTTGCGAGTTAATAGCCCGTACTTTTAGCTCGTAACTTAACCAGCGATCCAGATAAAGTTGCTTTATGAACCCAGAACCTTCCGATGGTCGTTCGGTCTCGCTCGGGCCATCCTTTGGTGAAACTCGACGGGGGTCACTCGCACAACTGCCGAGAGTTCGCGCCGACCAACAACCGAACCGGACCAGCTACTCCAATGCTTCGCTCATACTTTTGCTCTTTCTCTCAACGAACTGTTTGCGAGCACAGCAGGTTGCATCTGACAACGAAACGGGGTCGATGTATTTCCTCTTCGTCAGTTTCCTGTTTGTCGCTTTTCACTTTCAACGAAAATAAAGGCACTTACGGTCGTTTGCATTTGCCGGCACTCGGCCGACATTTGTCACCCGTCCCGCTGGCCACGACACATTGTTCAAGTCTCTGGTGTAACATCGCAAATTTTGTTCCATTTAATATGTTTTTTTTTTTTTTTAATTTTATTTTTTTCGTTATGCGATATGTCGAGGACGCGGTTGTTACTTCTGACTCGTTTACACGCTCCTGACACGAGAGGGAATCGTTGAGGCAGAGGCATTTGAAATTTTAAAGCTGCAGATCATTCGGATTTATCTTTCTATTATTTACGCTTATTTGTTTTATTTCTCAATATAGAAATTATTTTTCCTTTGTTATGTGATGAGAAATACTTGTTACTTTGAGAAGTACGGAATACGTGGGATTCAAATCCTCGGTTCCGGTCGCCCAACAGTGATGCTGTAATTTTCGTGAGAATCACGAATTAAAAGTTT
Source organism: Sussaba pulchella (assembly GCA_963971145.1). Lineage (NCBI taxonomy): Eukaryota > Metazoa > Arthropoda > Insecta > Hymenoptera > Ichneumonidae > Sussaba > Sussaba pulchella. The sequence continues at coordinate 10,239,129 of OZ020169.1, read as the reverse complement.
CGGACACGATTGTTTATTTAATTTTATTTCAATTATCCCGACAGGCGTTGGAGAAGCGTCGAATATATTTTGATAAATTCAACGAATAATTCTTCATCGAAGTGTTCGCCGTGCGCTTTGGTACAAGAGCGGCTAATGCTTGTGGTGAATCGCCGCGTTTTCGTGAAAATTGTCAAGAGACACATAGCATTTCGAAGTTTAATCAGTAAATAGCTCTTTAACCAAAGTTCAGAGTTCCGCCCGTATTCCCCGAAGATTCGAGCCGCGAAGAAAGAGCCTCCTTACGGTGCTTCGCTACTCTCGTCAAGTATTCATGGAACATAATTCTGTGTCAACGTATTTCGCGGTTGACTCCGGAATGAGAAGGGGATGGACGGAGAGGTCGAAGACGGCACGGCGATGACAAAGTTTTCCCACGCGTGTTGGACGAACTTCTAATTTCAACGACGAAGACGAGAGAATTTCGAATAACGACGAAGCAAGTGCGTGCTACGTAGTTTGTAAAGTCTTTTCGTCTTTGTCGCCGGTGGAGAGTCGAGTTTTCGTCGCAACTTTCAAATCCTGCCGGCATGGAACGTTTCCGAGCGAGAAAATCTTATCGAGCACGGATTTAATTGGGATTGCGATTTATCAATCCTCTCGCGGGCTGGCTGAAGTTGAAATATCGTGTATGGAGTGTATAAGAAAGATATATGACTTTATAGATGGAATTGATGATATTATATATTCCGAAAAGGCTCGTAGACGATTCATATATGAATTATTGATCACACAATTATCATAATTATTTGTATGATAATTATATAAATATTTATATAATATCGTGATTTTTGTATTGTTGATATTATTTATTATACAATTATATAAACTGTCGGTAGATAGTATAGTGGTATTATATATATGTATACATATATAAATATAGTTATTGTGTATCAACGATGAATATAAAATTGAATACTAATTCGAGTACTTTGACATATATTTTTTATCTACTGTAGACAATTTTTCCACTCGAGACAGTTGTAGATCGTAGAACTTATTGGGACAAAATAGACCAGCCATGAAATTTATTTTCCTTCGTTTCTCTGTTTTCAAATAAATGTAAGAATTTATCAACAAAAAAAAATTGATTTTAACAATATTTTTTTATTAAAATTTTTCACAATCTTCACTCACTCCGACGAACCCTCGGAACAACACCTCCGAGAATTCGCAAAGATTTCGTAACTCCCCCCGCGGCTGTCGATAAAAAGTTCATTCTATATTCGGCCAACCGGGGGAAACTGCATCCACGGTGAGTGCCGGCCTCGCGGCGCAAAAACTTTTGCCGGCAAGAAGCGCGTTACTTCGTTACCATGCCCACAGCAGGAACCCGTCGTTTCGTCGGCCAACGTCCCACGAGTTACCGCTGCGTTTTTCAAACCTTAACTTTACAATAAATTTATGCTAATACCCACGTTCTCGGTAGAGTCTTCAACGATTCGACGACGCGCGAGATTGCATCTTCCAGCGAGCTACCGTCTTTTTTTTTTTCGCGATAACCACAATTCCGTCCAACGATCACGTGTCCAAAGTTGCTACTGCATAAAAGTTCCGAAGGTTCGAACACTCGAACGATAGAATCACACAATTATCGAATGCACCAACTCGATGTTGTACAACGAGGAGACATTTTTCCAGATCAAACGTGAATCATTCGAGAAGCGTATTTAAAATGCGATAACCTTTATCGAATTATTCGGTCGAACGTTTGAGGACAGAAAATGATGGAAATTCCGTTGAGGGTTGATTCTGAACCCAGCTGGGGGCGAATCGAATGGGGCAAATTGAATTTGTCGAAAACTCGTGCAGTCGTGGGACGCGAGGGATTCTCCGGTTCGCCCCGTATTCCTTGCTTATGTCCTTTTGGACGTGTGCGATTTTCCCCGGGGAAGAAAGAACGCACGCCCGGTATCTGAATGCGAAAGGGGTGGTTGGATTATTTTCAATATCGTCGGGTTGCATCGTGTTGTCACGTACCGCGTAACACCTTTCGTCGTTCTACGTTTTCGGATTTTTCCGATTTTTCTACTTTGTCTCTCTATCCCCAATGTCCGATGCAATAAATTCTATATTGCCATTAAAAACGTGACGTGCTCTTGTGCGCGCCTCAAACACGTTTGGGATTATTTTTTTGCGCAACACGTATTTTTCGGGGATCCGCGAAGATATGCCGATGCGTATTGGGACCGAAAAAAATATGTCGTTTGCATGTATCGCACATGTACCAAACTCGGGGCAATGCGTGGATCCGTGACGTCACGGAATGCCGAAGAAATGCGAACATCAAGCAATAACATTCAACGAATATCCTCTGTATTCGGGGTAGAATTGATCAATGCCGGGGATGAATATTCATTCAATGAAAATGTATTTGAAATACTTTTCTAAACGAATACCATTAATGACGGCGTTTAATTTAATTTTTACAAATGTTGGAACAATTGTATATAATTTAGATAAATTATTATTTTACGATGGATTTAAATATTTGATAGGAATTATAATCCATGATTGTTCAATAATGGAAGTATTTTTAATGCATTTTCCATCGAATAAAAGCCCATCCGTGTTTAACGATCTACTTGAAAACCATTTTAATTCGTTTCAAATTTCTTTATCGATAAATTACTCCGGAAAATAGTAAAAAATAATTTGTAATTTAATGTATGACGTTTTCCTTCATTCCCGTGATACATGAGATAGAAAAATGGGGGATGAAGATACTGACCGAAATAACGGAACCCGGCATAATTTCTTTATTATTTTTTTTTCAATCAATTCGATAGAGCGAACATGAAGCAATCACCATGATTATGAAAACGCTGTTTAAATATTGAAGAGGAAACTGGGGATAACTAGCAAGGATGACGAGAACCGAGAACAGTCGGGGGTGGCGGGAGGGGGCGGGGATCAGTTCTGGGCAACGTATAATGTACGTGTCTTTCTGGGTAATATTACTATCCTTCCGGAAATACAATATTTACATTAGTGGAAAAGCCGTAGAGTGAGTTCGTCGTGGCGCGGTGAATATATACCGGGTGTGGCGATGGGGATGCGTCTTGCGGTTGTGTGAGCCAGAAACCGCGGGAAAGGTCCAGGCGATTACGGTCCGCAGCGCGTCGCTGCACCACGCCAGAACGTTACGTGACCCAAATTCCGATGCAGTACACCTCGCGGTCACAATCCCCCTCTGATTCTTCCCCTCCGTGCGTCTGCGTCGGCAATTCATTATATCTTCACAATAAAATAGAGTATTAAATATTAACATCAACGCCATTTGATTTTATTGTAATATCGTTTGACTTAATTTCGTAGCGTGGGTATAATTTTTTTTTTTGGAATTATGAAAATAATTGAATAGATGACAAAGATAGATCTAAGTGACACAATTGAATTTTCATAATTTGTATACCATTTCGGAAATTATTTTTATATTCATTCGTATTTTTTAGATAATTCCCGATTCATTGATTCGTGAATGATTGATTGAATATTCTATCAATTTATCAATGAAGTATTACCAATTATTAGTAATTCATCACTGAATTTCTCTGCCAGTGGATATAATTCCATTAATCAATCGAATAATATTGGTGAAAAAAATAATTCCGAAATTTCTAAAAACAACAAAAGATCGTCCGAAAATAATTTCCGTAGATCGTTTACCGTATTTCGAACCACCCAGTATCCAACGACGTTGGAAAATGAAGATTTTGAAATCAAGATCCGACGATCGCACGACGCCCTTCATCAACCGACTGCGCCAACCCATCGTTAACACGAAATTCGGAAGCTCCATTACAGCAGCTACTTATATCCTCGACGGAAACGCTCTTCACGGTGGATCTCTGTGGCTGTTGGGTACACTGCTAAGTACGTCGAGAAGCTTGCCATCCGATGATTCGCAACTCCTGTAATACGTACTATCAACTTGTACACGCGTTCTCGCGACGAATCGCATTACCAGGGCGCAGTTGATAAGCGTGAGACAATTCGCTACGGGGTAGAAACGCCGCGTTTGTTACGTTACGAGACCCTCAACGGGCTTTGTTATCTGATATTCCTCATCGGGGTTTCGCTCTGCTGTCTCGTCTAGTTCTCAGCAATAACGATGTCATTACCGGAATATCGATCAATGCTAATTTTCATAAATTTCATCGGATTATAATCCACCCTCAGTCGCAGCACTAAAACTCAATTCAAATTCCTTGCTATTTCGTTTGTCAATTTTTTTTGTTTGTTTTTTCGATTTTTTTTTGTTCTTTCCCGTTGCAGAGAAAACCAATGCAGAAATTTTTCGGCCGTTATTCTTCTCGGCTCGTTACGCACGGCTGCCGGGGGCTAATGAATTGCTTAATTAATTTCCACACGGATGGCACAGAGGCGAGGGGAGATTTTCAAGCGCTAAATCAGTCGACGCCAGACTACGCCAACGCCGTGACCTGCTGACTCCGTGAGTGTACCGACCGGACACGAATCGGCTTCATGACGGAATGATCTCGGGATTTACATGTGAACGATCAAGATATTCCGGTAATATGAATTCTCGTAATTCGTGAGACGTCGAAATTAATCATATTCGTAAGGTCTCGTCCATTTGATTGAATTCGACCGAGTTATCTGATATCGAAATATATATTTAAAATAATACACACGCGCGCACACACGAGCACGAGATTTCTACCGTACAGACTGTATTCCGTACTACCGTAGTGACTGAATTGCAACTACGATTACAGGAAATTTGGAACGAAAACGAAACGCAATGTATTGATTTAAATACTTTACCTTTTTTATATTTTTTTATTTTTGTCGTTTCATTCGTATTAGAATCTCGAAAAAAAATGTAATAGATTATTAAATGGTTAGAAATATGCCTGAGATACAGAATATGTTCAAGGATGTTAAAATCAATAATTTTATATCGGACAATAATCTAATTGCTGAAGAAAAGGTCGTTTCGGCTAGAATTGCGGACTTCAAACTAATCAACAACTAGAATCCCCCTCGCTCAATCTTATGCATCTAAATTCTAGAGCTTTCGGATCAATCATGCTACAAATTATTCAATTCCGGTCCAGATTATCACATCTCACTTCTAAAAAACGATGATCCAGCAACGGGAAATAAACCAATAACATCACACCGCGACAACGAGTCTCCTCTAAAACGTGCTTATCTCAATCAATCGTCATCACAACTAACACATTACAAGTATAAACAGCTTAACATTCCGCACATCAAAACCCACGAAAGATCTATAAATTGCAATTAAACACGATTGTCCCTTGCTAATAACCATCGCAACTTACGCGGCGTCATGCTGATAATACATCCTTTCGGTTTAATTTCACGATGACGTGTCTACAGGATCGGCGACGATAGGACGGTGAAAAAAAAATTACCCATTGAATTAATTGTACCAGGTAGTCGTTATGCATAGCACTTATCTCGATGGACTCTCCGTGGGGTCTATGTGACGTCGTGCACTGAACCAACCAGGAAACAAGCAACCGAGTATAACCCACGACATATCCATAAAGTGTGTGTCGAAACAACGACGTTAACGAGGTTGGTCCGTCTTCCATTATCTGTTTCCCTCCCTTTCCATCTCTTTCTCTCTCACACGCACACTCCTCCACCCCACACACACACCCTCTCCCTCCGTCTCTCTATCGGTCCTGGCTGAAGAGCGTCGAGGCCGACCTCAAGGAAGTCCCCGTCCCCCGTTAACGGTCTAGCACGAGCATCTAGCTAGTGGCGTGGCAACGGCCCTTTAATCCTCGACAGCCGGAGGTAAACCGCGGACGGTCAAGCACATTCGACTACCGCCGTTGCATCGTCCTCTTCTACATACCCATCGAGAGCCCGGCGTCTGAACCCGGTTTCGTGGCCTAATTGAGTCTACCACAAGTGCACCAGTCCAGCAGCTCGTATGCACCGCACGCTGTCAGCCTTGACAGCTCTCCACAGTCGTTTACCTACTGAATAGCTCGTGGAATCTCCGCACGGTGCGGTGGCATCTCCGGACTTGGAAAATGTCAGGTTCGTCACGGTTCTTAATTCAGAAGTGCGGTGACCGGTAGACTAACGCCAGGAATCGAAAATTTTCGCTATTTCATTCATTTAACCTTCGTTCTGGCTGTGATTGAGCTTAACGATAACTTATTAGGGGCCTGAAACTTTCGGAATATTGAAATCTAGTTAATTTCCCGATTCTCGTTCCGATTTTCATTTTTATTCCATTTTTATTTTCGATTGCCAAGCGCTATTCCAATTTACCTCGTACGCGTCTTTAACGACTCCAAACAAGACGTTGCGTCGACGCTCCGAGCAATTATATCAACGCTTGAGCTATCTCGAGATTATGCTCGGGTTCAACCCCTGCGGTTCTTCGCGGTTTCATAACAAAGTCGTCGACGAGGGCGCGAGATGAGGTGCCTGAGCGTTTACCGCAAGACTTGTTCCGGATTCCGGAAGTCTCCATGAGCCCCGACGCCACATAGGGCCTGGAACGTGAGACCCCCGAGCCGCGTGAATGCACCGGTGTGTAAACTGCGCACACAGAGACTGACGAAGTCGCGTGCGGAAAGATAGAACCGGATGAGGGTTGGTGTTGAAGGCGCGAAGAGAGAGAGAGAGAGAGAGAGAGAGAGAGAGAGAGAAAGGAACAGGAAGAGAGGAAGTCTGACAAGAGCCATGTCTGGACGTTCTATCTGTATTTCCATCTTGCATCCTTCTGGGCTCATAACATTTCTCTCTTTCACTCGTGGTTCGAGACTCGAGAGGCTGTGGGCGGTATGTACGTCCAGAAGCGAGAGACATTAATTACTCTTATCTGAGCAAACAGCGGATCCGTTACGACACCCTCGCCGAGCCCGCGTTCACGGGACCCCTAACAGCATCGTGCAAACCCCTCCGGCTTGTCCCTTTCTATCAGCCTCTTACTTCCGTTCTACCGCTTTCTCTCTCACTCTCGATCTCTCTCTCTCTCTCTCTCTCTCTCTCTCTCTCTCTCTCTCTCTCTCTCTCTCTCTCTCTCTCTCTCTCTCTTTCTCTCTTTTTCTCTCTGGCTGCTATGGAACCTGTCCCCGTTCGGGAAACCTAAACCTTCGCCGCTTTCAATCTCACCACGAATCGTGTTGACCCATGGCCAACCTCGTCCCACCCCCCTGCGCCATCTCGACGACAGTCACAGTCACCTCTCTACTTTAGTGCTCCATGCTGCTGATACTTCGAAGGGCTTCTCGAGGTTTAAATATAGCGTGGGTGCCAACGTCGCCTGGTCCGTCACATATACTGCATTCGAGAATCATTATTTATGGTTTTTCGAAAAATCTATTCATGCCATGCCAGTATGGCTGAGGATTCGCTAATCCACCATTCACCTTCCACCTTCTCGAAATTTTCACTCGTAAATTCGCTGACCAAAACGCAAAACACTTTTCCAGATAAGCAACCAACAAGGAAACCAACGATTATCATCGAATCAACGGTTTCTCTCGAATTCATCCGCAAATTTCAAAACACTGGAATATTTTAATTCATTTGCTCGCGAATTAATGCGTATTACATCGCCCCAAGGTTCAACGTCTACTCTCGTTGTAATCCTGGGCGAACAGTTTCCTTTATCATGATTTTCCGTGTTGAAGCGAGGAAAGTTCTCGACTAACTTTACTCGTCGGATTGTTCTTGCGGCCAGCTTGGTTTATGTACGTTTCGAGTAACACAGTCAAACCGAATATGGTTGCGAATTATTCAAGAGCTTGACGTTGCAGTCGTATAACGGGAAAATGTGGCATTATATTCGGGACAACGTTGGTTATGGCATTTATTTGAAAGGTACTGCAACACTGGATTTCGTTACTGGCAAAAGAACGGTTGTGCAAGGATAGTCGTCGTCGTCGTCGACATATGCCAGGACGATGTATATATAAATATAGGGCGTTCTCCGTCACCCGGCTTTTCGGTCGCGATCACATGCTCCGGCGTCTACTTCCCCAGCGCGACACCTCACTCAGTTCGAAGCACCTACTCTAACATTCGCAACAAACTTTCGTTTCTTGCCAAATCCCCTTTGCTCGCACGACTCCATTACATCTAGAATGTGCTGCCACACTCGCACGAATTTCGTTCAAATAAGTCACGCCTCGTCTGCCGGGAAATTTTCCAAAACGACTTTAGCGGTAATGTACCAATTAAATTGGTTGCCCTCGAGTACGAAAAATCTTGTGCCATACAAGCTACGAAAAATTGCATCTCGGTAACTTCGACCGGGAGTTATAAATCTCGTAGCTTTATGAGACATTCTGGAGTCGTGCAAAATGTATTAATCAAGAGACCCGGGTTTGAGGTGCGGTGCTCGATCGCGCACTCGAAGGAAGTTCAAGGGGTTGCAATGGACGTGGGAAGGCTTCGTGGTAAAGCCTCGAAGATATCGTTTCCCTCGTCGTCAACGACGAACGAGAATTCGGCCACTTTGGCTCCGTTGGGAACGCTCCCAGAGCTTCCTAATTGCCCTCTCGCGCAGTCGTAACTGTTCCGAGACTTCGGGCATCGGACGAGTTTTATGATTACTCTTGAGCGAACATTTGTTATCCGTCTTTCTTTTTCTTTACACGTCTTTCTTCATCTTTATGACAGATTATCGCCGAACAAAAAAGTTATCGTCAAGAGCTTACCAATTTTTTTTATCCTTTCCATTTATATCTTGATGCAGTGGAATATAAAAATTAAGGAATTTGGAGGTTTCATTCACAAATCAACTAACGACCGCTTACGGTTTAATTCGTTCTCTTTTCGAATTATTGTAATGATAATCTATAAATATATTTTTATTATTTTTACGAATTAGTCGGTAAAATACGGAATATATATTTTTCGTTGTTTTTTAAGTGCAACAGTTGCATTTAATAAAGCGCGTACTTTGCGCGATCGAAAATAGCTACCAGCGTACTGATAGATAAGACTGTCTGAGGCTGTAGGCATTTGCGAAATACGCAACTCGTACGATTATATAAAACAAAGCTTGATCGGAGAGAACAACGTCTCCTGCTATCCCGCAAAGTTATTTATAACATTTTACCCACCGACGTCAACCCCTCTGTCGATTCGCGCTTCCTACAAGACACCGAGTTCTCTGACCATCTAGAAAGGTCTAAGCGAGAGCAACGTCGGTAAGGAGAACGCTCGGCTGAAAGCGGATAGAAAATTTGATTATACTGTAGATAATTCCAACGGTCGCTGTCACGCATTTTTCCATTAACGTCCCGTATTGCACCTAAGCCGTGTTAGATATACTCGAAACCGATGTCGCTATTCCGAACAGTCATTGATGAACGGAGTTCCTTTTACCTTCTTGCCCGATGGGAAAACCCATTACATACCCATCGAGTTTTCCAATTAAATTCAACGTCACGTTCACGCAACACCGACTAAACTACACTGCGTAGCTAACGCCTCTGACTCATACGAGCTACGCCATTTTTCGTTTGATATACATTAACCCTTTGTTGAAGAAAAATCCTATTTATAATGTTGAAACGGAATAAAGCGGGGCTTGAACGCAAAGATTTGGAATATCAATATCGAACGATATTAATACCTCGAATGTTCTATAAATTAACAATTACTGAAATAATTTGGAAAATTATAATCCATTAAGATTTTTCATCACTTTCATCAAAAGTACACTATACAGAACGCAAAGTTATGGAGTTTAGTGGAACGCAGAGAGTTGCGTTACGCAATCAATGACAAGTCTCTGATTAGTACTGCAGTATCATGTGTGCATTCGAGTACTCGGACCACCGTCGATGACGTTGGTTGAGACAGGTCGTGGTTGGCTCGAGCTGCTCGGTCGGATACTCCGTAGCCATGGAAATACAACGAGAGCGATAGACGAAGAGAAGGTTGGACGCGAAGAGTGGAAGGGCAAAATCAAAAGAGAGAGACGTCGAGCGACGAATGAAACGAGAACGAGGGAGATGAAAAGGGGTGGAAAGCTCGGCATATCGGAGGCCGGGTGGCATTGCAAGTGCCTCGTGTCCCAGTATTTCCCTTTTCGCATCCTGCAACAATGGCCCAGATATGCGGTCTCGTATCATGAATATTTAGCCCAACGAAGAGGAGGCCGAGAGAAGATCGTTGCACGATGCTGGTAGTTGTACGCTTCGTTCGAGAGCCGAAAGGGTTGAAGGAAAGTCGATGCGGAATTGTCAACGAACCCGGATGCTCGACAATCACAACCGGTGCGGCTAAGAGGTTTTATCCAAATCTCATTTGGAAAGAAAGTTAATGAACGAGGCAAAGGCCATTAGAGGTCGACCGTGATCTCATCTTTATGAGATGACATGAGAATTGATTTAATTTATTGATTTTAATCGAAATTGTTTAGTTATTTATTGATTCATTGATTTACTGACTTATTGATTTGTTGATTCTTTCATTCATTTATTCATTTATTTATTTATTTATTTATTCATTTATCCATTTATTCATTTATTCGTTTATTCATTTATTCATTTATTCATTTATTCATTTATTCATTTATTCATTTATTCATTTATTCATTTATTCATTTATTCATTTATTCATTTATTCATTTATTCATTTATTCATTTATTCATTTATTCATTTATTCATTTATTCATTTATTCATTTATTCATTTATTCATTTATTCATTTATTCATTTATTCATTTATTCATTTATTCATTTATTCATTTATTCATTTATTCATTTATTCATTTATTCATTTATTCATTTATTCATTTATTCATTTATTCATTTATTCATTTATTCATTTATTCATTTATTCATTTATTCATTTATTCATTTATTCATTTATTCATTTATTCATTTATTCATTTATTCATTTATTCATTTATTCATTTATTCATTTATTCATTTATTCATTTATTCATTTATTCATTTATTCATTTATTCATTTATTCATTTATTCATTTATTCATTTATTCATTTATTCATTTATTCATTTATTCATTTATTCATTTATTCATTTATTCATTTATTCATTTATTCATTTATTCATTTATTCATTTATTCATTTATTCATTTATTCATTTATTCAT
>OZ020169.1:10185495-10222995 GCA_963971145.1 Sussaba pulchella | reverse complement strand
TGTCTTACCGATTCTCTTCCATCCAAACCTCGACGATAAATCACTTCTAGCCGATACTTCGATCTATATTCGAGAGAAAATTCTAAATACGCCCGTTTGAAAAGAAAAAAAAACATTTACCACTACGAATGGAACGATACGTCGAGCGGATGCCAAATGTATTTCACGAACGTAATTGGAACGTTCCTCGATGTCGAATGACCGTGACTCTTGAATTAAAACAACAAAAAAGAAATTAAAAAATAAAAAGTAAAACAAAACCGCGCTATTCGATGGGAAATGTATGCTCGATTTTGCTTTGCATCGAAGGCCGAACGGTTGGTTGAGTAAACGATTGACCGCGAATTGGCGTGGCCGAATTACTAGCTCGTTTCCCCATCGTGTAACGTTCGTTACATCGCTAGGTTGGGTAATACATGCTCCGTTGACCCAGAAGACTGGAACGTTTCGGGTGGAAGCGTTCCGTGTCGTAGTGCCGAAGTACTACAATGTAGCTGTTGGAGCACACGCCATCTACGTCGCAACCCTTATTGGATTCTGAGAGAGGGTCTGTAGAGTGCAGTCTCATGGTAAACGCGAGGTTTATCCAGCGTGGTAGGCGTGTAGCAAGGTCGTTCGGAGTTTGGCTTGTCGACTATCCAATTCGGGCGGTACCATCTCTATATCTTGCTAAGCGAGCACTTCGCGGCGAATGGATTTGGAATCCTGGAAATGTTGTATTTTCCATGGATCGTGGATCTATGGTTTATTACACCGACCATCGCTGACGCCACGAAATCAACTAGATATTTATTTTTTTATTTATTTTTTTTATTGGGCATCATTTCTCGGTATTGAACAGCTCTTCTCGTGACTCTCTACGATTGTTTCTTTCGCTCTATCGGGATATAGAAACCCAGGAGAGCATCGTCTCAAGTACGAGATTTTTTTTTCTAATCGTAATAAAAGTATCATTTATATCTAGTAATTTGATATATGATAATTTCCAATGATTGGTGATTATTATTTTCATTGTTCTAAAATTGACGTATTGTGATTAATTCAGACCCAACGTCTGTCAAATATGCCCGCCATAAGCATCTGGAACGCAGCATCCGATGGCTCAAGAATTCAGAGCGATTCGGATTTCCGAAAGAGAAATAAATAAATTATCATTTAACCGACGAATGAAGGGTAAATCTTACAACCGGAGAAACTCGTCGCAACCCTTAACCTCCCCTCCCCAAACCGTTCCTTCATCGTATCCCCGTGACTTACATCCCCACGCACGAGTTTCCATCCAGCCCCAATCCTGTATGCACCACCGACGTCAGCGTCCGTCCCACCACCCTCTCTTCCCTCTCTTCGACACAAGCTCAAAATGTTACCACTGACGTTCCACCACCTGATACTCCATGTTACTGTTTGATACGAGCACGCAAATATACACGCAACCGCACATCGCCGAGTTTCTCATGCATACCATAAACAGTCTCGTGAACTTTAATTAAACCCCCCTCTCTCCTCTCAGTTATAGGTAAATTAATTCAGAGAGCAACCCACCTCCGTGTGTACTCCCTTTACGCCTAAACTCCGTGGCTCGCAGCGGCATTGCGAAGCACGTCTATCACCGGGGATACTTTGTTTACTGCTTTCCGTTTCAAACATTCGCCCTGCACACGTCCTGGACGTCGTGCGACCTCGATCAGCTCTTTGTCAACGTAGTCTGAGAGTGAACTCTATCGCGAACGATAGGTAAAATCATTAAAAACATAATACCGTGTTACTGATGTCACCCTACTTCTCATATTCGGTTCATTTGACATTTTCAAATTTATTTAGATGGCCGTGATGAGCGTAGGATTGCATTAATATTAATCCATTGATCGTGGAAATTCGCGATGTGAAAGTCACTAAATTTTCGTAGTCGTAAGGAGAGCATTGGAAGCTCAAAAAATGTCCAATTAGATTCGATCAACTGCTATTTGGCTCTGCATTATCAGAAATACATTACAAAAATGAATATAAGTGGACCATATATTTTTTTTCAATACACATTGGCCGAAAAAATTGGCCGAAGTGCGACTTTAAGTAATTTTCTGAGGTCCAAAAACGTTTCTGTATTTTTTTTCCGAAAAGCTGAGTCTCTTTTACATAGAAAACTTGGTCGAGACTATTTTTTTCTCTCATCAAAACTCGTTGAGAAATTAATGGAAAAAAAAAACTTGTATAATTCACAGAAAAGCCCATACAATTACCGCGAAAATAACCAAAGAAAAAATCTGGAAAAAAATGAGAGTCAAATTTCCGATGAAGACTTTCGTTTCTCAAAGTTGCAAAAAGATCCTGACTGACCCAAAGTCGGTACTGTATTTGGCCTACCCGCCCATATAATTTTTTTTTTATTTTTCGGGAAGTTTCGAAAAAATCTGAAGAAGTACGATATTTGCTCAGAGCAATAAAACGATCAAACACAAATGATTGATCGTAGCGAGCCCCTGCCAATGGAATTCGGTAGACCGTTGTTGCACGATTGGGCGAACGTTAAATCCACGCGGAATCGCACAGTGTCGTTTCGCCGTTCTGTCAATCCGTCATTCCTAATTTAAAGCTCGTTTAACGTTGACGATATTTTTTTGTCGGCACAGGTACGCTCGATGCCGCGAAAGTTCGCGTGTCGATATTCAATCCCTCACTCGAGACCAGGAAATGAAACATCACGCAGTAACGTATTTTTATATCTTTTTTTTATCTCTGTTCCACATTCGCGAAACAAACGATCACAGAATTATTGATTCAACGTACGTGTGTGTCCTCCGTTACGTAACCAGTGATTGCACGAATCAAGACTTTCCCAACTGCCGAGACATCTTCGACCTTTTTTTATCATCCAAAAATTCTTATTTCAATCCTCCAAATTAATTATTGTAGATTAAACGATCTTGTAATTTCTGTTGTAATCCAATTCCAGTTATTTATCTTGTGATTACTTTTGTTATTTATTTTGTGAATGCTTTTGTAATTGTTTTTCATAATTTCTTTCTAACAATTTTGTGAAATGCGCAATCATCGAAAAACGTTAGAAGTGTGTGCGAATCGCATCGACGAATTCCTCGATTGTTTTAACGTATATGCGTGACATACGTTCGCAATGAAAATTTCCTTTCGCGAGAGATCCGAAGTCCGGTACGAGTACATCGGCTCGAGGAACGACGAAGCGATGGACAAACACGGACTGGCGATCGACCCCGTGGCAAACTGACTGAATTATCGAATTTGCATTGTTTTACCGTGCATAGAATGTACGACGCTTCGGCGGATGTACGGCGAACCACCGGCAACGCCGTTGCTTTGATTGACAAACAGGGACATCGACGTGGACGCACGAGAATAACAATTGCTCGGGTAATACTAATGGCGGACGTCGAGTTGCCAACGATTCCGGTTAGTTTGCGGATTTCGTAACGTAACGAGCCTATCCACCTGCGCTATCCAAACCCGCGTTTTAGTTACGAGCAACCCCTGACTCAGGTACGTTCGCCCATGGACGTAGTGGAATCGGTGGTTAAATCCCATCCAAATATTAGGTTGTGCAATGAATTTCCGGGTTTCTTGCACTTTATTTTTTTTACCGCAAATTTGTGTGTTAGGTAACGTATGTATATTCCCCCTCGCAAGTTCTTTTCTTGCTCTACAAACCTATCTGCTTGAATTTTTCGTATTAATACGTTTTAATCAATTTTCGGGCTTTTGAAATGGAAGTTTCGGTTTTTCGATTTTCGATTTTTTATAATTATTCCTTATTATTTCTTTTTTATATATCTATCTATCTATCTATATATATTCAGTATATCCATCATTATAATATTTATTTATTCAACATTTTTCAGTCTTCTATTTTTATTATTCATTGCAACTATAATTACAACAAACAATAGAATCCATTGTAAAGCAATAATTCATCTAATTAATTTATAATTATCGCAGAAATATTAAAACTTATATCGTCAGACGATAATGCATCATCTATGCTCGTTTAAAAAAAATATTTCAAATAAATTTTAACTCGCCTCTCGTTTGTGGCAAACCAACGGAACAAACTCCCTCGGGTTGTAACGGAGAAGAGGCAACTCGGAGCACATCGTATTGTGGACACGTCAACTTAACTGCCTTCGTCCGCGGCACATTTATACCTCACGACGTACGTACGTACCTGACGGTAACCCAAACCTCGTTCTCCTTCGGTCCTCCTTTTCGCCACGTTTCACTTCCGTACCCATGGGGAAACTCTCTCAGCAGCGACGCGGCACTCCGGGGATGATAGCACACACAAAGCTTTGAGAAAGCGAACTCGGCTGCGAGAGTCGGATAGAACTAGACGGCGAATCCCAAGACAATTTGTCGAAGTAAGCAAAGGCTAATGAAGTGGTCGCCGGAAACTCTCACTTGCAACCACACAACCCAAGGTAACGCAACCAACCCCCCGGATGATTCGCAGCATGCGATTCCTTGTCCGCGTTGACGCGTTCTTACCCATGACCTACTGCTGTCGTCCGCGATTCTCATTAATCCATGTTGAATATTGTCGGCTTATCGAACCGTCTCTTTCGACAAACCGAAGATACGGAAAATCCGGCTCACGTTGCAGCGCTTTCGTAGCTATTTCTACGTTCTGATTCAGCAATAAAAAATTCATCGTGGATTTACGAAGCTCCGAGCGTATTTTAGTTTGGATTTTTTTTTATTTGAGGGGATGTCACGTGTACAGGGAAGTTATTCAGTGATTCGTTGTTGAAATTAAATATCGAGGGCCCGATCGGCTCACTCGGTCTAGGTCGACCGCGAGTAGGGCGGAGATTTAGGCTACCTAGCTATATAGAGTGCGGGTTATTTGGAAAGTCTCGATTGACGCGACGAAAGAGATCTCTCTGGACCTTCAAGAGCAAGAGGCGCTCAATAGTTTTCACATTTGTCACGCGATAGATTGTTCGAGTATATTTGACGGAGTCCTCGGCGTCGGATGAACGCTATCTGATCAGACTGAATGGATCAATTATCTCGATGGTTTTGAAGAACGACCACGAAATGGGTAAGAAAGATTCGTCGATGAAATTTCCGCCATCCGACGAACACGCCAAGGTCTAAAGATAAGTCTCACCCGTACGATTCGTGTATATGGGGAGAATTGTCGCGAATCGACTGATTGAAACCCTTCCGTCGCCCGATGTGGTCCATGATTATTTTTTTTAGTATCTACTGGATTCTACGACTTTATTAATTTTTTAAAAGATTTTTTCGACGAATATCAATCGTTATTTCTGTTCAATTATTATTTATATATCTCCAGAAAGAACAGGGATGAGAGAGAGAAAGAATAAATACCTGCGTCCGCGTGAAAGAATATTTTTAAATAAATTTCTTGTTATATCTGGAAATCTATCCATAAACATTCTATTCCTGTTCGATTGATAAATTAAATAACAAAATGAATATAAAAATATTACAGTGTTGAGTTTATGATCAAATCAATAGCTAACCGATTCAGCACAAATAATTGCAATTAAAAAAAAATCTAGCTCATCCTCATCCACATTATTTACGATGATTCATCAAAATTTCCATGCGTTTCAATTTTCACGGACAAAACTTTTGTTAACGATTTATGCAATATGAGATCAAACCTTCACGATCATTTATTCCACGTTTCGGATGTCATCGTGATCCACGATAGTTTACAAACCCTTCTGCGGCGTTGCCGAGAAAATATTTTACACAAAATGACTTCGTTTGAGATTATATCGGAATAGAATGAAAAGTGGTGGATGATATTGCGAGTCCCGAAGGAACGAAGGAATCCGCACTCCAGGAAAGAATCGTAGTCGACGCTGTTGTTTTTTCTTATTTTTCTTTTTTGGAAATGACGATGCTGAAAAACATTCAACGAGTACCAACCGACGGAAAGAAACAGGGTCGCACCCCGGCACTCGTTACCCGTCGTGTTGGAAGAGTAACTTTTATTCTCATACACAATAATGCAACGTCTCGCTTCCTCGTACGGTGATCCCATTCAACGTATCTCCTTCGCTCACGTCCGGCTCACGACGAGCGAGGTTTGACCCTGTCTCTCACTCGGCATCCGCGTTATCCCTAGCTCCGGGAAAAGAGAGACGAGCTCGCTTGGAAAAGAGGGCGAACGAGAATACGCGCGAAAGGTGCAATCGCCAGCGGCGTCTTTTGTCTTGACTTTTATTAAGCGCCATTTTTCAGGCGCCCGCTTTAATAACGCGCTCTCGTGAGATGTAAAAAAAAAAAAAAGCTCAAGCCAGGATAGCGTTGCTTTCCGAGCTGTCAAGCTCTCTTCTGTCACGCATACTTCGCTGTGTGCCCTTTCGTGTTAACCCTTCTGTTCTGGTCTCGTTCTTTGCTTTTTTTTTTGTTTGTATTTTTTCTTTTTATCGTTGTTTTCTTTTTTCTAATCTCGATGGTTGGACCATCGTGTAATGTAAATTTCTTCGTACGAGCTTTCGGTGTTAAAAAAATCGAGATCGATGATCGATGGACGACGGAGGGAAATGCGAAAATGTCAGCCAACTTAAAAATGTATGTTTTGGAATTGATATTTCAAAAAATGGTCGTAAACTTTTAGTAACTCGTTGTTATTTCAATGCACGTAGATGTATATCATGTCCTGTAAATATTTTATATGATTCTTCGACCAGGGGAAAGCCAATGATCCGAACTGCCGGACGAAACGCACGAATTTCGGCCAATCTACATATTTGTAAATTTTTCGTATTATATATTTTTTAAAAACGTCGCAAGGCTTTCGTAATTCGTTATTATTTCAATTCAACACGCGAGAGCCTATCTTTGAAAATCGTCGATAGCGTTTCCGATTTCCCAGCCCTTCACTGTCGAGTCTCTACAAAAACAACAAAGGAAGTCAACGTAATAGCAACGAAAAGAAATCCTTCCTACTCTTTACCGAGTCCTCACTCGTCTGCTTCGACCAACCATTTTCCAAACACCTTCTCACCGTCGCGTTTACTTCCACTCCACGGCAACAACAAAAAAACTTCCCCCTCAACAATCCCATCTTCTTTTCCGGCTACGCGCGACCCTCCACCCACGATTTCGAGCACCCACTTCGATTAATTCGATTCGAAGCGATCAAACAACAGTGTTGAAATCGACAATCGTGGAAAAAGAGATTTCGCGCGAAAAATCCAAGGTGAAAAGAAAGATTTGAAAGTATCGTGACGAAATAGACGGGAAAGTTGATAGAGAGACGGTGATTCTCACGATGCTCAAGGGGTCTGTGAGGATCTTCGACGATGGGTTTTTCACTGGTTCTTACGGTTTCGTCGTACCTGGAAGACGATCAGCCGGCGGGTTTGGCGGACGTTATAGAGCCCGGGGTTGAATCGAAGCGACGGAGCTGAAGAGGAGAACCGAGAGGCAGCTGTGAAAACAGGGGAGGAGAGAGGTAGGAGGCGGGAGTTTGATAGACGACGCTCTGGTTCTCGATTGCAGATGCTACCCCCACGGAGTTATCCTCACGGCGGGTTTCGATCCGAGCTTTCCAACTTGTCCACGTGAACCTTTCCTCACTCCTCGCTCTTGTACTCGTTCTTCTCTCGCAGTTTCTCGTCTCACCGACAATTTTCAACCCTCCTTTCCTCTTCTCCTTCGCACGTGAGAAAAGCCTTCTTATTCTTGAATGGTTCTCGGCCCAACAACGTCATCGCCAACGTCGCAGGCGGTCGCGGGAAGGTTAACGTTGGATCGGAGGTTCACAGGGGTAGGGGGAAAAGCTTTCGCCAATCGCAATTATATCTCGGCTAATTGCCAGTTAGCCGCACGTCATCGAGGACCGGCTCTCACCGACGATAGCCCTCTCGTATGGTCGGTATGCCGCAATCTTTCATCTTTGTCGAACCTTCGAAAACTTGGGAACGTCGAGGTTCGATATTGAGCCGTTTCGACGTTTCCGGAAATCATTCCCTTCTTGGGTCGGGAACGTTTATCACGATTATCCCGTCGAGTTGTCGGGGATTGGCCGACGTCGTGATATAATTTATGGAGAGATTGCAGAATACGTCTTCTATCTGCATTTTGAAATATATTCCCGAGTAGCCGAGTTGTAACAATGGTGGGTTATTAGTTTCTTTGCAGACTAGATTGTGCAAATACTTGTTAGAGTTTTTCCAAGTTTATTTTGTATTTTTGCCAGGGACGAAGGGATATTATCGATGTTAGACAATTTTTGTTCGGTCGACTCTCGATTTCTCTTTCGACCTAATTTTATAACAATTTATCTTTTTTTTCTTAATTAAGATTATAAAATCTTAATTAAAAATAAACCGACTGACAAAAAGCCAGTAACGTTGCTGCTTTTTACCAATTCTACATCCGATGCTCCGTCGAATATTTTTTTTCCTCATCTGCACGCTGTTTTATTTCTCATTTACTCGATGAAAGACCGTGAACGATTTCATCTTTGCGCCCGACGTTGCAGCTTTCCGGCCCCAAAGCTCGAGCACACCCGCTCCTGATTAATTCGATCCAAAGTCGTCGGACGATCAACGAACAGAATCGAGCCTGTGAATCGAACAAGGAAACTTCGTGCAACGATCTACGACGTAAAAAAAAACACACGCAAAAATTCGGAAGCTGCAACGCAATAAACGCCATACATGAAGGGAATTTCTCGACACGTAATTCGGCAATTTTTCATCCATGAAGATCGTAACCCGCTCGAGACAAACGAAACAAAAAAAAAATTCAAAAATTTTAGATTCAGATTTTCGTGGAATACGATTCCAAATTCGTCGTAAAAACGTGGATCCGGCGGATACTGAGAACGACGCATGATATTGCTTCGATATAAGTGGGCCTGGCCGGTCTAGTACGTATGGAAATTGCACGAAAATTTGAATATTGTAATCAGTGGCACGAGAACGACCATCGCTGCTTTGGTTATATATCTACGAGCGGGAGAAACGAGGGCCCGAGTTTCAAGCGTATTTTACACGATTAGAATATTCCGAAGATAAGACATCCAATGTCTGTTATTAAAGGTCTCGTTCGTTCGCGTATAACATTTCGCTGTTCCACTTCGCACGGTTACGTTCTTGGTAATAAACCGGAATTCGAGAAACCCATGGATTTCGTTGGGTGCAGCGATGTGGTTATCGAGCGGATGTTGATGAAGACCGATAGATAGGTTATTTCTCGGTGTTGAACCTGTGAAATGTGTTCTTAGACAGGTGCGTTACTCCGTGGAACCTAATTTCGAATCTGCACGCGGTTCAGCGGTAAACCGAGCTGTCACTGACACTAACGAGACGGTAACTGCGTCGGATATGTGATCTTACGGGTGTTCTCGAAGATGACATCTAACCGTGGCAAGTCCGAAAGGCAATGGCGTCAAACATCAATTTTGCTTTCAGACTCATTCATAATTTACAGAAATATTTATGTATCTATTTAGGTATTTATCTTGTATTTCTCATTCGTTCTATTTAGGGTTCTTGTGTTGTATATTCATTTATACATGGTTTATTCATTTTTATTCATTTCAATGACATCCATATGACATATTTTTGAATAAACAAAATATATATGAAATAGGTATATCAATTTGTCTCTCTTTTTCATTTATATTTATCTCTGATGTAAATTAAAAATTATATATAACCGCTCCGTTCCAAATTTCAATCAAATCGAGCCAACAATTTTCTAGCAAAATATTTGTAATTCAATTTGAAAAAAATCGTGCATTTGATTATTTGATTGCCAAAAAAATTGAAAATTGCTTGGAAGAAAAAAGTTGAAGAAAAAAAACAGCACCGAATACTGTATAATGAATCGTCTATCTAGCATCTCAATAGTCAGTTGTGAAGTACACACTGCTTCAAGGCTTCATGACGTGGAAAGCTTGAACTATCCTCTACCGTATTACACTGTGAATATTGTCCCGTTCAATTTACCAGGGTACCTATATGAAATCCTCAACCATATACACTGTTTATCGGTTCGTAGCTTCTAACGCAACGGTATCGTAATTGCCGCCCTTTCTCATTATGGGCTGAATATCGAGACCAGGTTGGACCACCGTACCATCAACCCCGGCGTCTCTTAGAACGCTTTTCCTATGCTATGCCCCCATGCATACGTAATACGCTACGCCCTCATTTGATACCTTCGTAGTTCAATTTTCTCGTTAAATCCCAGCCGAATGACTATCATAGATTGCATCCCAGAAAGCTCACTCGACGATACATTTAATTACGATTGCTGAATTTAAAAAAAAAAAATTGATACCGTGAAGTAGGTATACTTTGCTGCGATTTTTGCCGACATTTTTTATAATTTCCATTTTTTCCCAGGTTTTCCCATAGACTATTTCAGTTCCTCCAGAACACATAGAAAGGTATAGTCATTAAACGACAAAAATGAAAAAAAAAATATTGCGGAGCAAACTTACCCGACCAGGAGCAAAGTACACCCACTTTACGGCATCAATACACAAGTACTATGCACAAGTAGTAAACAATTTTTCGAATATCTTCATCAATTATTTTTATTTTTATTTACATCTTATCTTACATATTATTTTATTTACTTATTTTTTTTTTTTTTTGCTTATTTTTATTTACATCTTTCGAATCCGTTTCGTCGTCAATTATACGGTCCTTGTTTGTGATTGAGTCGTTGTTATCCGCTCTATCGGTCAATTCTTCTCCGTCAGCTCGTCCTTCAATTAGTCTCATCAGCGTTCTCGCGAAGAGCCGTAGTTGTGCCAATTACAAATGCTTTAGTTAGCACGAGCAATAATTTTCTCGGTTGTACGTAAAATCGGCCGGTCTGACAAACGATTATGCAAATATACGATGAGAGACCGTCGGGTTTTCCCCGAATGATTTAGGCCCAGCGCGAAAAGCGGTAATGCACGGTGACGTGAAACAGGCGTAGCGTGAGTGGGAATCGTTACGAGAGTTGATAGTAGCCGGTTGGGGTAGGTCTCGCGCGGAGGGAAAGGGTTGAAAGCCCAATAGAGTGGACTGAATCGAATGAATGGGATTGAATCCGGCACAGGAAGTGAGAGAAAAGCTATAAATCAGTTGGATAATGGACTGGGTCGAGTAAAATTCGTCGTGTGTGTACGTAACGTTACGTTTCAGAACGTTCGCGTTCAACGATATTCAAGAAACGAGCTCTTCTACCCTCACTCGTGAGCGTTGAATGAAATATACGTTGTTGTAAAACTGAAAGACGAAAGAAAAAAAAAGAAAACGTATCTGGAACATATTTTAGTACATTTTAGTAACGCATGGAGGGTTCAAAGAGTCAGCAAAAATGATTATTAATAACTCAAAGATGAGCTGAAATAATTCAAAGCATCGTTTAGTATTATAAAGCACTCGTGTGTTTATTTTTTCAGTCGATATATGGAGAGGGACGTCTGAAATCACGGGATTGAAAACCCCTTTATCACCCGATGTGGTCGATGATTTTGTTAATTATCTTTCGAATCCTACGATAGCACTAATTTTTTTCTAGATTTTTTAGACCATCCCTTCACCTCGATCTTCCTTCTACTGAGGGGTAACTGCTATTTCCGCCATTGCAAATTGGATGATATTTTTTTTCCCACAGGATTTATCGAAATTGATGATCATTTTTCGTATAATTGGAGTAGGCATCGCGTTTCTAATATTTTTTTTTTCTTCTCAATTTGGAAAAAATTCGAGTTTTTCTCTACCGATATCCATACGTTGGAGGAAAACCGAGCAGTAAGAATTTCGAGACCCATCCCACAATTCGACCTTATTTAATACCGTCGAGTTCACGTGCGCTTTATCATCGACCGGAAAGACGGATACCTTTCGCCCGCTTTGTTTGGGATCTCCAATAGCGACCGAAAAGATGAATGCATCTCACCCAGCTCGTTCGGGATCTGCAATATCGACCGAAGGCATTGAGACAATTTTTGTAGTTCGCGATTAGCCCGTCGCGATACAGCGCCAAGCTGTGTAATCAAAGACGAGAACACGCGATAATGTAAAACCCCAACGCTGCGCATCTTCCTACTCATCATCGAGCGATACCAATTCCTCAAATGACTACGGATTGCCATTGAGCCCATTTTTTTTGTTCAAAATCCTTCGTCTTCCCCGACGCGGACACCCGGTATATCATCGGTAAATAAAAAATAGATTCCTTCGCAATCCGAACGAATCTACATTACCATCAACCAACCGACCGAACCTGCGATCGAGAACACTATCCGACGTTCCATGAAGATCAAGAATGATCTAAAACGAGCATCATCGACGTTCCCGGCATCACGTAATTCCATTGGAGATGAAATGCCGTGTTGCCTCCTCCACCAGCAGGTTTCTCCGTTCGTCGGTTCGCACGAAGAAACCTAGAATAGGTCGCGCTTAAAATTCCATCACGTCAAAAATTGTTTACATCCGTCGGAAATTAATCACTTCCCGTTCATCCGGACCAATGTCTAATTGCGATCCGACCGACGTCATAGCTCCGAGTGACGATAATTTCGATTATTTATTCAAAATCGTATTGATCGGTGACTGCAGCACGGGAAAAACATGCGTGGTTCAGAGATTCAGATCGGGAACTTTCATCGAACGTCACGGAACTACTATCGGGGTCGATTTTTCAATGAAAACCGTCATGGTGGACGGAAAGAGAGTCAAGGTCAGTCATTGACAATACGATAATTCGAAAAAAAAATCAAAAAAGACAACAATAAAATTAGAATACATTTTTTATTTCGTCGTCTTCGATACGTGGATTAGTCATCGTTCTTTTGGTATTCGTAACGCGATTCTCGCGAGCCTTGAGAACGATTGTCGCAGGACGGAAAATTTAAAGGCGGCAATCAACGAACGCGGGCTATATAGTGCGAATGATTAATTCTTCCGTGACAAATGAAACGAATATTCGTTGGAAAGTTGTGCGTTTGCGCGGAACTAGTGATACGAAGCTCATGCGTGGCGATATACGAGTGCGGGTGCACTCCGAGTTATTGACACATATCGTAAGCGTGACTTAAGCGAGGCCGATGAGTTCCAAGTTTGTCCGCGCATGGATGTGGCGCGTCGATCGAGAAGGCCGGGGTATGACAGAGAAAGGCGGAGAATACGGAAAATTCACGAAGGATCCGATAAGACTTGCGGATGCAGAGCTATTTTTATCTAGTCACACTCTATATAATATATTTTATATGCATTATATACAGTGTGGCGCAAAAACAGCTCCGCATCCGCTAATTTGAATGAATCCTTATTGAAGCAGGTTAGAAAAGGCGAATTTTCGTGAAATAGCCTCGCGCATGCGCATCTCGCAAGCCTCTCGTCGCACTAGCGACCTCCAGCGGCGGAAAATGTTGCCTCGATCATGACACGGCGCCCAAGGCCCAAGATCAAACGTCAACACGCTTAAATCTCAACACGTGGCGCGCCCTCCCGCCGCGCTTTCGAACGATTTATCATTGAATCTTGCATTGAAATTCAAATTCATATCCTGAATATTCAAAAATGCGGCAAAACCGTAATTATGCGTTCAGAAATAATTCCGCTTCTTTGGACACTTAAAAGTAACGAGGAATATGACACGATAAAATGTTGTCACGATGAAACGTTATGACTGCGAAAATTATCGAGTTGAACGAAAAAAAATTTTTTTTTTTTGCGAACTGTATTTAAAAATGTACTTTGTACGTGTTCGCAGTTACAAATATGGGACACCGCCGGGCATGAGAAATTTCGAACGATAACGCAGAGCTATTACAGATCGGCCAATGGAATAATCGTCGGTAAATATATCATACTTGTGGTTAGTGTCTCGTATATTGTTAGATTCGATGAAAAAACGAGTGACGATATGATTTTTAAACTATCGTTTCAGTCTACGATATAACGAATCGAGCGAGTTTTTTGAGCCTACAGAGATGGGTTGAAGAAATACGTAGATACACGTCTTCTCACGTTGTATTGATCTTAGTCGGTAAGTTTTCTCAAAAATAATACGAATTTCCCATCAATAAGATTTGTTTTAATCCCCGACATCGAGAAGCCGGGGATTAATAAAAAAAAAAAGTAAAAATTGAATGGAGAACAAAATTGTTTTAAGGTAACAAATGTGACCTCGAAGATTTACGAGAAGTCGAAAAAAAAGAAGCCGAAGCCGTATGCCAATGTCTTCCGGAAATACTTCACGTAGTCGAAACATCGGCCAAAGAAAACAAAAATATAGATACCATTTTTTATTACATGGCGTCGGAGCTAAAGGTGATGCACTTATACGCGTTATTGCGGCACTTATACGCGTTATTGCGGCACTTTCACAAATTTTCTCATCATGCAAGTTCATCCACACATTTTTTTTCTTCTTTTTCTTTCAGAAGCGGCATGAAAATCGTCAGCTCAAACCAAACCCCGACGTCGTTAAACTCGGTAGCGGCCGAGAACTCACCTCGTGTTCCGGCTGTTCTTACAGGATGTCCTGAATCCATCTCAAACTTTCTAAAAAAAAAAAAAAAAAAAATTAAAAAAAAAACAATTCGTCGGAATCTGCAAGAATGAAAATCTCACGAAACATCTGAATACGCGTTTCGAACGATGTTCGAGCATAGTTGATTAAAAAATAATTATATTCCGGTACTCATGACAACCAAAGACGATTATTATATTCCCATTGATCAATCGAAAATCCATAATCCGTCGAACGATCGAAGAGCGCGAAATTTAAATGCATTTGAATTAACGCTTGACGATAGAAATAAATGACTCGCAGCGATACTACGCATCATTTGATCGCAAAAACGATGAGTGCTGTGCAAAAAATAGTCGTAACCGTGATCGAGGAGCCTCACCTTATCACCTCGATTGAATATTACAGTCACGATTTATTTGTCGCATTTTTTCCCCGACGTTCGAATCTTGATACATAAAACATGGAAAAAATCGAGCCTTTCGCTTCACGTAAAACATCTTCTTTTTTTTTCCTCTTATCTTTATCATATTCCGAGCCAAATGACAATTTAAAGGCGACGTTTTCCATCGAACATTCTATTCGATTTCTTTCGAGCGATCGACGAGAATTAAATAGAAAGATACGTCGAGTAATTGGAGAGCTTTCGTAAAAAATGTAATTTTTTTTCCAACGCGAACTAACTCACCTTCTTCGTGAATTATTTAATATATGATATAACATGACATTATTAATCGCAGAAACGTACGTTTATATATATATATATTTTTGTAACACCACTCGATGTTAGACAAGATTAGTCCAAACTTGAGCAGGATGCTGAATTTCATAACGAATCTCCAACG
The DNA here is from genome assembly GCA_963971145.1 of Sussaba pulchella. Classification (NCBI taxonomy): domain Eukaryota; kingdom Metazoa; phylum Arthropoda; class Insecta; order Hymenoptera; family Ichneumonidae; genus Sussaba; species Sussaba pulchella. The sequence goes on along the minus strand of OZ020169.1, from coordinate 10,207,645 downwards.
CACCTTAAGATTTTAATTTATTATTGTTAATTAATTAATTTAAGCATCAAAACTTTTCAGATATTGTAATAACATAAGGATTTAAAAAAATATACCTTAGCGGTTGACGGTTATAGAATTTTTAAAGTCGATAAGAAAAAAAATATTGTTGAACCATAGACTTTTCGATCTTTATCACCCGAATTTTCGTCTGAATGTCGTGACCGGAACAATTGGAAAGAGTGTGATTAAAATTTGAAAAAAAATCTTCATCCGACGAACAAAATTATTCAACATAAAATATATTTTCAAAAGAAAATAATAAATCAACAATTTTACACAACCTTCACCCCGTTTTCGTCGCGATATCGCAAACACGTAATGCTTTATTCGTTATCAATGTCATGATGCACGTTTGGGAGTTCAACTCCCAACAAGTGTTCGGCTACTTTGGAAATTATCGTAATGCTTATGATCGGTACAATTCTTGCGCGTTCTGGTGCTTATGAGGTAAATTCATTCCTGAGCTCTTAGGTTTATTAGCAATTTGTTTATTTTATTTTTTTCTGTTTTTTTTTTTTTTAAACTTTGTTTCTTACTAACAGACGAGTTCACAGGTACACCGTGTGATCAAAGTATTACTATTAATCGGCCTCTTTCGTCGCCATTTTGTTGTTGTTTCTGTTCTTCTACATTCGATAGTAAACATTGGCGTTCAAATACTGCAGGATTTAATATGAAGATTATTAACTTAACTTTGGAGCGGAAAACGTGTGATAATTGTTTTTTCTTTTGTTTTGCTTTTAATGTACCGCACGATGAAAATCGATCGATGATTCATTTGGCAATTATATTACACGATCGCGATAATTGTAAGGCACACATTTGTAAAACGCATTTGTAGAAAAAGAAATAAATTTCAGTCTGATATTTATTAATCGCGTATTTTTTGTCATGAAAAAATCATTACAAAATTTCGTTATTTTTTTTTTGCCAGTGGTATCAATTTTTCGAGAAGGAGATGCGAGGAAAAAAACTATCCCGATTGTTTTGTTATCTGATATTGGCAGTGAAAGAACGGTGAATACATTTTTCAAAGCAAACTTCGACGAGTATATATATATATATATTTTTTTTTAATTTCTTGTCCAAAATATTGTGTTGGATTATGGGTCGATCGTGCAGAATACTCCGACACCCTAATTTTCATTTTTAAATTCTCGCTGTTATCATTGAAGTATAAAAATCGAAGGAATACAAATTATCGATCGTTAAGGACGTAGAAAATAAATAACACGTTATTCTCTGAAGAATTACATCGTAGATCGTTCACCAGAATATGAGAAGGCCGGAATTCACGTTAAACATGTCATGTTGAGCTTTGTGAATTGCAATTCTGATTTTTCTTATTCGATGTACAGCGAAACCTCACCTAACTTGCGTAATTCGGAGCTGTACCTAATTTATCTTCTGATTTAGGCAATAGCAACGGATAAGGTTTCACTCCATGCATTATATGTATAATACATATATTTATATATTACACGTTCTTTTTTATAATACTTTTATCAACTATTAAAATAAATCCATCATTCATCGAAATAATTCGGTTTTGTTTTTTCCATCAACGCTACACTCTTAATCACCAAAAAAAAAAAATAATCAAAACCATAACATCCGCCCTCGAACTGCGTCGCAACAAGCGTAGAAGTATTTCATACAAACAGAACAGTCGCCTTGTCGAACATTACGGAGGCGTAGAATTGAATCATAAAAATCTGAACAAAAATCTTTGATAATATACACCGATAAGGCATTTGTCGTATGCGACAAACTAGACGTTTCGTCAACCTAAATTTATTTTCAATCCTAGGCCCCCCCCCTCACCCTTTCTCAGTTATGCGCCCAATGGAAAAAATTGTAGAATAAAAATTGAAAAATATTGAACATGTTTTTCTTCCGCATTATTTTTTAACAAGAATTATTTCGTCAAAGTCACTCTCTTGTAGGTCCTTCTGTACTTATCGTCAATTCCTTGAAGATAATACGTTCCGGGAAACATTTGTTCGGTCGAACTTTCAGGTGCAAAAGGAACGGTGTGGCAAGTTTGTTCCCGCGTTGCCAAAATTTTTGTATAATCTTTGGGTGAAATTTTTTTACGAGATTCCAAATGTGGTTTGACGTAGGACAGATGGGATACCAATTTTCGTAATGCAGAATCTTCGCCGACGTCCTTGGATATCGTTATCGAGTACATGGTCGAGGCTAATCCCGAACCGTAAGAAAATATGCCTACTTTGCTGTTGGCCAATCGTTCGACGGGCTTTTCGATGAGCAACGAAACCAGTCCAGAATAAACCGAAGGAGTGTACATGTTTCCCACTTGATTGGCGATCAGCAAGCTCGGCAAAGTTCTCGCTTTGTAATCTTCGCTGCTCGACGTCAAAAATGCTTTTTCCACGTCTCTGTCGAAATAAGTGTCTTCGAGTTTTACGCCGTGAAACTTGGCGACGTCCGCGTATCGGTCGTCGAGTTTAGTCTTGGGCGTATTGAGAAAATCTACGAAGGCCAATCTGGCGAACGATTTTTGTACCAATTTGCAGTACGGCGAGTGAAACAGCAGAGCGTCGAAATTTTTGAGCGTCAGTTGGTGGTCGGCGTTTTTTAGTTTGGCTTTTCTGAGATAGCCGTTGTAGCAAGCGTCCAGAGAACTGAGATAACATTGAATGGACAATTTGCCGTCGACGACGGGGTATTCGGATCGAAGATCGGGTTTGTAAAAATCGTAAGCGTGTCGCATGCAAGAAGCTCGATGGCCTCGATCGAAAACTAGAGGAGCGTCGGGTCCTATTATCATCGCTACAGCTCCGGCGCCTCCGGTGGGTCTCGCACTGCCGGCGGAGTAAACCGCGTTGTCAGCGGCGACTACCATGGCCAATCGCCCATCCCAAGCGCTGCTCTCGACCCATGAAATGGCGTTGAAAACAGCGGCGGTACCTCCGTAACAGGCGTTCGTGGAGTCGACGCCTTCGATGTCGGTCGAACCGGACGGTTCGAACAGCTGCATAAGCACCGACTTCACCGACTTGCTCTTGTCCACAACAGTCTCCGTTCCGACCTCCAATCTTCCTATCTCACGGGGTTCTATGGCCCAACGATCCAGCAGACGATGTACCACCGTCAGACACAGAGAATTTATGTCTTCCCGATCGTCGCAAAATCCCATTTTCGATTGTCCCAAACCGATCGTGTACTTGCCCGCGGAAACTCCATCGAACTTTTCCAATTCCGTTTGATCCACGTACTGCGCCGGAAAGTACAATTCAATCGCTCTGATTCCTACGTTCTTCGGCCACATTTTTCGAGGTTAGAATCGTTTGTTTTTTTTCCGTTTTTCTCTTTCGTTTGTTCCAAAATACGTTTTTTTCTGGTGAAGTTTCGTTCATTCAAACTGCATCGAACGTTATATCGTCAATCGTCGGCTCTTTACATAACGCGATCCTCGAAAAACAACGAACAGATTTTTTTTTTTCCGGAATAACGTCTCGATATTTTAACCAACAAAATCAAATTTCACGAAAAATTAAAAAAATTAAAATAAAAACAAACAAAAAATAATTATTTTCTCATCGATATTGGATCGATGGGAGAGAAAAGAATTTACGACGACACTGATCGAAGAGTGAAGTATTTTTTTCTACTTCTAACGGTTCGTCGCGTACGCGAGAGAGAATGGTTTTAGTCCGGCAAGTGTGAGAATTGAGGTTAAAAGTGAAACTTTAACGAGCGAAAATTCCGGTCACTGGGTTGACTTCCGAGTTTTGGACGGGTCCGTTGGTTAGCCCTCTCCTCGCTATGTTTCGACGATAAACGGATGAGGACGATCGTAGCCTGGTCTCCACGACGACGAGCTTCTCTCGTGGAAATGTAATAACATACTACGATCTCGGGGACGTAACACGCCGATCTTAAAGCGCGTTCCGCTCCGACGTCAAACGCGAAACTGTAAATTCCTTCGTAACCTGCTAAAATCCGAACTCACGATAGTGGGGACATCAATTTGCATATACATAGAACGTGTTCTATTCCACGTTCAAACGGACGACGTCGTTGAGCCATGAATGCGTCATAAATACGCAGATTTTGGTCAAACCGTCGCTGAGAAATCAACTGATATCCTCAAGCATTTTAATCTTCGATACTTTAATGTCGAATAAACTCATTGAATTATCATAAACCGGCAAAAAGCAATTTTCGTTCCTCTATGACAGCTGTTTTATTAATCGATGACGTTGAAATTTCAAAATACCGAATGCAATTGAATCTTCGACAATTTCTTCGCATTTTCTTCCCAACTCTATGAATTCTCGACTTTGATAAGGAATAAAAAATGAAATTCGTCATTATTTTAAACTTTTTTCTGTAACTAATCATCGAATAAGGTATAAAAGAATTTTTGTATATTTTTGGACACAAACCGAGATTGAAAAACACCTAAGAAGAGATTGTACCAATGATAATTATTATACGTTTATTGTGCTTGAGCGAAAGTTGACTGAAGGGTCATTTTCTTTTCTCAGGGCTTTGTGAATGGCGTATCAACGACGATCGGAAGACAAATTCGTGTCTTTCTTCGAACGGTAATGCCCGACAAAAGAAAAAAAAATCCACCCACAAAGCACAGAATTATTGAGTAATTCGTGCACAAAGAATATATATATTTTTTTTTTAAACCTCGTTCTTACCGACGTTTATCGTCTATTATCGCATCGGCGATGATATCATTGACGCGACCTCTGCTCCAGATGTAACCCGTTGTATCTGATGCAAATGCGAGTTTAAATTCGTAACATTTGACTTCCAGAATTCCGTCTGGTATTTAAATAAACGAGTTCTATTCAATGTTCGTCGTTCTTGATTATTTTTCTTGCATGGATGACTCGGTAGCGGAGAATCGTCGAATTTTAATGGTTTCAACGTAAAATTTAAATTTATATTCATAACGTACGAACGTGATAAGAAAGAATGACGCGGAAGATTGCGAAATTGATTATTTCGAATTGTAAGAGTGACATTTGCACGAGCATCGTCGAAACGCGCATAAGTGGTGGTATTGTCATCGATAAGGTACAATACGGTGTCACTTGAGCTTTTGAATAACGTCGGTGAAGTTTTAAATCAACGTCACTTACCCGGCATAATCGAAATTGAAGCTCTAACGACGGGCTTGAGAAGATTGCATGGCGCACTCCGGAACCGGAGTTTGGATGGTGTTCGAAAGACGAAGATTGACAAAACGAAATTCGCAATTTTTACTCAAACGACGACGATCGATCGAACGAATAAAAATGTCCAACCGATTCTTGCCACAAATCTGTGTATTTTAAGAGAAATTTCGTTCGGAAACGTTGAGCCGTTTGGAAATAAACGCAGATAGAATTTTCGAAGCGGTCGAAACGTGCGCGGTTCAATGGCGGAAGCTTCACACGCGTTGCTCTCACTTCAAAAACGGAATTTGTGATTTCTCCAAAACGGCACGACCGATCGGAATCGAATTGATCGAACTGACGCGTCAACGTGGCAAGAAATTGTTGAGCTTTCACTTATTTCGAGAATTCTCGATGTTTTGGAGAAACTTGGAGCGTTCGCGCAACTTTTCTGAATACGACGATGGATCTTGACGGAGTTCGATTTTGTGTAAAAAAATTTTGATAAAATTCGTACTACTGATCGATTATGAATTAAATTTTATTGCCTCGGAGGGATGGAGAATTATTTAATGGTTCTGTGTGTCGCACGTTGATGGACACGAATCCGTTGTCGCACTGATTCGCGATAGTAAGAATGAATGCCAATACGCACGCGGCGAGCTATTCATTGAAAAGTCACGATGGTAAACACGCTTTTCGTGCTCGACACGCTTACACCACTCGAAGACGACGTTCGAAACGATAATCTAGGTCGAATATTTCAATCAACGGCTGATAATAAACATCCGAGCAGACTCTCGAAATAATTTCCGCGATCGAAAATTGTTAAATAAAATTAGCATATCGAATACTCATTATCCACTTCCGGTTCGCCAAGCTTCCTTCCATTCGAAATATAAACCGAGGAATGTAGCGAAAAATAAAAAAATAAAATGTTACGCATTATTAATTCTAATGATCATTAAATTTTACGGACGAAGGAAAAATAAAAATTAATTTTATTTCAAAATTAATATCGAGAAATTTTTTTTTTTATTCGTTGCGAGGATTCAATAGCGAGGATTTTCCGGCGTGCGTTGGTTTCGTGAAATCTCATTGAACATGACGAAATATCACGGATTGGATCTTGACATTATTAACTAATTAATATTTTTTTTAAAAAAAGTCGTTACATCGCTTTGGAATTCAATTTTACGAAAATTATTGATTTATCGGTAAACTTAATTACCGGAATGATGTACTGAGTTCGAGTCGTTACATCGTTGTTTTGTAAGAACGCGATGATTCGCTACAAACTATACCCACAAATCGCGTTCTTGCTCTTATTTATTAATCTCGAATAAAAATTTTGTAAGTAAATATGCCGTTAAGATTTCGCTTACACGATCGTAAAATAATATTGCTCTCAATCGATTCAATTGAAAAGCCGAGTGTAAAACGTTATTTTATTTTCCTCGGTTCCTTACAACGCTTTTTTCCTTCGCGTCATTCGAAACAAATGAGAGAAAAAATTCAAGAAAAATAAAAATGAAAAAAAAAAAAAGAATAATCGTAGCAAGCGTTAGACATCGATGTAATTTTTTATTGGCAGTGTTTCACAGCCTTGGTATTCGAGCAAAGTCAATTTATTTTTTCTTCACAATACGAGTTTTCAAGCGGCTTAATATCTAATTCCGTCGGAAATTGCACTATCGACATCTCGGACGAAGAAAATAAGATAAAAAAAAAAAAAAACGATCATTCTCGAATCCTCGGATTTTCACGAACACGCTCGGATCCTCGTTACTCGTATTTATCTCGATGCGACGTATCGTACAATCCTGAATTATCATTAATTTTTCCATATCCTCGACTTACGGAAGAATAAATAAAATCGCAGATTTTTCGAACGAGATTGCTTCTTAACATTGATCGGCCGGTTAGAGAAATTTTTACGAGCAAACGGGAGGAAGGACAGCGAATTGCCGAAATATTGCAGCTCGGTTCGAAAGTTTTTCAACGCATCGGCGACAAATCGGATTAACTTTCAGTAAAAAAAAAAAAAAAAATAAACAACAAAAAAAAAATGGCACGATGAATAATCCACTAAAACAATTAATTACGTTTGTTTTCTTTTTCTCGGAATTTCGTTTCATTAATAAATACAGCGACGCAACGAGTTTTCCGCGGGTTTACAATTCGAATTCACGGATTTCGTTCCTTACAATCATTTTTTTTTTTTTTTTTCCGTCTCTTGTTTTATTTTTATCTTTTTTTTATCAATTTTTTTTTTTTTTTTCAGCACGAGATATGTTATGCAACGATAAACGTTATATGTTCAAGTCCCGTAATTACACCGGAGGCCGAAATTATCTCAGATTCTGGTATCGTATAATTTTATACCGCGTTACAACGATTCACACTCTTACGAAACCATTATTATAAAATTACGTCCGCGTATATTAATTATATGTATATATTTATAAAATTAATATAAATAAAAATAGTAGTCAACTAAGGCCGATAGATGCGGCACATCGGCGTTCACTTCTAGACAGCGTGGAAGGAAAAGCTTTTTTTTTTATTTTTATTATTATTATTATTATAAAAAAAAGAAAGAAAAAAAAAACAAAGCGATTTTTCCGTATTTGCGAGCGATCGTCGACAATACCAGGCGTTAGTTTATCACTGTAACGTTATTATGGCTGTGATCCTCGTATCACCGTAATCGCTTCGAAAAAAGTTCATCGAATGATTTTTTTCTTCCTTTTTTCTTTTTTTTTTTTTTTTTTTTTTTCGTCTTCTTATTTTCAACGAGATAATTCTACCTACGTTATTATTGGGCTGTCGTGAAATTCTACTTTGTCTTTTCCTTCTTAAAGTAATATTATCATGTACAAAAAATGTGGGTGTTATCAAAGTGTTTTTACAATTAAATTGATTTCTCTCTTATTCCCTTTTTTGTTTCTTTTTTTTGTTTTTTTTTTTTTTTCGTCCGCTATGCAGTTGGAGAGGGGGCGTGTGGAAACAGCGTTCCGTGCCGTTGGAAGATGCAAATAAAAAACAAAATTTGAGAAGAAAAAAAAAGAAGAAAGAAACGAAAAAAAAAAAAAGAAAAAAAGATGACAAGTCAGTTGAATGAGTCTTCTTGGGCTTCGACAATCGAACAAAAGCTCGTAAGACTGTAACTCGCAATTATGCGTATGGATTTTGGTATTTGGCACGTTGCGAGACGATTAGAAGAGTCCTTTCTTCTTGTTCTTTTTGTCCTTGCCGTCAACGGCCCTGAAAGGAAAAAACGACATAAAACTCATCGCCCAAATCCCAAATTATCCAAAGGGGCTAATCGTGTTCGAATATTCAATCGTTACGACGATTAAAAAAAAAAAAAAACATCGCGAACCGTCGTAGTCACGAATATCCAACGTATCATCCTACATCGGATTTTGACCTATTCAATGATCGTATTTTTGGCTTTTTTTCGTTCTCACAAAAACGATTATCGATTTTTTGGGGGCAAAAAAATATTTTTATCAATTACTTTTTCGTTTTTTTTTTTTTTTCCGACGAGAAGTTCGCGAAATTGTCGCACAACTCTTGATGCATCATGCCAATACAGCGAATATACAATTATAACATGCCGCAGAATTAACGATACTGCAGAATTTTGAAATATCAAAACAATCTCATGCCTGCTGTTGTAAAATTATTAGAGATATTGGAAATGCAAAACGCTTCGGTTATTAGTAGAATTATTGTTAATTGCGATAATGCGTGCTTCGACGGAGCCAAATTAATTCGAGTAATTCGAGGTATTTGGATCGTCGAAATTCCGTTGGGATTTTTTTTTTTTTTTCATCGAATGGTGGAAACGTGTAATGAATAATGATTCGAAAGAAAAAAAAAAATTAAACAGCGTTCGTGAACAACTGCCGAGCGATCGTCGAGCTTTATCACTGGGACACGGATAAGCGGTAATTCGACTACGCACGATGATGGTTAGTACAAGGTTTGTCGTAAGAAAGCATTACGTTTATTTGCGAAAAAGAAAAAAAAAATGTTTTTCATCAATGAAAAATTGACAATATTCCTATAATCCATTGGCGAATAATTATTATTATCAAGAGATGGTCCTCTGTCAAGCTGTCCATCGAGTATTGCAAAATTATTCTTCGTAAACGTTTTTTTTTCAAAATTACTACGAAAAAAAAAAACAAAAATAAATAAATTAAAAAAAAAAGAAAAATAAGTAATGAGACATCAAAATATCGCGATAAAAATGGTTTCTCGGTTGAAATAAAAACCTCGACAGCTTGCACAGAGTTTACAATGAGTGCTGTTATTCTACAAAAGTTTTTTAAGTATTTCTACAAACGAATTCACTGATATTACGATTTACAAGATCAAATGTTCTCGCAATTAATTTCCAAACCAACGAGCGAAATGAAACGTTAAATCGTCTCTTCGTCATTAAACACCCCGCTGGTGCGTTACGAGTGTCGAATAATTTGTTGGTTTTTTTTTATTTTTTTATCTTCTTCGAATGTAAAAAAATGCTAAAAATATTGGGCCGTTGAAAAAACGTGGTCCTTGCTAGTCCGTCGAATGTGGCATTGTTTCTATACAATTCTACGTAATCGTGTGTCTTTTGACTATCTAAAAATATTATTTCTTCGCGATACAGGACTTCTATTGCTGTGTTAGTGGCGAAAAATAATAAAGTTAATAATAAACGAATAATAACGAAAACAAAAACAATATCAAACAATACGTGCTTAGATATACATATATATATATATGTCTAAGCACGTATGGTCTGATATATTAATTGTATATAATTATATATACAATGAATATATATTATTATATATAATTTTCATTTATATAACTTATATAACGTATATTATTTTCGTTTAAAATTTAGCCAGCGAATGAATATCCGGAATTGAAGAAATTTTCGATAATTATTTCTCTACCAGGACCAAAAATTCCACTTTCACAGCAATAATTTTTTAATAAATGATGATGATGATAATAATAATAATAATATTATATTAACGTATTAGGGATGCTCGGGATGTTGAATAACAAGCTGTATCTGTGTGGGGTTGTCTTGAGGTGATTTGAAACTGGTGTGACGACGCAGAAGACTTCCTAATCCTCGGGACCCCCTCAATGTACCCCCTCCACCGGCGGAACCCTCGGACGACACAGAGCCCGTCCTAAATAATGGACACCGCGATTTCGTATACACAGCAACATATAAGCAAAAAGCGTCTCACGTACCACTAAATTCTAAGAAAAAAAAAAAAAAATAAGTTTCTCATCGAAAGCACACGTTTGATGCGCTTTCGAGGCAAACATTGTTTCCGGAAAGATTTTTTATCGGGTTTTGTAATAAATTTCCGTCGTTTTTGTATTGTATTTTTTTCCCCGCAATTTTGTGACGTTCTAGGTGAAGTATTCAGATGGATTCGGGAGTCTTTTTCTCGGTTTACAAATCTATTTGCTTCAATTTTCTCGAATTAATTAATTCTAATCAATTTTAAGGCTTTGGCGATGGAAGTTCCAGGAAGCGAAAAAATTCATTTACGACGTTTGCTCTATTTTCGGCTTTCGTCGTGGTTAAAAATTCACGTAAGGACCTTGAAAAATTTGTAAACGTCTATGGAATAGGTGATATATCTTCGAAGACCGCTCGAGATTGGTTTGCCAAGTTCAAATTTAAAATCAATTTTTTTTTTTTGCCTCCCGAAACTTTTATTTCAAACGCCTGCAAAATTGATTGAAACTAATTAATTCGAAAAATTGACGCAGATAAGTTTGTAGAGCAAGAAAAGGACTTGCAAATGCAATATATAGATATACTTTGCCTAACGAATCACAAAATTTAAGAAAAAATATAAATCACAAAAACGCCGGGAATTCATTACACAATTTAATAGTATTTCCAATTAATTGCACAGCACGCAAGTGCTTCATTAAAAAAAAAAAAAAAATAGCGATATTAAAGTCCCTCTCTCTACAGGATTTTTCGATCGATCGCAGTAGCGAAATTTTATAACAGCGATCACACATCATAATGATCCAATTATGGTAAAAATCGAACGATAAAAAAAAATTAATCATTCAGAAACGAGATAAAAAAAAAAAAAAAAAAAAAAAACGTTTGAACGAAGCTTTTACAACGCCTTCGTATAAGCAAGCGATAAGTTGTAGCATAAAAAAGTTAGAATTGCGATATAAAAGCTGTGCACTGCGTCCGAAAATTGTCCATCGTTCAATAAGAATCTATGAAGTAAATGTAGATTTATTTTTTTTTAGGGAGAGAATAAATTCGCGATATTGATATTGAAGAATTTTTTTTCAATTTTGCGTTAGTTTTAGAAACATCGAGAGAATATCCGTGTAATATTTATACATCTTATTCTATTCTGTAACAAACGTAAACTTGCCTTTTATACAATCTGAAAAAACTGCTGCATGCATTGAAAAATAAAATTATAGAAATTAAACATCGGATCTCAAAAACGAATATTTCAGATGGAAAAATGATGGTAGAATTGTTTTTTCAAGCTACTGTCGAAAGTTTTAAATGAATTGTTTTTGTTTATATCAAATTACGAATATTATTATTCTCTTCGATTTGATCATTTTAAACGACTTTGTGCGGAGAATGCACGTAAAATCGAAAATCTGAACAATCGCCGAGACATCTCTCATCGAAACAAAATTTAATCCAACACCTCGACCACTTTATACGATTATTGATCCAACAAAACATTTTTAAGGTCGAATTACAATTTCAAAAAATTACAATAATCCCGAAAAAAATCTTATCGACGAAAGGTAGAATGAAAAAAGCAATCGAATGAAAAAGCTCGAACCAAAAAGAGAAACAAAATAAATACGCAACCGTGAGAGGCACAATACATTTTATAAAACAAACTATTCGATGTAAATAAGATTGTAAAACGATAACTCACTCTTTAGAATTCGCTTCTAAACTTCGTCTGCGCAGTTCTTCGATACTGTGACCGGTTTGTTGTTCCCAGAGTGATTTTTCCGCTTCGAAGGCTCGTCTTTTTTCATCCAATTCGCGCACGTGTTGTTCCAAAGAACGACGCATTTGTTCGTGTCTTCGCTGTAACTAAATTTTATTCGTAATCAAAATCATTGGTCCATATAAAAAATTTCCATCGAATTTAATCGTCATCACTTCCGAAGTTACATTTCGAAGAAACCAGAAAAAAAAAAAATGACGATAGAACAAAGCCGGGTTTGTGTAATAAAAAATTCTTTAAACTCACATCCGTTTCTGAATCCTTGAGTTTTTGTTTCTTCTCTCGCACTTTCATCTCAAAAACTTGCTCCATTTCCGTCTCCATCTTTTTCATTTTGTTGTCGTGTTCACGTTTTTCCTCTTCCAATTGCGCCAGAGGGTTCCTGAATTAGATAAAAACAATATCATCATATAAAACGCGCTCTTTCGACAATCGGAAAAATCCAAATTTGGAAGAAAAAAAAAATACAACAAAATACTGATTGTACTGAAACAAAAACATTGTAAAACAGCTCGAAATACGAAATACAATTACGATACGTTATTGCGTCCAGAATTGGGGATTCCTGTTCTGACGATTTTTACATTTTTACAAAGAATCGATCACGAACTACGCGTTTTGATGCATAATTAATATCGAATCGTCGACGAAATCACGAGTTTAATTATAAACAGAGAATTACAAATTCGCCCAAATCTGGATACCGCAATCGCAGTTTGCGCTACGCGATGTTACTATTCTGTAAAAAAAATGGCGAATAACATCAAAGCGACAGGCAAAACTCCGACGTATTTCTGCTTGAAAAAAAAAAAAAATGATAAAAATGTTTTTTTTTATTGAAAAACAGCTCCCACCAGTAGTCTGGATTGACTGGCCGATAATGACGCAACGTACGCCGTACAATCTACTCTCATAGGGGGCTCAATACTGTCTACAATTTTGTCAGAGCCCATCGATATCGCCCATCTATACGAGAAATGCAGCTCAGTGAATTTTTCTAAATTTTTATAAATTCCTCCTGTACCTAAAATAATTCGTTCGAAACGGCCTGATCGAATTACACGCGCGTTACAAAAACCCATCGAACGTTTCGCAATGAGCCCCCTATGCGTCTACAAATATCGCAAAACAAACGTTAATAAAGAAAAAAAAAGGTAAAACCAACGAAATGCAGATTGGAAAAATCGATAAGACTTGTGCACACAAAACGTCAGTTAATAACATTAAGATCGCACCCTCATTTAAACGGACTTACCACACTGTCATGAAACTGTTCATCACTCCTGGAGGGCACAGACTAGCCAATGAAAAATTAACGATTAAAATTTGATCATCAAAAAAGAAGAATTAAAAAAATCTAACGAAATAAATTTTTCGTTTCAAACGCATAGCTCGTCTAAAAAAATCTATAATCAGGACAAAATTAAATCTCTAATTCGCATAGATTTTAAGGTACACGATCTTTCACTACTCTTGAATATTTTACAAACGTTTTTTTTTTTTTTTTTTTTTTTTTTTTTTTTTTTTTTGGGGTTATTTAATTTAATTCGGTTTTAATTTGTTTTGGTACTTATTAGTTTGCATGCACAAGCTTTTTTTTCTGCTCAGATGTGTGTTCGGCGAAAGAAAAACTAAATAAAATAGGCCTTCTATGAACGTTTCGAGCGACACTATCGCCTACTTATCGAATAAAAATACGATGCAACGAGATTGACCCGAATTATCCAACGGTAAACAATTAAATCTCGGTTTTCAACCTTGAATGTTGTTAATTTTTTCTTTTTCATAGTATCGCTCGATGATTTCGCTCAGCTGCATTTCTTCGGACGGAAATTTGTCAGAATCTTCGAGAAACGAATGAGTATTGTGCGCAGACGTTGGCCAATTTCTTCACGAATATCTCGCTTGTGACGTCTTGCACCGTTGTATAATTCGAAATTAACATATCTAATCTTGACGAACGATTCACGACTTACTTGTTGGAAATTCTCGTCGGTTTTCCGTCGACCCCGAGACCGGCGAGAGTGCGACATCGGAAATTCTCGTAGTGCACGTTGTTTGTCACGTCTTTGAGATCTTGCAGATGCGTTCGTATTACCATATTTCTCAGGGCTATGAAATCGCAGTGTTCCAAATTTTCCACTGCAAAAGAATAATCAATGAATAAATAAAACGTCTAAAGAATATCACGAATGGTCGGAGAAGCTTCGTTCGAATTTGTTTCTTACGTCGAAAATGTTTGCAATATTTTCTAGATTACACATACACGGGATAGGATGCATATTAGGGTGTCTGATATTTCCCTAATTTAACATTTTTTACAGGCCACCACGTAAAAAAAAATCTTGAAGAAAAAACAATAATTTCGAGAGTAAGTGGAACATTAAAAATTGATAAGAACAACCATCCCAAGGGCTCTGAAGTTGAGCATATGTTCAATTTGATAGCCCGTGGGGCAAGTGTTGATATCACTTATAAATAATCCACTCAGGCTCAACATTTTTGTTTTTTTTTGTAAAGTTTTTTTCCAAGCAGCGGCCCAAAATATAATTTCATATTCAGAAAATAACGGAGACCCTAATGCACTTAGAATGCAATAATAATAATTATAATTATATATGGAGGAGAGAACTGGGAGTACCGGCGATGGAGTACCTAATAAGAGAAAGAGCGCTGAGATACATTAGAGAGGTTTTAGAAATGGAGGATACAAGATGGCCAAAGAACTGTTTAGTGGAAGAAATACGAGCAATAACAAACGGGGACCCATCGAAATGGGGGAGAGCTTTAAGGGAAGTATTGAGCGATTTGGGAGTAGAAGACATAATAACAATGATAAGGGAGCAGAGAGAGGTAAAAGAAGTAGAGAAGAGGATAAAAGAGGGATTGGAAAAGCTGAAAAGAAAAATTTTAAAAGAGGAGGAGGAAAAAATAAGAAAGTCGATGTATAATGACAAATACAAATATATAATAGAAAATGATGATGCCCCATGGAAATACTGGTCGGAGGTGGGAGTCAAGGGGAGGGACAAAGAAATGTGGGCGAGGTTAAGATGCGGCAACTTAGGAAGGGCGGGAAAGAGAGGGGAAAAGGAATGGATGTGCAGAATTTGTAAATAACAGAATGAAACGTTAGAGCATCTATTAAACTGTAAAAAAGGTAGAGAGCTGGTAACGAACAGTGCAAGGAGGGAAGCTGAGGCGTGGATGGATGGAATAGATGAGGTTGCGATAAAAGGGGAAATTATAAACATGCTCGGTGGAAAGATACAAAAAGGGATGTGTGAGTTCTTCAGGCAAATTGAGCAAATATGCAAAAGAAAAGACAGGAAAGAATGAAGCGGAAAGACACGGAGGAGCGAAATAATGAATGTTACGAAGTGCAAAAATATGTATGCGGAGAATACTGCTTTGTAAAAAACTTGTCAAAAAGTTGTGCAAATAAAACCTGATTGATTGATAATTATAATTATAATATAATAAATAATAATAATAATTATTATAATATAATAAATAATAATAATAATAATTATAATATAATAAATAATTATAATAATAATTATAATATAATAAATAATTATAATAATTATAATAATAAATAGAAATTTATTTCTAATGGTAAGAAAAATATTAAATCAAACGCAACAAAATGAACAAAAATGAAACTATCGTTGAAAAAACTGTACCTTCGGCAACTCCCCAAGGATACTTCCTACCCCGAACCTTCTTTCCGTCATGTTCGACGACCGTATTGGCCCCGACAACCGCGAATGGCACTCTGTCCCTCAGAACTTTGTGTATCTTGCTCTCCTCCTCCTCTTCCACTTCCGGAAACTCGTAAATTTTAATCTTGTGCTGCGCTATCTCGTTCAATATCTACAGAGCCACGAAACAACAAAAAAAAAACAAACGAAACGAATATAAATCGTGCAAGAGTTTTCATATTTTACAGAAAAATTCTCCGATTTTTTACACCGCAAGCTCGAAGAAAAAATGGATGATCGAACATTTTCGTTGGTTTTTTTAAACTTCGATCTTACGCCGAAGTTCGAAGGATGGAACTCACTTGTTTCTTGAAGTGGGCGCATTCGTCGGGCGTCATTGTGTCGGCTTTCGCGATAACAGGTACGATGTTGACTTTGTCGTGAAGACGCTGCATGAATTCGACGTCGAGGGGTTTCAAACCGTGGCCCGAAGGGGCGACGAAGTAAAGACAGCAATGCACCCGACTGTCCGGAATTTGTCGTCTCATAACCCGAGATTCGGCATTGAGAAATTCTTCGTATTTCGATTCTATGTATTCGATAACCGGCATCCAACTGGAATACAACGAAAATTCTCATTCTAACGATGCTTCTACAAGTGAAAAAAATACATAACATCTATATATTAACTATATATAGAATTGGGCATGTATAGATTATTCATAAACTATATTTAGTTTATACATAGGCTGAATATTTCCAATTCTATATATAGATTTATATATAGTCTATAAATAATTTGGCGATTTATTATTGTATTACATTAAGAAGAATTATATATTATATCATATGTTATATAATAAATAAATAAATATATATTATATAATAAACAAAAATATAACAATAATAAAAAAATATAAATATATATTATTATAATAATAATAATTATTATTATAATAATTATAATATGTATTATATAAATATAATATATAATTTATATCTATTATATGATAAATAAATATATATATATTATATAATAAATAAATATAATATATATTTATTTTTGAAGTTTTTTCTTGGGCAGCTTTGGGATCGTCGTACTTAAATAGACCCAAGCAAATGAATAATGTATAGCCTATACATTGAATCTATATACAATCAAGCATATAGAAATTATATATAGTCTATGTCTAATTTAAAAAAAATACAAAAATAAGTATAATAATTCAAAAAATTAGATATCGTCTATGGGTAGGAATACTAAAATAATTTAAAGGAAGAGTTGCAATCCGTTGAACGGGGAGAGATGTTTTTATGGGTTTGAAGAGCAATGATGTATTTTTGACTCACCAATTGCTGTTGTCCACGGCATCGCCGAATCCGGGTGTATCGACGACCGTGAGTGTAAGATTAACGCCGTTTTCTTTAAGTAAAACCTTGCTCGTTTCGACGGCAACGGTTTTTTTTACGCGCAGACTAGGGCCAGGATGTTCGGCGCTGTATATGTCAGCGAGGAACATCGAGTTTATTAATGTAGATTTTCCGAGGCCGGATTCGCCTGTAAAATCGTTAACAATTCATTCGATACGATTCGTAAAGATAAAATAAAACAATATTTAAAATTGTAACCGAGTTAATGCGACAAAAATGTGACGTGAAATTTCGCGCTGAAAAATAATAAAGTTTCAAAGTTCTGAATGAAAAGAAACAAAAAATTCTTTGCTATTGGTTGAGAAGACCAGCAGACTTTTCCGGCCATAAAATTCAAGGGTTTCGAGAGTCTGGTCGAAATCTCTTCTCGGGCCTGTTTTTCGTCAGTTATTTTTAGTCTCCGAGCAGGACCCTCTGCCCACCCTTCCGTTTTGCGCCCCCCGCCCTGTCTCTTGTTACAAAAACGACGCCTGAGCGGATACGTTGTGTTTAACATTGAGCTCTTATCAAAATGATTCCGTAATAATTAATAAGAAAAATCTGAGGTAAAGGACTTCGGTCGATGGCACTTCGGCGATATTCAATACGATACAATATACAATATAACAAAAATACCTGTATCATAGAATACGAAAATATCATAGAAAAGAAAAATAAAAAATATATAATTATAAAAACTTTAATAATTATTTCTTATTGTCAATAAATGGCTTTTGTATCATAGAAAACGAAAATAGAGAAAAAATCGATAAAAAATATATAATTATAAAAACTATGATTTCTCATTGTCAATAAATGTCTTTTGCATCATAAAATACGGAAATATCGGAGAAAAAATAAATAAAAAATAATAATAAAAATTATATAATTATAAAAACTATAATAAATATTCCTCATTGTCAATAAATGTCTTTCGTATCGTAAAACACGAAAATATCAGAGAATAAATCGATGAAAAATCTACAATTATAAAAAACTATAATTCCTCATTGTCAATAAATGTCTTTTGCATAATAAAATACGAAAATATCAGAGAAAAAATAAATAAAAAATAATAATAAAAAATATATAATTATAAAAACCGTAATAAATATTCCTCATTGTCAATAAATGTCTTTCGTATCGTAAAACACGAAAATATCAGAGAAAAAATCGATGAAAAATCTACAATTATAAAAAACTATAATTCCTCATTGTCAATAAATGTCTTTTGCATAATAAAATACGAAAATATCGGAGAAAAAATAAATAAAAAATAATAATAAAAAATATATAATTATAAAAACCGTAATAAATATTCCTCATTGTCAATAAATATCTTTCGTGTCGTAAAACACGAAAATATCAGAGAATAAATCGATAAAAAAATCTACAATTATAAAAACTATAATTCCTCATTGTCAATAAATGTCTTGAACCACTGATAAATTTGACGAAAACGTTATTTCGCGACTCACCGACGACCATAAGAGTGAAATCAAAGCCCTTCTTAACCGCCTTTCGATAGACTTGATTCGGTAAATTCGCAAAGCCAACGTAACCGTCGAGTTCCTTGGGTTTTGTCGGAGGTACGGGACGTGGATGTGTGTGAAGACTCGATTCCTTGTTGTTGCTGCTCGTGCTCTCGTTGCGGGATGATTCCCTCTTGTTGCTGTCCTCGGAAGCGTCGGTTTGATTCAAGTTCACGGTCGTCGGAGGTAGACGAGGTTTGCCGGGTGCGGCTGAGGGCGCCGTAGACGGTGGCACAGACGTCGTCGTCATGTTGCCCGTTGGCGGCTGGGGAGGCGGTACGGACGGTACTGATGGCGATGCGTTCGTTAATCCACCGCTGTCGCCTTTAAAGAACAACTCGCGTTTCGTTTGTATCTGTAAAAACAACCACGAAACAACATTCACATATTTATTTGTAATATTGAGAAGAAAAAAAAACGTTTTTAAATCTATAAACATTAGGTTGTAAAAAAAAAAAAAATATCCAATTTTCACGGCAGTTTCCCGAAAAATCGTGTGAAAAGATGAGAGGTGGAGAAATTGACGAAGACTTTGAAAAATCGGCGCCAAACCTGAAAATCGTCGAATCGGGCTAATCTTCCGCTTCTGTTAATCGACCGCTGTGAAAATCGATTTTTTTTTTAAATTGCGAAACACCCTAATAAATATATGTAATGTAATTTTAATTATGTATAATTTTTATGTTTGATTATGATTGATTATACGTGTAACCGTGTCATCGGTTCTTCAACCTCGCTTCGTCATCGAGAATTATTTTGATATCGGTGCGATGCAATATAATTTCGAATTGAGCGAATCGAGTGTTGCTTTACGAAGAATAATATTATCGGATAAAAATATATAGTCACGGATAATGCGCGATTAATGTCCAACCCCGATAAAACTGCGGACAAGTTCGAATTGATCATTTTCAATTCGAAATTTATTGGAAAACGAAATTTATTCGAACGTGATTTTTCTTCGTAAATCCAATGGACGCCGATTTTGAGATAAATTTCGATGGATTTATACACCGCATTGGATTAAAACATGGATCATCGTCGTGGTCTTTACGGCTTAACTATAAATCAACGAATCGAAAAAAACTAACTCCAGCAAAAAAAAAAAAAAAAAAACAATTTCAAATGAACTCGACGTAAATTAAAAAAAAAAATAAAAAGCCGAAGTCGTTTTCAAAAGATGGTGAATCTATTTTGCGGAATGTAGAACGGAAGTCAGTTTGGTATATACGAACGAGGGCGCCACGGTATCCATGTATGGGCGTTCCACATTTCAATGCGCTCGCAATGCAGTTGAATTTCAAAAAAAAAAAAAAAAGTCAAGAGAAGACAATCCAAGTTCAGAGGCTTTCGGTGTTGAAGTTGAAAAAAAAAAAAAAAAAAAGTGTAAAGCGCCGGGTTTCCGCGAGAAAGGCTTAGTTCATTGTAGCGGGGTTGAGCCCACCACCCTTTGTTCTCGGTTTCGCCCGTTCCATCGCCCTTTCAGAAGATCCGCGATGGCACGCGCAGCATCCGCGTGCTTTTATCCGACTCGCTGCTAACCGGATCATTAATTTTCCGGCAGTTTTTCATCGCGTAGAAACTTCCAGGTGCGGTCTACCGTTCTCAACATTCAACAGACCGTATATGCGCATTTTTTAGGACAAAGAAAATCTCGCAACATTCAACATCAACGAGAAAATTCGTTTTTTTCTTTTTTTTTTTTTTTAATTTCCCGAGTTGAAAATAAATGAAATTTTATCGCAAAAATAATTTGCATAAATGGAGTTAAATTTTTCTAAACTCTTCCACCAATATTTTTCCATCCTAAGCCCCGAGACAAATCTCGAAAAAACTTGTAGAAAATTAGGAAAATGAGGCAGTCTCTGTATGGAACTATTTTTCCCAAACTTTGGGGTTATTTTGTACATGAAAATTTCCATTGTTTATTTCTTTGAATTAACCAGATCGTTACTCGCGCAATTCCACTTCCCGCATATACTCGCGAGTAAACGAAGTGCTACTAATTCAGTACCACGGAGCGCTGTGAGGAGCGAGCGTCGTCAAATAAGGGGCTTTTAAATCGTTCGCGTATTTCTGACGCAAACGAGAACAAAGAGCGAATTGTCAACATTTGTTCCGTCACGACCCAACGGTACCCCGCTTTCAGTACACTGCCTTACTTTTGGTTCGTCACGTGTATGGATTTTTCGTTCGTCCCCCCCTGAGGGCTCGAACGAGCTGCATGAAGCCCCCGCCATGAGCCCTTGAACGTTCAATCCCGTTATCGCGCGGGGGTTTGAGCTTTCAAACACCGACAATGATGTTACACATACGAGCGAACACTGCATCCCGGACCCTTACTATCTCCGCTTTCACCCACCGCACGAAAGTTAGGCCGGGCGAGAAGGGCCGTACGTTCGGTCGTTTCGTTTTTACTCAGTGTTACTCAACCAGTTTCGAACTGAACCGTCGACTATCCGCGCTTTTCACACGAATCAATGAAACGATGGATTCGATTGTACGCAAAAATCTTTATTTTGTGCGTCAGGTATTTCTTTTTGAACATTTTTATTATTCTTATTCGTTATTTATTTATTTATTATTATTATTATTATTATTATTATTATTATTATTATTATTATTATTATTATTATTATTATTATTATTATTATTTTTATTATTCTTATTCGTTATTTATTTATTTATTATTATTATTATTATTATTATTATTATTATTATTATTATTATTATTATTATTATTATTATTATTATTATTATTATTATTATTATTATTATTATTATTATTATTATTTTTATTATTCTTATTCGTTATTTATTTATTTATTATTATTATTATTATTATTATTATTATTATTATCATCATTATTATCATTTTTATTATTATTATTATTGATATTATTATTATTATTATTATCATCATTATCATTTTTATTATTACTATTATTACTATCATTACTATGATTATTTTTACTATTGTTATTATTATTAATCACTTTGTACTTCGAATTTATTATTTAGTATTTATTTATTTTTAAATTATTACAAGAGAAAAAAAAATGTTTTTCATCTCTCATCGACTTTTTATACTCGACGTAACAAAAGTCCGTTGCGGTGAATCTCTCGCGCAGGAAACAAAACTTCTCGCACGTGGCCACGAGTAGCCCCATTTCTTTTTCTGAAACAATGCAACGTACAACTCGTCGGAGGTTATTTCGAGTAATTGCTCGAGAGTGCACTTCGGGTCGTTATTTCCCGAATGAGTGGTGCGG
>OZ020169.1:10128853-10185295 GCA_963971145.1 Sussaba pulchella | reverse complement strand
CACATTAACTGAGGCTGATCGCTTTTGACTGCACATAAAGAGAGAGCTACTCAGCTTTTTAGCTAACTAAATTTACTCAGACCCAACGGAATTCATTCGATTCAAAGAAAATTCACTTAGCTCCATCTACAAAGTTTTCTCCCGGTGTTGAAAGACTATAGAGTCCTAAAACCGGACGATATCTTGGACCATTAGCACACCCCGACGATCAACTTTGTCGACTTCATTCCTCGAGAAATCACAACATAATTGTAATCGATACACATCAATTCCGCAAACTTCGTGCACTTTGCTCTCGTTAAAAAAAAAAAAAAAAAAAAAAAAAAAAAAAAAAAAAATATATATATTACAAGTCTCGTATAATTTTTTTCGTGGCATTTTTTAACTTTTGTATTTATTCGACGTGAATAAAATATCTCACGTTTATCATCGAAGAAGCCTGTAGAAACAAACCACAATTTGACAAACCCTATCTGGAAGCATGTTTCCAAATGTTTTCCCATTTCTTTTCCGTACATCAGAATCCCCATTTTTCAATAAACCTTTTTCACATACTTTCTCGTAATTTTTTCCGAATTTTTTTTTCCCCGTCATTTCTTCGATTCTCCGCCAAAAAAATATTTCACCCTTATCATTAAAGAGGCCTGCACAAAATCACCAAAACCCAACCAAATTCCCAACCACAATTATTCTTCTCCCAATCTTTCCAATCTCTTTCCCACGCATCACACAATTTTCATTAAAAAAAAAAAAAAAAAAAAAAAAAAAAAAAAATTCCTCCCTTCTCAACAAACCCTTCTTCCCTTCGATCGTCACATTTATTTGTCGTTCGCGAATAAGACACATTATTTTCTTACCAAATTGGCATCTCCACCATTGGCTTTTTCCCCATCGAGTATCCTCTGTCTGAGCGCGAGTCTGTCGAGACTGGCGAGTCTGTAGCTGCCCCCGCTTTCGCGTTCCCGGCTTATTCTCTCGGCCGTGCCGTTCGATCCGGCATTGAAACTCGACGTGTATTTTGGCAACGTGGGCGGTGGCGCTTGACGAGGTTTGTCGCGATTCGACGTTGAGTTCGAAGTTCCGTAGAGAAACGACGAATTCGTCGGAACGACGTTAACGCCACGAGACCCAACGGGACCGGTCGATGAGGCCATCGTCGAACCAACCGCGGTTGCGGCCGACGACGAACCGCTCGTCGACGACGACGTCGTCGTCGTCGTCGTCGTCGTCATCGTCGACGTCGTTGTCGACGATGACAAACCCAATACCATATTCACGGTTTTTATTCCATTTGCATGAGGAACATTGCCGTTGTAATTTTCCGTCGACGACATTTTTTATCTTTTTTTCTTTCTTTTCTTTTGAAAAAATATTTTTTTTTTTTTTTTTCGTATTTGGATTTGATTTTTTTTTTTTTTTTTTTTTTTGGATTTTTTTATTCTTCTTTATTATTTGGTTTCGAAGATTTTTGCTTTTTATTGCAGGTGAAGGAAGCGAGAGCGTTTGGGAGGCTGGTTAAGGGGAATTTCGTGATTTTGGGATCTTAAGGCGAACGGACATTTGCCGAATCTTCGCTAATGAACGAATCGGCGATGTTTGAGATCGTCGTCTCGGAGTTGTGCTTCCGGTGCGTGAAATATTATAATTTCTTCTTTTTCCGTTTTTTCTTCGGCTCTCAACGGTATTTCGTGATCCAGTTTGCGACGAATCAGCGTCTTTGGCTGTGATTCAAAGGACAAAGATGATGAAGTTAAACGTATGAGAACTGGGTGTCGAAAGAAGGAGTTTCATTCAGATCGAGTTTGATCCGTATTATCGCGATCGTTGGAGAGCCAACGTTGTGGCGCGGCCACTCGTTTTGGCTCGTCCAACGGAAATTACGGGTGACTGGGAAATACAGAAAAATGTGGTCTTGAGCGATCTCCGTATGGCAATTTTTTTATGGTCCAACTGTTTTTTTTTGTTCCACGAATATTTGATAAAATTAAATTTTTTTATCAGAAATAAAATTATAAATTGCTTGCTCATTTTTTATTTCTCATCTACGAACAAAACATTCGTAAAAATTATTGTTTTTAACAATTATTTGAAACGATTCGGTAATAAAACGAAGCAGAAAGTTTGAAATTTAATTATTATTTAATTCCATTTGGAAAACATTGTTTGTCGTTGGCTTTTTTCTTGGTCCAGAAATATAATTAAATTCAATCGAATCAAATGTTTTTAATCAGAAATAAAATTATAAATTGCTTTCTCATTTTTCGTTCTCATCTACGAAAAAACATTTCTAAAAATCATTGTTTTCAATAATAACTTCCAACGATTCTCTAATAAAACGAAACAGAATGTTCGAAATTAAATTATAATTTCCTTCCATTCGAGTAATTATTATTTTTTATTACATCCATAATTGGTTATGGCGATTCGCAGAATGCTCGGGCAAACCGAGACGGGCCATTTGGGATCGTACATACGGACGCGTATGTACGTATCGATGTGTGTAACAGTTGAACGGCCCGAACGGATAAATAAATTTCGCGGATCCCGGAGTTTTGGCAAACGTCGTTACGAGATTCGCGGCTACGAATACGAGAGCCGAACACGGTTTATATATTTACGCGCCTCGTGGGACTGACCGAAGCGCGCCGGTTTCGCCTCGGCCAAGTTCCTATAATAATGTACTCTTGAACTTCGCGCTGGCAACGCACGCGGTGCATCGCAATCCAGAGGCAATAAACCCGAGAGCGCGAGGAGAAATAAACTCTATAACGCACGATTTTATTTTTTATTTTTATTAATTTTTCATTCTTTTTTGTCGAATTTCGGGCGAATTATTTCGCGATCCTAATTCTTATTTTTCCGATTTTATTTCTTATTTTTCCGATTTTATTTCTTATTTTTCCGATTTTATTTCTTATTTTTCCGATTTTATTTCTTATTTTTATTAACTTTTTCATTCTTTTTCCCGTTCGGGAAGGCCCGAATTCACGCGAATGCGTCAAACGTCGTCGCCGAATTTCGGGCGAATTACTTCGCGATCCTATTTCTTATTTTTTCGATTTTATTTCTTAATTTTTCCGATTTTATTTCTTATTTTTCCGATTTTATTTCTTATTTTTCCAATTTTATTTCTCATTTTTCCGATTTTATTCCTAATTTTTTCTCAAATTCTTAATTCTTTTTCCCGTCCGGAAAGGCCCGAATTCACGCGAATGCGTCAAACGTCGCCGTCGAATTTCGGACGAATTATTTCACGATCTACAGACGCTAATTAAAAAATCGATAAAGCCCACGAATCATTTCACGATCGAGAGACGCCAATAAAAATCGATAAAGCCAGCGAAAATCCCATAAAACCTTATTCGTTTTTTTGTTCGCAAAATTATTTTAATTAGCAAATTTGAAGAGATTTTATTTTATTTTTATTTTTTATTATCATTTGAGAATTGTCGAGTGAAAGTATTTGAAACGAGAATTGGGCGATGTGTTGGGGGGGGGGGGATTGGCGAAAGTGCCGAAAACTTGATTTCAGAAAGGGGGCCCCGATGGTAGACCAGCGAGAATGTTCGTTCGTTCCCCTCCGACGGTTGCCATCGTCTTGGAAACGCCTACCACCCAACATCGGATCGGGTTTCCCCAAATCGCACTCCTCGGGGTGCGTACTCGACGATACGTAGTTTGTACTACGTACTCACAATTGTTCCAACAGATATTAATATTTTTATTATTTTTTTTTTTATTTTTTTCTCGTTTTTTGTTTTCGATTTTTTTCTTCTTTTGATCTTTCGTTTTGCTGGCAGGCGTTTGTGAATGAGGTAAATGAACATTTTCAGAGGTTGCTCGTTCTTGTGGCCTTTGAACAGCGCCACGGTAGTTCGACCGAGCGGAACGCCAAGCTTTGAACATCCTAGAAATTATGTTTTTCATCGATCGCGTAATTAATTCTCTTCCCAAACTTTTGTAATAATTTTTTTTTTCTCTTTATTGACAATTTTTTTGTTACTTTGTTTTTTTTTTTTCTTTTATTTGTTATTGTGTGTCGGTGGATTATTTTGTGAACAAAGACGCAGGGAGATTGATATTGTAGATGAAGATTGGTTTGAAATTTGCCGAAACCAATTATGGGATGTTTTATTTTAATGGCGAATTATTGATAATGGAATTGATTTATTGCGTTTGGATGCTTTTGAAATGCCTTTTCCTTCTTCCTAAACATCGTTTCGATCCGCTCAAGACCAAATTTTGCTGAAAAAATGGTTTAAAATCTTGCGGAGAATATTTTTTTCGTCTAAAACTTAATTTTTAAGCTTTCAATAAAAAGGAATCAATAAAAGAGCAATAATAACTTATAAATCGTTCAATACCATCAATTTTTTTCATCTGATATCGCATTTGAAATTTAAAAAACAATTGCTAGGAATTTTCAAATTTATCATTAAACAGCCGAATTTCTGATATTATTTTTCCCAAATTCAATAAAAATCATTCAATCTTTCATCTCCTTGTCATTCTTCACCATCGACCCACCCCCAAACTTCCAAACAATCCTCATAAATACAACCAAAAAAAAAAAAAAAAAAAAACGCTCCTAAAATTCCATAGCGACCCAAATAATCTCTCAATCGGTAACAAAAACTGTAAACCCTTTTTTTCACCCTTACCAAAAATTCCCTCGTAAAAAAAAAGTCTCGCCCCATCCACCCCTCAATCCCGCACGACGATAAAATCCCCCTCCCACCCAAAAAGTTTCGGCACCCTCGCGAAAACAAAAAAAAAAAAAATTCTTCACCCTTCTCATTACCGACAGAGCCAACCACCCACCCCAACCACAAAAATACAAAATTCAATATGCAATATCAGAAGAAGAAATAAATCAATGACACCAAAAAAAAAAAAAAAAAAAAAAAAAAAACAAATTACCATAACTCGAGGCACGACAAAGCGAGCCTAAATCCGTGCGTGCGACTATCGACACAGCATTTATAAACTCCACACGACCTAAATACGCATCCGCGTCGTATCATCCAAGTCCGCATGAAACATATTCCAATGTAAAAAAAAATACGCGAATCCACTGCACGAATCGTTCATGCGTGTGCGAGTATCCAATGTGTGTATTTTTTCTCTTTAATTTTTTACAATTCCCTTTCCCGTGTATCCTTCCAGATCCGGAATTCTACGAGTTTCTCGTTTCGAGCACTGTAGACTGTAGCACGTTTTATACGCGGCGTTTGCGTCTCCGCACGTGTATGTGCGTGTGTTTGTGTATGTGCGAGCAAAAGAACTAGTCCGGATTCAAGAACGCTGCTGCTGCGGCTGCTGCTGCTGACGATGATTCACGTAGCCGGATCGGCTCGACGTGTCTGCCACTCTCACTTTTCCGCTCATCGTGTGTCTCTCTCTTTCTCTCTCTCACCAATTTTCTCACTCCGCAAACACCGATAATCAACCAACGCTTTGTCAACCAACCGAAGCACTTGTCTCTAAACACACACCACCTTAAAAAAAAAAAAAAAAAATCCACCCTCCCCCCCAACTCCGAAATCTTATTTATTAACGATGGAGCATCGATCCAACGATCTTTAAAATCGTCCCCTTCCGTAAAAAATGCGCGACTGCGAACGCAATCACGTTCGATCACTTTCCGGCAAGATGCGCGTCTCTTCGAGTATCTTATCAATTCACACGAATGATTCGCACACGATGTACAAAATTACCCATTCACTGGCGTCCCTCCCACGCGCCCTTCTCTCTTTTTTTTCGTCTGCTTCGTCGAATCTTTGTTTACTTTTTTTTTTTTTTTTTTTCGTTTACGTTGTTGCAAAATTTCTCGTGTTTCGTCGGGATAAAATGAGCGAATTGACGGAGATCGGAGATTGTCGGGACGACGATGACGAACCGGTGTGTGTGTCTGGTGACGAGTCTGCGGGAGAGTCGCGGGGTGAAGTTACGGTTTCGACGGAGTCGAGGAAGCCGAGGAGAATGAAGCGAGAAGAGACGACGGGCGAGCCCAACGCCGCTGACGAGGGTTCTGCGAGACGCGCAGCTACGACCACGCCTGACGCAGATGTAACGCGGTAGTGGGGGTCGTCGCGTAGATGGCGCGGTTGTTCCTCGCGTCTTTTTCCCACGCGGGGTTTCCCCTGTCAAACTGTCTCGCTCTCTCTCTCTCTCGCAAATCGCGGCTTCGCTTACACGCACACGCGAATCGGTTCGACGGTGTTGACGCGAATCGTCGGATTCGCCGTGGCTCAGTTTCGCGTGTTCTTATGATAATAAAAAGACGTTGTATGGATGGATATGTTTTTGTGTGCGTGTATTAGGGTGTTGCAGAATTTTTGGTTTGTTTTTTTATACCGACAACGCTCTCGAATGGGTGGCTTGGATGGAGGAAAAAATGCTGGCGAGTGGCGGGGGTTGTAGGTTGAGTGGAAGACTCGGCATGATTTTATTTTCATTTTTTTTATTTATTTTAGGTTGAATTTTGGGTGTTTGGTTGAGAGTTGATGAGGGAAAATACGTAGATAGAATTATATTGAGCAGATTTTAGTATTTGTTATTGAATGTGAATCGATGATTTGGATAAGTACAGTCTGAAGTAATTTTTGTATGGTTTTTGCTTCTTATCACACGGGTAATTGTCTTCTTTTTTCGTAATAAATTTTCGAAAGACTCCGTTGGAGTCTCAATGATCGATGATATTAAGACGGTATTACAGATTTTTTTTCCTCAGTGACGTTTGGTAGCAATATTGACGCTAGCTTTTTCTTCTGACAATTGGGATACCGTCTCTGCCAGCTGTGAGGACAAAAATAATTTTTTTCACTAACAATTATTTATCTCAAGTTCAATTAAAAACGGGAAAAAATTCAAAATCAAATGAGGCGGATCTTCCACTCAACCTAAAATGCTCACCTTTTGCCAGCATGTTTTTTTTCTATCTAAATCAACTATTTGAGGGGTGGCCCGTCAGTAAATAAATAAAAAATTTTTTTTTTTGAAACACCCTAGTGTATATATACCGATATATATAGATATACCGATGACGCTAAGCGAGAAGGTGGTGTTGGATTATTGGTGTGGTTTCCGTGGCGGCCGTCTGACGCTGGTTTGTCCCCCGGCGAATGCACTCTCCGCACCCTTCAGCGAGACTCTGCAACCCCTCGGGCTACCGCGTCCGGCATTCGCCCAATAGCAAGATTGCCGAGACTTTCAAACGACCAATGGACGACTCGGGTTTCCATTGCGACGTTCTGACATCTCGTGCCGGTATATACATGCGCATATGTATCATATATACACGTGTATGTGTCATACTGTGTACAGGGCATTTCAGAGAAAATCGACGGGGTCGTGACCGTCGTATTTGTTTGTTGTTGTTATTTTCTTGAAGTGCGTTACGAGGACGTGTTGCACATATGATTTAAATGAGTTTTCGAATTATTTCGAGGATCAGTTTCGTCACAATAGACAGGATTTGAAAATTACAGCAATTTTGACGATTCGTTTCTTCCAATTTTTCTTTTTGGCGGCAAACAAAATCATATCGGGTCGAAGATTATACATAAATCATTACGGAGTTATTTCCGTTATTCGTTTTACTGATTTTTGGAAAAGAATTGCCGATGTGGTTATTTTAAAATTCCATTTTGATTGCGACACAACCGATTGCCAAAAAACACTGCAAACTTGGATGTGGTTGATTTTCATACGGCCTTAAGACACACCGACAGGAAAAAAATGAAGAAATCGAAGGGTCACGATCCTGTCGACTTGCCGTGGAACGCCCCATATATATACATGTATATACATAAGCTACACGGCCCGCTCGCATACCACGTGACTGTCATCCATACATGTGGCGTTGGTGTGTCCCTTCGGCTCTTGAATGAGCAGGGGGAGAGCGTAAAATTTTTATTTTGCCTCTTCGCGTGTAAGTTTACGGTCACGTGACCGAATGACACTCTTACACGCCACGTCGGTGTTGCTCCGGGGTTACAATACGTGTGGTTCGTATGTGCCCGCGTACACGCGAATACACCGGTTGTATAACATTTTTAACTCCCGGCTGAAAACGGGAGTTATGTGTTTCGTCGTGTTCCCGCGAAACAGCGATTCCTAATTCACGAATGTTTGCTCAAACGACTAATCTTCTACAAACGAATATTTGCACATCGGTTCCGTTGACCACACAGATGTTTTATGAATCATAATATTTATGATCAGATGTGAATTCGTAAAGATAATAGATGTTGAAAAAACGCGTTTTTTCGAAATGTCCATATCGATGCTGGCCACAGTAGAGCTCCAGCGAGCCCGCTGATTGGCTAGGCAATACTCGCATCGTTCTTCGTAGCCTAACTTCATTCCGATGTCGAGTCGTCTGCTTTGACGACAGGGACGTATCTAACGGATCTAAGCGGTGTTTCCAAACAGGGGCGAATCTAACGGATCTAAGCGGTGTTTCCAATAACTTTTTTTTATTGATTGATTTCGTACGAACGATATTTTTTTCATGAGTGCATTTTTTATTTAACGTTCAATAATGTTAGCAGGATTGATCTACTGCTGATTTCATCAATCACGTCGGATTAATAGTTCTGGATACTTGTGCGCGATTAATTTCTGGATTTGGGCGCGAAATTAAGATATTTGTGAATGTGGAGGTTAGGTCGGATGACGTGGTTATGCCCGGTGATTTTGTTTTATTTATGATTATCAACTGATTTCACGTACGAAAGAAATTGTTTAATGAGTTCATTCTTTTTTATTCAACGTATGATAATGTTATCAGGATTGTGAAAAACGTGAATATGGATGTTTAGCTAGACGATGTGGTTATGCCCAGTGATATTGTCTACCTCGGTGGAATTGGCAATTTGAAAGAAAAAAATTGTTGTCGGACTCAATTTTTTACTTTATCCTCCAACCGACAAAACTTTTAGACAAAGCGATTTGTCAGAATGCACAATATGTATATTTGTTTTCATTGTTTTTCCTATATGAGTCAGGTCCTTTTCGAAGCAGCATTCATTCAACGTTCACTCGTCGAAGCAGCATTCATTCAATGTTCACTCGCTTAAGACATGTTCAAAACTTGTAATGACTGGAAAGGACGAGCGGAATGTGCTGACATCTGGTCAAGGCTACGTCGAGCCGTGCTCAAAAAACTGTACAATGAACAGAAATTTGGTCTAGGCTACATAGAGCCGCGCTTAAAATCTCCATAATGCACTGAGATTTGGTCAAGGCTCTATTAAGCCGCCCTCAAGACTCCACGATGGGCTGACAATTCGTCATGGCTACATGGAGCTGCGCTGGACAATCACATGATGCGCTGACATTTTGCTGAGGCTGTACTCAACTGCGCCCAAGGACAACCAGCATGTGCCGCAGCTTCTCGATACTTTTAAAGTCTTGTCACATCAAATTTCCATACAGTGGTCACGTTTAACGATATTGAATCGATAACCACATCATTATGACACTAGTAGGAAAAATTGTTTTGTGACGTGGACGTCTTGTTCGAGCTAAATGATTCCAATCATTGGCGGACGTGGAGAAAATTATATCGAATTATCTTTAAAAAGTATGAAATAAAATAAATTTAAAAAATTTAAAGAAACTCCCGGCTGGAGTAAAAATCGAACACAAAAAACGTAATCCGATAGAAAGCATGAATAAAATTCATGAATCTAAAAAGTATACAACAAAAAAGGATGAAATAATTCAAGAAGTCATCTTAGTTTATTCATAGTTTGAATTATGATCGTTCGTTTGTATGAGTTCAATTTTTTGAATCGTGGTAATTTCCTCACTGCCCTCAATTCAGTCGGGAGACGTCATTCATTAAACATAAAAATGAATTAGGATATAGATGTTTAACAGTGCAAAGAAGACGCCATTAATTGAACATGAAGACGATCTGGATTTAGATGTTCGACGATACGAAAGAAAACGTTCTCCGACTTATGTTTAATGAATGACGTCTCCCGACTGAATTGAGGGCAGTGAGGAAATTACCACGATTCAAAAAATTGAACTCATACAAACGAACGATCATAATTCAAACTATGAATAAACTAAGATGACTTCTTGAATTATTTCATCCTTTTTTGTTGTATACTTTTTAGATTCATGAATTTTATTCATGCTTTCTATCGGATTACGTTTTTTGTGTTCGATTTTTACTCCAGCCGGGAGTTTCTTTAAATTTTTTAAATTTATTTTATACTGTGTCAGGTTGTGGCGCCACTCGAGATACGTCGAGGGGTGTATGATCTCCGCGCAATTTTGTTTTATTTATTTATTTTTTTTTTTCTAAATGGCTTCGAGATATTGTGCAGCCTTGCACAAGGTATTATCACAACTTCACGCGTCAAAGTCGAACGGAGTTGTTGATTATTAAAAACGAAAACTTACTCGTTTTATCGATAGAATCTTTATTTTTTCTTCGTTTGCGTGGGGTTTGTTTATCTTGGTTTATTTGGTAAACGAAATAAATATGGGCTGTTCTGCGAAATATTGGTACGGGTTGAACCGGGAGGGTCTGAATTTCCAAAAATTAATTATGCCATTTAAACGAGGCATGATATGTTTTTTTAAATCTTTTCTTTAGTCGTTTTTAACCCGATTAGTGTATCGTGGGGTCGATTTGACCCAGGTAAAAATTGCACAGTTGTCGCATTATTTTTATAATGAATGAATCTCGGAAACTTCATATTTTAGACTTTCATCGTATAGTAGAACCCCTTAGCTTCATTGATTAATTTTTTTTTTAGATTTTTAGAATGGCATATTCTATTTTTTTTTTTTTTTTAACTCTCGGGTCGATTCGACCCCACGATACACGTCATGGGTGCGGAAAAAAACGATACACTAATCGGGTTGATCAATGGCGACTCAAAATTATCATTACTTAAAAACGACTAGAGAAAAAATTTTGAAGAAAAAGATCGGTACCTCTTCTGATGAGATCTTTCGAATGGCGTAATTCATTTTTGGAGATTCGGACCACCCGGTACTAATCGTAGCACTATTTGGCAGAATGGCCCATATACAAAAAGCAATTCGTTGTATATTCTGAGAACGATACGTGGCTAAACCGTATTATTTAGAGTATAAGATGCTGCAGCTGGACCGAGAAAGAGATCTAAATGCTCGTCGGATCACTGCTGTGGTCTGATTCTCAGTCTCAGAGAAATAAGTGAAGAAGAAACACATTCCGAGTGCCTTAAATAAAGTTTCTTGATTCAAATAAGTTATACCTAAAGTGTTTATATTTAAAAAAAATTTATTTCAATACATAGAGTAGAAAAGAAAAATATTGAAATAGGTTTTTCGCTGATAAAAGTGTAAAAAATGTCACTAACGTGAATTATGTAGGGATGCAAATAATGCTTGCAAAATTTGCGTATCGTCCCCGTCGTTGTTGTCGTCCGCGCATGAGAAAGCCGTTCGTCACACGACCATTGAATATCAGATTACTTGTGTTTCGGAATATTCATCACCGAAGTATTGAATATTATATTTATCTATGTTATTTATTCATTTCTTTGTTCAAATGCAGCATTTAATTCGAAGCACTCGATAGATCGTAAAATTATGGAAGAAACGAGAATAGTGTTTATTTATTATCCCATGTAATCAATTAATTATTTAAAAAATTGGTAAGACGATATTTTATTAAGGGGTAAAATCTAACTGGACAGCGGAAAAATAGGTGAATTTTAGAAATTAGTATCTTAAAAATTATTTAAAAGAGAAATAACAATTCCTAAAATTTACCTATTTTTTCTGCTTTCTAACGCTGATGTTACCCCTTAAGGGTGAGATTTTTTACGATAAATTTGATTGCACAATTTTCAAGTGCGGCTTATGGAATGGCATAACGAGGGTGGAAGGGCCCGTGGGCCCTTCGTTAATAACAAATGGCACGCCCCTCTCAAATCGACTCCGATCCAATCCACTGAACTTCGAGACCAATTAAGGCGACATCGGAACTACTCGCGTATTCTATGGTTGCTATTGCGTAGACCCTCCCTCTCCCCTCCTCACAATCACCGGTACTTCCTAGTACTCGACAAGCATACAAAGCATATGATGCACGCACGGCTAACGACCTAGACAGTATAAAAGTACAATGACCGAAAAAAATTCAACGTATCCATTATTTCCCCCCCCTTAATTCTTGCAAGTACTACAACTGAAAAGTATGATCTCTTGAGATTTTTGGCTGTGCAATGCAATCTGTAAAAAAAAAAAAAAAAAACTACTCCCCACTCTGGGCTGTGTACATTATAATAGCTGGAAAATACTCGAAGCGCCTCTGGTGGCCGGAATTAAAAACTATCGTCGAAAACGGCTTCGACACATCGCCGATGATTCACGGTTGGAATGTTGGATTTTAAAAATCGTATCTTCCGCATGTATGTACATATGTGCCGTGTAAATTGCGTGTTTGCGAGTGATTCATCGATAAAATTCCGGGAAACAATCGGAATAATTTTTTCATCGTCGAGTGAAACGCCGTCTTGAAGCGCGTTGTGAAATTGTAATCGAAGATAAATATTACAGTATCAATAAAGGTGTGAATTTTTGTAACGATTTACCTCCTGTTCGGATGGAAAATTGATGTAATGCTGTTATCATTATTATCATCATTATAGTAATTGTTATTAGTATTATTTATACCTGTTCGGAGGAAGAATTATTATTCTGCTGTTTCTCGTGGAACTTGGCTAGAACCAATGGATTAAGGCGACGTCGAGATACCTTCGGCGTTGACATTGTTCAATTTGTTTCTTCGGTATGTTTGTTCAAATATATTTTCTCTTCACTGACTACGAAAAAAAAAAAAATAAATAAAGAAAATAATTAAATTAAATAATAACTCGATCGGTGAACGTGACACGACACGATGGAAATTGTCAATCATCGTTGGAGCAAACTGATTGACAAAGACGAGAAAGGAAGAGGACGAGACTTCACCGCTAATGTTAATCGAGGTTCATTGTCCGTTGAATATTCTATCGACCGCGTTGTGTCGACACGAGCGATATTTCTATCGCGATTCGAGGCACGCGTCGTCATTCAAGGGGTGGAGATCAATCAGTGCATATGCAGAAGCGACCGATTTGGAAATCGTTGTGCACGAGATTGCAACTGGGTGGTGGGACACAGAGATTTAACGCATTTTTTTGCCTTGACTCGGTTCCGGATAATTTTTTGAACGAGGAAACTCGTAACGGCGTAGTCGTGATAGAAGATTTTGATGAAAGAAGAGATCAATAGCGCGAAAAAATGAATAAATAGATAAATAAATAAATGAATAAATGGATGAAGGAATAAATAAATAAATTGACAAATGAATGAATAAATAAATTAATAAATTAATAAATTAATAAAATAATAAATGAATGAACAACTAAATGAATAAATGAATAAAATAATAAATGAATGAACAACTAAATGAATAAATGAATAAATGAATAAATGAATAAATGAATAAATGAATAAATGAATAAATGAATAAATGAATAAATGAATAAATGAATAAATGAATAAATGAATAAATGAATAAATGAATAAATGAATAAATGAATAAATGAATAAATGAATAAATGAATAAATGAATAAATGAATAAATGAATAAATGAATAAATGAATAAATGAATAAATGAATAAATGAATAAATGAATAAATGAATAAATGAATAAATGAATAAATGAATAAATGAATAAATGAATAAATGAATAAATGAATAAATGAATAAATGAATAAATGAATAAATGAATAAATGAATAAATGAATAAATGAATAAATGAATAAATGAATAAATGAATAAATGAATAAATGAATAAATGAATAAATGAATAAATGAATAAATGAATAAATGAATAAATGAATAAATGAATAAATGAATAAATGAATAAATGAATAAATGAATAAATGAATAAATGAATAAATGAATAAATGAATAAATGAATAAATGAATAAATGAATAAATGAATAAATGAATAAATGAATAAATGAATAAATGAATAAATGAATAAATGAATAAATGAATAAATGAATAAATGAATAAATGAATAAATGAATAAATGAATAAATGAATAAATGAATAAATAAATAAATGAATAAATGAATAAATGAATAAATGAATAAATGAATAAATGAATAAATGAATAAATGAATAAATGAATAAATGAATAAATGAATAAATGAATAAATGAATAAATGAATAAATGATAGTTGTCAAGCATTATAGTTATTCGAACTCAACGTTATTCACAAACAGAGTAGAAGTAATTTTCCCGAAGGTCTTTCGAACGATTCCATGAAATTGTACGAAAATCGGACTTTGTTATTTCACCAACAGAATAATTCTACAAAAAAATTATTGGACAATTTGCGCATCCGTCATTTGTTCATGCAGGGAATGTTGTGAGGGGCGTGATAATTAATTCGCACAATTTCGATACGAACATTCGACCGAGAGAACTCGACGAGCCCGGAATAGAGAGATTCGTCAGTACGTTCGACGCTGGAATCGCATTATCCAACGGTGTGGACTGCGAGCTCTGGAATCGGGTCAATGCTTAGCGGGCAAGCGCATACCGGCCTTATACGTGGACAACACCATACTTCGCACTCTTAAACCCGCAAATCGAACAAATTAACCGCAATGAAAACTCCCAGAAAAAAAACAACAAAAAATAAATCTCATAAATTTTTCAAACTCAAATTAAAAAAAAAAAAAGCATCTTATTAATTTCAAATCAATCATTCGTACGCAATAACTTTTGCTGGTGAAACTCTAAAAACTTCGATCGGTCAAAGATCTTCAAATTCGTACGTAAAAAAATGTTCTTCCCTTTTTTACATTAAATTTTTTGAAGCATTAATTTTGAATGAAAAATTTTCTTCAATTTTAATTGATTATTTTGATTTCCCAGAGCCCGAGATTTCCTTATGAGGAAGTCTCCCATTGGGCAAAAATCCGCGCGGCGCGTCTCGTCCGATGCCTCGTTAATTTCCAAACAAACTAAACCGTTACCAAACGATTACACTCGATCACTGATTCGCAAAACGAATGAACGAAGAACATCGGGAAATGATTAATACACAGCATAAAATTACAAATAAAAATTGTCAACGCACGTCGATCGAAGCAATAAAATTTGTCATCGTGTTTCGTACAACAAGAACATCACGATAAAAATATTCATCAGCCTCCGGTGGCTCCAGGAAAATGTTTAACGAAACTTTTGACAATGCTCGAGCGTATAACTGCTTCGATGAGCGTATCGGCGCAAAACCAGCTCCTTATCCGGGTGTTACGTCGCGACGAACACTCGAACACCAACTGCGGCGCAATCGTGATACAACTAAACTCGTACAAGCTCGGTTTGTTTTTTTTTTTTTTTTTTTTCAATTTTTTTCAATTTTTTTTATCATCAACTTGGTGACTTACCGCTGTGTAGTGACGGCCGTGGTGGTAATGACGATGGAGTGTGGTATCGGTGACGTTGTTCGAAATCGTTGTTCGTGGTCGTCGCGTGCGGTCATTGTCGAACGTGTGAGTGAGTGTGTGGTCGTGCAGCATCCGTGCCGGGACCGGAAACAAAATAACAACGGGCGTGGACGGTGATTGGAGTCAAGTGATAAGCGACAAAGGAAAAAAGGAGATCGAGATGAGGGTTGGACGTGAGGAAGAACGCGGAAAATTAAATATCGTTAGACGAAATTATCATAAGTTGCGTTGTGTTTGTGTGAATGTGTGTGTGTGTGTGTTTGTTTGGCGATTCGAAATAACCATTTCCGGATAAATCTCGACGATTCGTTAGTTTTGTGGATTCGGCGTTGGATTTTATTTTGATAGAAGATTAGTTTATTCGCAGCAGCGAATATTTCATTCATGATTTTCATACCCAAAAAATTTTCTCATTGAAGAATGAATTTTTCAACGAGATAAATAAAATACATAAAATTAATTAAATTCATTCAATGAATTCATCTCTGATTAATATTTAAAAAAAAAAAAACTATTGAATTTTAATTGCGACAAAACCGAGAAAAAACGACGGCGAATAATATTTGCAAGAATAAACCGAATTCTTCGAAAGTGATGCTGCATCGTTCGACGCGATAATCGTTGCATTATGCCGGAGATAATAAATCAAAACTCGCATTGAAGTATTCGTTGAATGGAATTGAGAGACAGTAGTCGAATTGTTCGAGGTCGGTCGGTGGCAAACCCAGTTGTTAGTCTGCGGGGCGATGATAAACTATGGTTGCAGAGCGCGTTGATGACATCAGTGAGGAGAAATTCTATGAGAAACCAGAGGGGTTCGGTGTCTCGACAGCGGAGCAAAGACGCACCAATGTATACGTAATAACCGTCGCGAATTACTTGGACGTGACGAGAAACCGGGGAATATTTTAGCAATGAAACAAATCAACGAATCAATTGAGTTTGCAATGTCTCGTATTAACTGCATTCTCGTTGAACACTTTTGATAGTTTTAACACACAAAAAAAAAAATGTAGCAAATAAAATTTTGAGATATCTAATGAATTTTTATTTTATTTTATTTCAGTTTATTTTGTTTCATTTCATTTTGTTCTTACGTGGACTTTTAGGTGTGAACAGCACGGAAGACGTTTCCATTCTGATCATCAATTGACCGATCGTCGAGACTTTTTCCTCGGCTACGGAGAGTCCCTAACCCTCTCCGTTCTTGCTCTTGAACTTATTCACAGTTTAACCGTTATTTTGTTTCTCACTTTTGCGCTTGGCACTTTGGGATGAGAAGCAGAAGAGGAAGAAGAAGAAGAAGAAGCAGAAATGACTGTACATACAGGGAATGTAGCCCAACACGCGTTTGCTCCACGAACCCTGACTGAAAATAGATTTATCCAAAAAGCATGAGAAACACTCCGGGACCACGAATTCCAGCACGACCTTAAGGAAATTTATAAAGGAAACTCGAATAATTTATACGAAATTCATTTTTTCGGTTATTCCGAAATTGTTTTTCAAATTTTTGTCACGTAGATTGTAAGCAAAATAGTCAAGTTGCAAAAAAAAAAAAAAAATGAGACGAACGTAATTCAATTATTGTTCGTAAGGTTGCTTTTAAATTAACAATTTCTTCCAAGACTTTGTGGAAAAAAATCACGTGTGTTTATAACGCAACTGGTGGTCGTTTCCGTTCGATTCGAAAAATATTTTGATCCTCTGAATAATTTTGCATTCGTCGAGACGAAAAATTTCGAAAATTCGAATAAAAATAAAATTAAACAATGCCCGGGAAGAAAAATCAATTAACCCGATGATTGACGTTCGAGCGTGAAGTATGAGCAATCGAATCGTTTCCGCAAATGTGATAATACGTTCACCAGTCACTCGCGGGGATAAAATTGATAAATTGATTAATTCGGAACGTCGAGCGGAGCTCGGTCGATCGAATTATCACGGAA
Source organism: Sussaba pulchella (assembly GCA_963971145.1). Taxonomy (NCBI): domain Eukaryota; kingdom Metazoa; phylum Arthropoda; class Insecta; order Hymenoptera; family Ichneumonidae; genus Sussaba; species Sussaba pulchella. The sequence goes on along the minus strand of OZ020169.1, from coordinate 10,167,811 downwards.
ACTTTGGTTGCGAATAATTGCAATTAAATCCCGACGCATTTGTCGGACGCGGACCGTATGAATTTCAATCGCAAAACGATTCTTGAGATTTTAATCGGCGAATCGTCGTCAAAACCGGGACGATTAGTCGGTACGAATGAATTTTCGTGGCAATTTTTTTAATAATACGACTGGCGCGACGATGACCGATAAAACGCGATGAGAATCGTGCACCGACTCAAATGCTTGGTCAGCGAGAGTCACTTCGCGGTGGACACACTTGGTAGGGTTTCCAGAGGTAAATAGAGAGAGGGTAATTTTGCAACGAATTCCCATCGCAGGTCAGATGACCGAGAATAATTAAAAATAAATAAATAAAAATAAATAAAAAATAAAACAAATCTTGAGAGACAACCCCATGGATTTATCGTCAATATTTGGATGATTATTTTTTCGCAATAAAACGTAAAATTTAATGCCGTTAGATGTCGGGCCAATCGATGAAATATTAGAAATAGCAAAAAAAACAAAAAAAGTTTCCCTAAATTGACATCTCGCCTGGAACAGCCCTACACCGCGCATTACAGCCAACGTTCAAATTGAATCAGGTACCGAGCTGGTGCTCGTGGTGCTTGAGGTGCGCCGCGCGGTCGGACAGCGTGGCAAAAAAAACTCGTAGTATTTGCCGCTCGCAGTCCGAAGATACCACAAAAGTCGACGTGGGAGAGATGAGGGACAGTCGTGTAAATGAATGAGAGAACGAAATGCAACAGGAAATCACGTTACGATTGTCCACACAGCAGTGATCTTCCGTTGATTATTATACGAAATCGGCCGACCTTCCCAAACTCTATCCGCTATTCAGGGAATTATGAGCAAACGTTGAATGTACGATAAAAAATTGTACAAATACAATCGAATTTCCCGAGGTCTCAACAAAAAAAATGATTGTAATAATAATGAAAATTATTGAGCACGCTAAACTAAAGAAAATGTAGTGAGTAGGAATTATTAGTATTATCATTATCATAATTATCATGACTAAATATTGAACAGACAAAATAAAAATAAAAATAATAATAATAATAATAATAATAATCATTATTATTATTTCAACAGAGAAATTATTATTATTATTATTATGTCTGTTCAATGTCTAGTGATAATAATTATAATATTGATAATAATAATAATTCTAATAATTCTTTTTCACTACATTTTTATTTTCACTTTGAAAGAATTTTTCAAAAATCAAATCAAGATTCGACTACTACTATATTTAACAAAATGAGTCAGTGAAACATCGACTTGAATAAAATAGAAGAATAAAAAAATACGTAATAATAATTTTTGTTTAAGTTTCTGCATAAAGAACTTCGAGATTGTTTTAAGGACCAAACTATGGGCTAGATTTCGATGAAACGTCGCGCAAATAGTCGATACCCGATCTTTCATCAATACATTGTTTACATTTGCGTTTGTTTTTTTTTTTTTTCCCAAGCGCGAACCACACGACTTTAGCTGACAAGTTAACGCTTTACGGAGTACCGAGATAATACTAGAACTCGTGCAAACGAGAGCAGGCCCGTCGACGTGCCTCGTGCGATTCCCGCGTCCGCGCACACTCCGCTCGGGCTCGTATTACGCGATTTGTACAAAACCACGACGTTCGGGGAGACGGTATTCTACGTGACACGGACTCGACAATTCCGTCACGAGTGGTGGACACGGGTCAAGCTTCACAATGAGGGAGTTCGACGCGACTATCGTTTAACGCATTATTTTACGAATTATCATTATCGTGCAATCGTCGGTGAATAATTGCGGGGGTCGGTAATTCAGAGTAGCTCGTGCTCATGTAAATTGTGTAGAGACGATCCAGAAGATAACGAAAAATATTACAATCCTTTCCGATTCTTCTTCTTTTTTTGTACAAATTTATGAGTTATTTATTTATTTATTTTTTTGGTAAGGTTTATAGAAAAATGCTGATCAAAGAGTATCTCGGTTTTGATTAATGTTTGGCTCAGTGGAGAACTGTAGAATTTTCGAAACAATAATTGGACGATGTATAAAAATGCACATTGAAGCGAGACAAAACATAATCGGTCGGTAAGAAAAATTATAAATTATTTTTTGTATGAAGGTGCCTAACGCGTCTGGACAAAAGTAAAGTTCTACAAAATTTGTTTCCTCATTCGTCGAAATATGAGCTTCTTCGTTTATCCAATAATGACTGTAAACTCTGAAGAAAATAATTGTTTACAGCTTCCGTTACTGCCTCGCGTTATTCGTCTTCTAATTCGTCGGAATATAATAATCTTCGTTTATCCAAAAATGTTTGGCAACGTTGAAGATAAAAGAACAATCGTTAAGAGTTTCGTTACCGATTAAATAACAATCATAGGCTCTATCAAGGTAACGTCCTACATGTCATCTATATTTCTCTCCAAAGTCCAAGGACTTGTACAAAAGCGAGGAAGACAACCGAATCTTCGCAAAGTATTATTCTCCAACATCCTTGACTTCACAGACATAAAACGAGAACGATCGACTGCCAAATACCGCAACGCAATCAACCGTTCTCGTTTCTCATACGAGGACATCAATCACGGACGAGAAACCTGCTTTACAGTTTCGCGTTACCGACCGAGCTCGGTAACACATCGCCCCAACCAGCCAAACCGGGAGATCAAATCGCACGAACGAAAAGTAACGGTTCGCAAATATAATTCCATCTATTAGAAACACGAGTAATGCGGGTTAGAATGCCCAGGTAGGAAATCGGAAACTTCGTTGAGCGGGCAATGCGTTCTTCGAATAACAAAACATCGTAGGTACGATATAGGTTAGGTATGTACAGCGCGCAGCCAGGTATACCGTATTGACCGCAAGCATTCGGAGGGCTCTCAGGTATGTACGTATCGACGCGGAAATTTGGCGCTTTCAAAATGGTCGTCCACCGGGACGAGGACCTCCCCCCCACCCGCCCGCCCGCCCTCTCAAAACGTCGACAATTCATCATCTTCAATAACGATAAATGCAATTTACACGTAATAACACATAAATCTCACGACTTACCACTTCTCTGCATCGTTTATCTTCGTCTTCACAGTTCGTTTCGTAATTTTTCAAACATAACTAAATTCTAATTCCAAAAATTTAATCACCCACAAATCCACACACGCACACGCACTCACGCACACGCACGTGATCGTACAAAATATTGTTTATCGTCGTGCCACTCCCGCTCGAACACTCGGCAATGCACGCACGCAGTTCTTTTTTTTTTTTTTTTTCGTTATTTATTTTCAATTTTCCGGTAAGATTGTCGCGGGTCAATATACCGCGCGTAAAACAAACACGGATGACAGCCCTTGGGGATGTGAACGCGAGCGACCCTTGGCGACGGTGTTGGAACGCTCGAAGAATTTTCAAATTCTCAACGAGAACCTCGAACGCTTGCGGATATATGCGTGCGCAGCTTATGGCTGTCGCGTGTCGGCCAGTGCCGTCGGCTTAGGTCGTTCAGAATTGCCGATTTTTTATGCAGAGCCGACGCGATGTATGCGTTACAAAAGTATCGGAACCGACGTGCCCTCGAGTTGAGAATATATATTTTGAGCCGAGCGATCAATGCCGTGTTTTGGATTTCGTTGTTCCATTTCTCGACACCGGCGGCGCTCTTTCCCGATATTTTCCATCGTTTTGTTTGTTCGTTGTTTTTTTTTTTTTTTGTTGATTTTTGAGGATGTGGTTCATTGGGCGAGATTTATTGGCGACGGACGAGGGCGACGGCCAATGGCGAATTTGTGAGATATGGCGCAGTGTTGAGAATGGCGGCTGGCGATTGGTCGACGCTGTCGAAGTCTCGCCGGCGCTGCGGCCGGTGGGGAGTCCCCGTACTGCGGCGGAACGAATTGTGATTGGTTGATCCTTCGGCGTTTGATGATTCCGTGAGAAATCACCTTTAGGGACGTTTTCGTCGATTTTTTTTCATTTGTTTTGGACTCGCAAGAACATGCAATAATGTTTTGAATAGATATGCCGCTTATCTACACGTGGATGATGATTTAATTGAAATATGTTTTGGAGTTTTAAATATTATCATCGAATGACCTTTGACGATATTTTTGTTATGTGCATATGGATGAGGAAATTTGATAGTTAACCGTGGATCGTCGAGTTTCCGTCGTCGGAATTGTCAAGAGAAAATTTGGTGAAGACGTTTAGGATAAAAATTTGTGATAAATCATGAAACCGGCGATTGTGGCATCGAGATCGATTATAATAAATCCAACGAGTAAACACACCGCGACGTTATTTTTCTTTCATGGCTCTGGTAAAAAGCATCGCGAATTGTGGGAAGATTACGTAAATAGCGAGTGCCAATTATGATGGACGATTGATATTTTCAGGAAGCAACGGCAGAGATGCGGAATCTTGGATTTCGAGTCTGACTTCTCGCAAGTTGAGCTTTCCTCATGTGAAGATTGTCTATCCAACAGCTACGGCGCAACCTTACACACCTTTGGGTGGCATGGTAAAAATCATTGATCGAATATCTTCAGCCTCAAGGGGTTAGAGATTTTTCTGAATGTTGAAATTTCAATTTGAGCTATGGAAAATATATTTTAAATTTGAATTCATAGCCTCAAGATTCTACGGTTAAAACTAGAATTTTTATCCCATGGCTTTTTAAAATATTCTTTCTATATCAGCTAAAAAAAAAATTGATAGTAGGATGATGAAAAATAGCAAATTCCTAGATTTCCTTTTGGTAGTTTTTATTTGTGGTTCCAAACGAATGATTGGAGCACTGGTAAAACTTGTTTGAACGTATAAAAAAATCGAATATGATAAATTACTTACCGCAGACTCGAACGGAGAAGTCTGAAAAAAATTATTAGATCCTTGTGAGAAATAAGAACAGAGATAAACCCAATTTCAGCTGAGTAACGTCTGGTTCGATCGGAGCGCCGTTGTCATGAGCGCGCCGGAGAAAAAGGATTCTCTGGATAATATATGCAATGCTGTATCGGATTTGATAGACAAAGAAGTGGCCGATGGAATTCCATTGAATCGAATAGTTATAGGTGGTTTTTCCATGGGCGGCGCTCTATCTCTCCACGTGGCTTACAGATACAAAAGGGCTTTGGCAGGTTGTTTCGCCATGTCCTCTTTTCTCAACAACAATTCCTTGGTCTATGAGGTGCAACATTAGATTTGATTTTTCATACATTGAGGCAAAAGATCCGAGTAGACCGCGGAAAAAAATAGGTGAATGTTAGGAATCATCTCAAAAAGTATCTGTTCGATGTTATCCAGGTTTGTTTTATTCGAAAGCATACATGTTAAGGTACGCTGAAAAATTTCTATATAAATTTATATTGACTGGGAGCCGTGCAGTCATGGCCGGCATAAAAAATGTCCCTCGTTCGCACGGCCTGCGGTCCTCAAGATTCCATGCAGACAGTTAATTCAACGCTAGAATTTCAAAAAGATTCTGTAATTTACTATGCCCTTCGCAACATAGAATTCTTTTTCACTCAATCTTGTTTCATAAAGCCAGAAAGGTCGGAAATTAAGGTTGAGGGGGAAGAATGAATGCCAAGTTCAATCAGTCACCATTTCGTGAAAAGATTTTTTTTTTCGAAAAATCCTACGTTGCAGCGATCCCAGTCGATATGTATTTATAAAGAAAATTTCTCAGCCTACCTCAACATGTATACTTTCGAATAAAACGAACCTGGATAAAATCCGGCAAATAGTTATTGAGGTAATAATTCCTAAAATCATATTTTTTTCGGCTTCCTACCCGGATGTTCTCCCTCAATCAATGTTTTTTTTTTTTTTTGTTTCCGGTCTAATAGAGGTTTTGATTAATTGATGAACATTTTTAGGCTCTGAAACTCGAGAGCGGTCAGAACACACCGCCGTTGCTGCAATTTCACGGCACATCCGACACGCTCGTGCCGTTCAAATGGGGCGTGACTACCCACAATACTCTGAAAAGTTTGGGCGTGAGGGGTGAACTCGTAACTCTCGACGGTGTCGATCACGAATTAGTCAGCTCCGAAGTCGAGCTTCTCAAAGAATGGCTCTTAAACATTCTCCCGGAAACACCATAAAAATAAAAACGTTGTACATTTTGTTATATATTTCAACATATTGTTCAGACAAAGTAATACAAAATAAAAAATTGTTACGTGTACGAAAATTCGATTTTTTTGATCATTTCGGCTATCAGTCCGTAAAAATAAAATTCCACAAAGGAATATGGAAAATACTTTTCCACTGAAGTAATTCGGTAATGAGGGATGGTAAAAAATTCACCCAAACGTGAAAGATCTGAGACATTTCGGAAATCAGCGCACCTTAATTTACCTTCGTTAATTTTTTGACTTTGATCATAACGATCTTAATTGCCTTCAAATGTCAATGAACGACAAAGAAAATTCTAATTTCCCAATTTTTTTCTTCATCAATTCGTTCCTATCAAACTGATTTCTCGTAAAGTCAATCAGAAAATTTCCATCGTAGGCAGACTTCGATACATTCCAACGTAAAAACATTTCGGGATAATACTACAAAGAAAAATCGAACGGAACATTATTTTCATACTCAAAATCTGCAATCTGTTCGATTTTTATAAATTCTCAAAATCGTTGCAGCGTGAAATAAAAAAAATTGTTCTCGTTTTTTTTTTGTTTTTTGGATATTGCACAGCTTCCTCTTATTCGTTGCTAGCCGAAGAATACAAACAATCATGCTTAATAAGCTTTCGTATGGTTCTGCATTGTTGACATTCATCATCTTCGATTACAATGGGGCTAACATTGGGCGACGATTCCGTAATTCGGCGTCGTAATTCGACCCGCCGGAAAATTTCGAGATTGCTTGTCCATTATTTTTTATTTATTTATTTATTTATTTATTTATTTTTTTAATCAAGTCCTCGTACCTTCGAAACTATCTCAACTTACCACCAATTGGTTTACACAATTCGTTCACATATAAAAGTGGTACCCTAATCAATACGAATAGTTTCGAGTCAAGTTTGATGTAACATTATGAAAAATTCTATAGCTTTGGTTTTACATTGTATTTTCGTTTACAAAATTTAAAAAATTTTCCAATTTATCGTGGCTCGTTATTATCGGAATAAACGACGCACGAAGTATCGACCTTCGATTGAAACACGTGGATATTGGTGATAATCGCGACTGTCGATGGTGAGATAAAAATTTTTTAAAACAAGATGGGAAAAAGGGGTAGAAGGTCGTCTTAATCTTAATAAATTACACTTATCAATTAATACGGTTTGTACGCAAAAATTGGAATTGCTTAATACCAAATTGGTAATACAGAAGGGGTTCTAATGTACGCCGTTTTTTTGTTAATCATGTGTATACATATATATATATACATATATATAAAAGTTTGTATCGTTATTTTATATATATATAGATATTTTTTTCAATCAGTTTTTTTTTTCTCATTTTTATTTTTTCCCGTCCATCGAATCTTCACACGAAGATATCGACGACGGATTCGTTAATGATATTTCATTAGTTATTTGATTAGCCAACGTTTCTAGCCGATTACGCCCTCGAAGATGTTATCAAGACCTTTGTCATTGGTTAAAAAAAAAAAAAAGAACGAAACGAAATTATGGGTAATGTCTCGAACGAAAACCACAAAGCCAACCGTGCGAATTAAAGAACATAAATATAATAATAATGCTAATCGATATCGGGAATTATTATTATTATTTTTTTTTTTTTTAATCGTATGGATTTTGTGTTCTCGCGTATTCTTAATTCAATTGGGATGGCACGTTTAGTGTGAGTTATATATTTCAATATTTACAAGTCTTTTCTTTTTCTCTTTTTTTTTCTATTTTTTTTTTTTTTTTTTTTTTTTTTTAAACGACGCCATGTATACCGCAGCTGAAGAATGTTGAACATCTTTTTGGTAAGTTTCTATATCGACAATCATACCGTAATAGAAACTATTTAAAAAAAAAATGTTTCGAAAAGAAAAAAAAAATTTTTTTCTTTCATCGCGTGGGCTTGAGTATAATTGGAACGATTATTCTGTGTGAACCAACGTGTGCGCTCGTACATTCATCGCAAATTTTATATTTTGCGAAGTACTTTTTTCTCTCTCTCGTTATTTCGTTTTTTTTTTTGTTGTTTTTGTTTTTGTTTTTCTGCGGACCAAAGCGGTTGACAAATGGTTCTTTAAACACTGATTAAAACTGTCTTCTTGATGCTTTAAAGAAATAGCTGCCCCATTGTCGCAGGTAATCCTAAAAAGCAATTAATAGGTTTTATTAAAAAGATTGATAATTTTTCGATTTTTTTTTTTTTTTTTTGTTGCGAAATTGTTCATTTGTCGTTCGATCGGATGGAAAAAGCTCATGCGATTATTTGACCGTGGACAGATTTAACTTTGTCGTTTGTTATTTTCAATCGTGTTTGCGTGCCGTAGACAACAGTTTTTATGGCGATCATGCTTGTGCGAATATTTTCCAATCGTGCATTATTTCTACATAGAACTAGAGTGAGGGAAAAAAAAAATGATTATTCATTGTACCATGAGTGTCGGGACGTATAAAGAAAAAAAACTTTAATTAACCTGACAGTTTTCTCGCATATATTTCACAGAAGATGCAATCACTCGTGTATCATTGCTTTGCAGTCATGCAAGGACCTTAATTATTTTTCAAACCTTGGACCGTATTTTCCATCAATTTTAAGGTCTTACTGGATCGATATTGAATTAAATTCTTGAAAATTGGAAGATAGATAGAATAATACATGAATTATTCCAAAATTCTTCACTATATAATTTAGTAGTTTATAAATTTATGAATTTAACACGGTGGCTTATGGAAATATTGTGTACAAAGTTGTAAGTATATCATTACCACCCTCTCGTGAAAACAAACCGTTTTTTTCTTCCCAGAATGAATTGTACAAAGCGTTAAGTTAAAAAAAAAATAGGTGAACTTTAAGAATTATTATCTCAAAAACTACTCGTTTTATTTTATCCAGATTTGTTTTATTCAAAAGCATAAGTGTCGAGGTATGCTGAAAAAATTTTGTTATAACTAAATTTCTCAGCCTACCTCGACACGTTTACTTTCCAATAACACAAACCCGAATAAAATCGGACGAATAGTTATCGAGTTAATAATTCCTAAATTTCACCTATTTCTAAATTAACCACAGAGATACTTGTTAAAATAAACGGTTGGAAAAATAAAAAATGTATCGGAATGAACAAAATCTTAACGTAATAAAATCGTTATTTCAACTCTTTCACGACCCCTATGGGATTCTCGACAAACAACGCTGAATCCCCAGACGTCGATGGAAATTCAACGATTATTTGAAATTTCTCGTTGAACAGCGAATCCCTTTTTTTTTTTTTTCGGAATCAATCCGAATCCTAACTCGTAAAAACATTCGCTCAAAAACTTCTCAATCTCAGGATTGACGCTTCAACGACACAATTTCTCAAACACCGTCCTCCGTTCGTCAATTGAAACAACGACAAAAATTATCTTGCGAGAAAAAAAAATTATTACGACAAACATTCCATCTTCGTAAAAATTATATGCAACTACGTCGTGGATGTTGTAACGCATTCTGTTACGTTTTGTAGACACGCTCTATCGTTTCACATGCAAGGTGCTGCAAACGATGCCGAGAAAAAAATATATATATACGATAGAAAAAATATCGAACTGCCGACGATTGAGTGAACAGCGACGATGCAACAAAATGCAATTCTCGTTTGTAGTGAAAATTAATTTTAACTAAACTTTATTAGCAATAGTTTCTTACGATATCTCGAAAATGCACTGTGTTTTTTTTTTGACATTACGAGTAAAATCTCTTCTCGTCCTAAGCTAACAATAATTGGCTTTATTCTGTCATATTAAGTTAGGAGTCTCACTACAGTCGTCATTAGATAAAATGTTTATTTTAAAATCTATGTGAGTTTATGTGGTAAACTTTCATATGGTGAAAGTATTTGATACTTCACCGAAGGTTCTAATTAGTAATCTTAGGTTGAAAATGGAAAAATTAACTCGTTGTTTCATGGACAAACCGGTTCGTCAACATTTAATTACTGATTTCATCTCCTTATCGATTTGATGGCATTCGTAGTTAAGTTGACACTTATAAATTAGATTCTGAAGATTCCGATGTGATCATTAAAAAAAATAGGTTCAACGAATTATTCGAAGAGAACTTTGAAGTTAATCACGATAAAAACTTCACAAAATGACAGAAGACCGACTGCCGTGGAGTAGTTCGGGACTCTTTGGCAACATCGCACGTGAGCGTGTACCCGTTAGGCCTTGCGAGAGCTCTCGGAAATATATATTCCGGGCATAAGCAAGATAAACATAACCATTTTTATAAATTTAGAAACTCGCGCGCTAACAACATAACCGGCAAGTCAGGAGAGTTTAGGGAGGTTAGATCGGGGTATATACCGCAGAAAAATGCAGCGCTGCCAAATTGACGTCATACTAAGGAATCCCATATATATGGCTGTTTATAGCTGATCCCAACCGAATCAAATCAGTCATTGTAAATTATTTCCATCAATGAATTACGAAATATAATTAAGATTGAGTTCGTATACATCAAATTTTCATCGGTCAAAGATTTTTGCGATATAGCAAACTTTTTTCACATCTCGTTTTGTTGCAACGATCATTAAACCGTCATTTGACTGTCACGTAGCAAGACTCCTACCTTAAATCATTAATTCCCAAATTATTCGTTTTATTTCGATCATCTACGCGTTTGAATGCGTTTACTCCTCGTTCAATTAAAATCCATGCGAAAAATAATGCGACAGCGTCGGAAAACCGATCAAAAGAAAAATCTCTCTTCATTGTATTTTCCAAAATAAATTTCATCAATTCCGCTGAACCGAAAAATTAAAAAAAAAAATTAGAAAATGTTTGATGTAAAAATTAAAAAAAAAATTGTCTAAACACAGTGCATATTCGTAATTATTCTACATTGTCCCGCTATAATTCTTACCCAATAAAGAAAACTATATACAGCAACGAAAAATAAAAAAAATAAAAAAAAAAAAAAACAACAAAGAACAAAAAAAAATCTACATAACGTCGATGAAGAATTCACAAGGATTTCCCATCGCAATGCGAAATGACTGTCTACTACCGGATAAATCTTGTTGGGTTTGTTGATTTCCGGATCCCGATCCGGTCGGCATGGATTGTTCCGATCCGCTTGAACGGCTGCGGCTGCCGTTCGAACGTTTTCCGTTGGAACCGTTGCCGTTGTTCGAACTCTTGCTCGGCATCGACGGTATTGACGGCACGTGCAATTCCGATTCCGAAGCGGACGAGCAAGATTTCAAATCGTGAATGGGTTCTTTGCAAATGTGCTCGCTTCCGGCGCTACTTCCACCTGAAACAAGAGCAATTTTATTCCGTAAAAAAAATTTCTCGAACCAACGATTTTACGCTTCGAGACAATTGGAAATTTTTGAAAAATTATAAAAAAAAACGAGCGCAGATTTTTTTAAATCTGATTGTAAGCTGAATATGCGGCGTTGAAAGAACGATCGAGATTTAGTAGGTTTTGCCGTGGCTTACGTGTAAATATTTCACACGATTTCACACATTTTTCAACCGATTTTTAAAGCTACGTCATTTTTCCCAGACTTCGTACTAATTTCGTGCAATTTTTTTTTTTTTATTTTTATTTCGATCGCTTATACGACAAAAAAAGAAACGGAATTTTGAAGAAAAAAAAAAATTTAATGATATCTATGTAGAGGTAGCTTCGTCGCTAATATCGCGATCACCACGAAATAATCTCGTTTTGCTCGTCCTCTAAGACGACTGCAAAATAGGGAGACGTAGTCCATTCTCACTCATTTCGAAAAATAATTATTTCTCCATTTTTTCTAAACTATTTTTGCCACACTGTTCGTTATAATTTTGATTGATTGTACTAATAAAAAAAAACTACATTCTGTAATTTTTTCCGACTTTTTGAACTGATAGTTTAGAAATTGAGAGGAGGAGGAGGGGCGACACTCCGATGACGACTTTGAAAGCGAATATCTCGCCGTCCCAAGGGTTGAAATGAAAAAGGTCTCGGAACATTTTAATTCGTACTTCATAAAACCCATTGCAAGACACCTCACTCGATAGGGTGGGCAAAAAAAAAAAAAAGATCAAGTTTACTTTTTAACCGTTTGAGTACCAAGCAGCGCGATCGCGCTGTTCAGATTTTAAGTCGAGAAAACCCAGCATCGTTTACGGGTAAGCGCGATCGCGCTGTTCGGGATTCTTCGACAGTGTTTTTTCAACATCCCCTTGGACTCGAACGGTTAATCAGCGAGAAGTGGATCAACTCTCAAAAAAATATCATTTCTGCTTTTGGGTAATCGATCTACGTCTGTGTACCAAATTTCATCTCAATCGTTACACAAATGAGAGTATAGAATAACCACAAGGGTTCCCATAGACTTCTACGGAACCCTAAAAAACGACGACGCCCTATCGAGTAGCGCACACCTCATCCCGTTCCGTCGTCTCCCAATCAATTTACCCAAAACAAATGCTGAAAACGAAAGAAAAAAAAAAAAAAAAAAAAAAAAAAAAAATTGGAGGATGCTTTCGGGGATGTTAGCTCTCAAAACGTGCAAACAAAATTTCTATATCAAGAATCGTTTATTCGTTATAAACAAAGAAAATAGTAGAAGAATCCAAAATAAAATCTACACGTTGGGCTTAAAATTAATTTTCTAATCAGGAATCCAAACTACAGATTAAAAAAAAAAAAATATATATATATATATATATAAATAAGCTCGACGAATCGTCAAGACAAATTTTTAAACTCGCTGTTGCACTTTCGGTATTCTCGTTGACGAAGGCGAAGCTTCGGGCGCGGCATTAGTTCATTTTGTACTGTCAGTACCTTCTCAAAAATAATAATAATAATAATAATAATAATAATAATAATAATAATAATAATAATAATAATAATAATAATAATAATAATAATAATAATAATAATAATAATACAAACAATAATAATCGTATAAAATATTTTATTCGTTCGCGAGGTTGAAAAAAAAAAAAAAAAGTAATAATAATTCGTCAATCGTTCAAGCGACCAACAAATAATCGACACTGGCCGAGCCTTGTGGCAAAATATAAGAAGACTCACCTGAGCCACTGTTGACGCTTTCTTCACGATTGTAACCGTAAACCGTCGGTTCGTTCGTGAAATTGAACGGCATCGGGCTATAACCCGCGGCCGAATGGGGTCCGTAAGTTCCGGAATACGGCATATCCCAGGCGCTCGGAGGTGGCAAAGGTCCGACCGTGTCGCAATCTAATTTCATACTGCTCAGAGCCGAGCACAAATCTCCGAATATGTAGTAACATTGTTCCGAAAATGTTATTTTATTAACCGTGTGTCTGATAAATCCGGCTTTGAGCATTAGCGAAGCGTATTTACGCGCGTCGCGACGATCTATGAAACCCTCGACGTGACTGTTCAGCCAATCCACGACGTCCGCGCCGATGAAAGCATTTGGAATCGTTATTTTCAACCACATGCGATCGCGAATTTCCAAACCCGAATCCGGTCGTGCCATTGCACGAACTATCGTCGGCATGTCCGTGTTTATTGTCAAATGAAGTTCTTCCAACGGACCTGAAGCGCGTTAAAATTATTCGTATAATCGTATTTTGCGAAATAACGGTTGAGAATTCGGGAGAAAAATTTGTGGAGTAATTTTTTTATTTTTTTTATTTTTTTTTTTTTTTTTACTTACGTTCGGTGTCCGGAAGCGTGCTGGCCAAGCTGCTCGACGTCGATGTCAAAGTCGTGGCACTCGGTGGTCGTGGAGGAAAACCTTCGCCTCTTATGGCGGCTGTATGGGCGACCCACGCACCGGGATCAATCGGACGCACGGGTTCCGCGCGTGGAATTGTGAAGTATCCTTTTGGATTCGGGTCCCAACACTTCGCGACTACCAATTTTATAGGCCTGGAAGTGAAAAATAACGAAAAATATAATTATTGTAATTAGAATTGGATGTTGAGTTAGGGCTTTCATAGATATTCTTATTTTTTTTTTGATATATTAGAATGATTTGAAAAATGTATATTTATTGTATTAGTAATGTTTATCATTTGAAAAATTGATCAATTGGGGTATTTCGCAAAAAAAATGTAATAATGATATTTGGAATTGAATGTTTAGTTAGGGTTTTTATAGATATTCGTATATTTTCTATATTTTTATTTTAATATATTTCAATAATTAAAAAAATATATGTATTTATTATATTAGTAATATTTATCATTCAAAAAAAAAAAAATAATAAATTGGCGTATTTCCCAAAAAAATAATAATAATGATATTTAGAATTGAATATTGAGTTAGGGTTTTCATAGATATTCGTATATTTTCTATATTTTTATTTCAGTATATTCCAATAATTAAAAAATATATATATTCATTATATTAGTAATATTTATCAATCAAAAAATTAATTAATTGTGCCATGTCCCAAAAAAAAAAAATAATAATATTTAGAATCGACTATTGAGTTAGGGTTTTTCTAAATATTCTCATATTTTCTATATGTTCCAATATATTTCAATAATAAAAAATAATAATATTCGTCGTATCAGCAACGTTAATCATTTTAAAAAAATTAATTCTTCGACACTCAAAAGTTGACAAGCAACACAGACGACACTGTAGAACGATTTTTCGTTGAAATTTATGTACCCAGGCTTTTGAACGACTTCTCGTAGCACCCTGACGGCTTCGTCGTTGGACATATTTTCGAAATTAATGTCGTTGACTTGCAGTATCATATCACCGGGTTCTATTCTTCCATCGAGAGCAACGGCTCCGCTGAAACGGCAAAAACAACGTTATCTCACGGTGTTGAATCGGGAGAAGAAGAAAAATACGATAAATGAGGTCGCAACGGTACAAATGAATTTACCCTTTCATTATGGAGCCAACGTAGATGCCACCGTCGCCACCGATGTTGCTCTGACCGACGATGCTGATTCCTAGAAAATTAACCGTGTCCATGTTCAGAGAGACCGTTATTATGTTGAGAGACATGGTACTGTCGGTGATACTGCTGAAAGACGATGTTCGCGACATGGGAGGCAACCTGTGACGTCGACGTCTCTGTGGTCTGCGTCGATCTGCATGAAAAACAAAATAATTGAACATATTTTTTTTTTTTTTTTTCAAAACTTTGAAACAATGAATTATATCTCAAATCAATTTCGTAAGAAAAAAAATAATAATTACACAAAATGTGGACGCAACTCAGATTCTCTTGGGATTGGAAATATGTTGTGGAAAAAAATTACGTATGGTTACGCGTGGTTTAAAGTCACTGAAATGACTTGTAGCAAAATAATTTGTATGGATTACGAGATTTAATAGATTGGTTTTGTTTACTTCGTGTGTTTGATATTCCGACTGGTTATTCGTGGGCAGTAAAATAAAGTTAAATAGCATTAGGGATAAATATTTAGGATTAGGTTGAGAATTACGATTGGATTGATTCAGTTGAGTGTTTTTTTTTTCTTTATTTTTTTTTAATCCTTGAGAATCGAAACGTCGTAAAATCGAAGTTACTTCAGTGACTTTAAAACACGCGTAATTATGCGAAATCTTCGTTATTTTTCTGTCCTACATGTAGATACGAAATTACTCGCAGAAATGTCTTCTATAGCGAATTTAAATTCCAAGAAAATCTTGGATGTGTCTGGTTTCTGCATAATTGCCCAAAAAATGACAGATCGAATCGTTAATATCGACGGAATCGTGTGGGGTGTATTGATATGACGACGAGATATGTATTTTTTTTATTTTTACCCAAGGTAGCACGTTCGATCGTACTGCTCATATTGGTGTGACGTCCGGTTGTTGATGTTATCCGGCTACTCGCGTCGTCATCGGATTCCAAGAAAGTCGTGGTTTCCAGATCGGAACTCAAGATAGATGCGGTCTCGTAACCGTGGCCGGAACGGTGCTTCGAGTGGCCGTTGATCCGTAATCCTGAACGGAAACAAATTGTTTTTTTTTTTTTTTTTAATTGGCAATTTCGCTGTAATTTTTTTAAATTAATAGTTGCTCGGATTTCCCAGCGTTTAAAAAATTTTCAAAACCGTTGGGTAATATTCCACCGTCCGCAAATGTCGTGCCATCGGTACAAATAATTATTTTCTAATAAAATTATCCTTAAAACTTGCAAACTATTTTCACCGAATTTCCGGCACCGCACGAATTTCTCGATAAAAATAACCACAATTAATTTTTAAAAAATATTTCCTAATAGTGGAATATTCGTGAATTACGCAAAATTCGAAGCAAAACCTTTTGCAAGATTTGAAATAATCGTTTGCGAAATTTATTTGTCATCCATCGATGTATCGATTAGATTTTTCAAACGTTTTTGTTTCAATCAATAAAAATTGGATGATTATCTTACCGTTGTACTTGTACTTGTCGTATTTTTCCGTGTGATGTCTGGTAGGTTTCTGCAGATGATGACCCTGTCGACTGCTCACGATACTTTCGGTTTCCGTTAATGTGTCGTCGTGTGACAATGCCGGAGCCGGACGATTCGTCAGACCCGGTGCAGTCTCGACCGTTTCGTGTTTGGCCTCGCTGTGAGCCACGCAATCCGTACATTGCGAAGCTCCGTCCGAAACGTTGCTTCCTTCGGCGGATACGAGCTGACAACGGATATTAGGATGCGTCAAGAATTCCGTCGCACTCGCGACAACTCTGTCGTACGCATTAGGGTGGTTTTTAATTTGGTGATGTCGAAATTTCTTTTGGTATTGTTCTTCAAAAGGAATCAACATAAATAGAAAAAAAATTTTTTTTTTTCTAAATAGAAAAAACGCTGAGCGATCGAATTTTTATATGGACTTATGCATGGATTTGAAATTTTGTTGAGGACATTTTTTATTACTTCAAAACTATACGTGATAAAAAAAAATTTATTTAGCAGTTTTGTAAGAAATTTAATGCTTTACAAAAAAGGTCTGTCAAATTTTTGTGAATCTAATGTTTATTACTAAATAAATAATAAAATAATGTTTTCCATTTACGTTGATTGGTTTTAAAGAACAATACCAAAGAAATTCCGACATCGACAAATTAAGAACCACCTTAGTAAAAATGTACCATGACCCAAGGGTAGGCCTCAGGAAAATTTGTGAATATTAACGCGTAAGATTGAAGTCTTGCCGGATGGATATAAAAAAATCGCCAGATTATCGAAAATCAGAGGAACGATAGGACATGCATGAATTATTTCAAAATTTTCCACCACGTAATTTGGTAGTTATGAATTTATGAATTTAACACGATCGCTCGTGGGAAAACAACTTTTGCAGACGTTAATGGTTGCGAAAGGAATGAAACTAATTTGCTGTATATTCTGAGAAAATTATATCATTGAGATTTGGAATCAAATGATTGATTATGCTCAGTTTTAAATGAATCAGCTGGGTAATTGTCGAGAAATAAATTAAAGAAAGTAGGTATCGCCTGAAAGAGTTGAAACAGTTGTACAGTCACTGACAAAATGTCAGTCAACCACACCCATGTATCGTCGAATTTGTCCAGTAAGATCTTAATCGACCCTTGGAAATAATGTAACCCTCATGTTTCTTCGTCTTATTAACCCTCGTGTAATCTCGATATAAAATTGGCTCGTTTAAAATTTTTAATGTCCCATGTTTGAAACCTGAACGATTAGCGGCCAATGAAGCAAATCATCGCAATTTTCGTGTCAGTAAGTGGCATTGATAAAACTTGCTTGGGGGCTTATGGGACTTTATGGGAAGATTTTCCTGAGGCTTATTTTCGTTTTATTTTGTTTAAAGGGCATTTTATCGATATGATGCTTAAGGTGTGGTAATCGAGTAATCATAAATGTTGCCAGACATTTTTAAAAATTGCTACATTTGTTACAATCGCTAAAAATAGTAAGCCACGGAGATTCTCAAAGAGAAGTTCGTACATTAGTTTAAATGTAAGCAAGCAATTTGCAAGCTTCCATTCGTTTATGTGGTTCGACGGATGAATACATTATTAAAAAATATGTATCGAATGAAATAATTGTTTAATTGGTATGCCTAAACTCGTAGTATCATCGTTGTAGAAAGAAGATATGCTATTCGAGTCGTTATCTTCATTAGCGCAACGTAAGGAAGCATTTACATACCCAAGAAACTACACGTCCGTTGAAACAAGGCAGGTGGGCGTCGTCATCGACAATTTCTTCCTTGACGACCCTGATAAATAAAAACAAGCTGACATTAGACTCAACTACCAATGTTTTGTCGAATCCTATAAATATAATAATCCAATTCCACTCATGGTCTTTGTTGATCGAATTTTAAAAGAGCCCACTTTTCGCAACATAATTGCTATTCTTGCAGTCATCAAAAAATTCATTCCCTTGATAAAAGTCGATGAATACGTCGTAAACGCAAGATTCATTCGCAACAATAAAACGTAAAAATATCGCACCCTCGGCCCCATCAAATTTGTTCAAACAATAATTTTCGTTCATTCGCAATCCAAACAAGATAATCGCAGTAATCCCTCCTCGCCACGGATAATCAAATATCTTACTCAAAAAAAATTAAAATTCCTTACGCCCGACAATATCCAACCTAGCCACGGTTGCCTGACTTAGATATACATTTGTAATTTGAAAACAATACGACAATAAAGAAAGATATCCAATCGGATGATAGTCTCCATCCCTCTTCGATATTTCTACAAATTAAAAAAAAAAGCCCAAAGACCCCATCACGATGAAAAAGTTTGAACAACGTTTATCACAAAGTACAATGTCTACAGATAACAAACCATCCCCCCCAAAAAAATCAACACCGAGTCTCACACCTAAACCTCGAACACACTTCGCGACAGCACTCCGGCTGTCACAAAAAATTCCCATTCTTTTGTTTCCATTCGCACTACTACAGCCGGAAGTGAGCCCAATTCAACGACAAACGATATTATTTCGCGAATTTCATCACCTCTCTCCCAAATCCCCCTAAAAAAAATAAATAAAAAAAGTAAAACCGATAGAAGAAAAAAAAAAGCATCAAAGCCACAGGATCGTTGTTAAGAACGTAAACAACGTGAACTCACCCAAAATCGTCATCCATTGATTTGAAGAAATACTTGTAATTCGGTCGATTGAGTACATTCTTGAAGTCAGCGAGGGTGACGCGTTCCGGCGATATAGACAGCTTCACCAAATACGGAGTCTCTTCGTCGTCGATGTGATAAATAATCTTAGTCTCTTCCATCTTCACAATCAATCGTCACTCATCCGCTGTGGCAAGAAACAACAAAAAAAAATACACACACACGCACACACACACACACGCGCGCGCGCGTGAAGAAA
The DNA here is from genome assembly GCA_963971145.1 of Sussaba pulchella. Classification (NCBI taxonomy): domain Eukaryota; kingdom Metazoa; phylum Arthropoda; class Insecta; order Hymenoptera; family Ichneumonidae; genus Sussaba; species Sussaba pulchella. Next base: position 10,148,329 of record OZ020169.1, on the reverse strand, counting down.
TCACTCGACTACGCGCACTGCTGACAACGATTCACTCGAACCAATATGGCCGACGTCGAAGGCTTGAGCTGGCTCTTTAACGCACGTAGTACACGTACTACAATCGTGGTATTGGTGAATGTATGTAGGGCGAGATGTCATCCAGACTGGATGTTCCGAGACACAACGACGAAAGCCTCGCAATATCTATCGGTTATGGATTCTTCGCGATCGTCAATTTTTTTCTTTTATCTACGGGCTATCGACAACAGCAACGAGACGGGCGCAACAACATAACTACATTATTCGTGGGCTTACCGGTCGAGCGTACGCTTTATCTGCTTTTTCCGTATCACCGACCATTCTGCCACATTCTCGAGCCAAAGACATGCCACTACTGCTAACACTGCTCACCACCACTGTTACCCTACATCATCCGGACAATCCACGGTCGATGGATATCACAGTCACGGGAGATCGAACGTTCCGTGGCGAAAAAACCTCCCCGGAATCGTCGTCCTCGGGATGTACGCAAAATGGCGGCCATCCGGGGTCGCGGAAAATTTCCGCTGAGCGGCGCTCGCGTCTATGACGAACCCGTTGCGTTTTGGATTGGTCGATCGGTCGAGTAAACGGAGATAATCGTAATTGCACGGGTCGTCGTTGATTCTCCCGCGATATTTGAATTTTCGATTCACTTTGCGGTCCGTGGAATTCAAGAAGAAAAAATAAACATGACGAGGAAAGAAATAAAGGATCGGGTTACATGGGCTGAATCGAGCGAAATCACTGTATTGAACGATGTTGATATTTTTATAAACGTTTATACGTGGGTCAAGAAATTCGTGGTCATGTTCCTCAATGACTACAGCGCCTCTCACGGCTTTAGCTGGAACGATTTCGATAATTCAATGGATCACACCGCCGGCATTACGCTCGATCTTCTTTGTTCAAGTCTTCACGTACAACCCGTGATACTGCCATGGTTTTGTGTTTTGTCCACGTACTTAAGGTAATGGAGTACATCCTACCCAATCCTGATCGAGAGTGAACAGCAGCCCCACGAGTGACAAAATTTAGAAACAAAACCGTTCTGAATTTCGTGAACGAATTCCCTTGAAAAGTTTGCGACTCTGTTGCGTACTTCTGTACTTCATCCTTCGTGTTTTAGACTCCAAAGGCAACGTAACCTCTTCGCGCCGTGATTATTTTGATTATTTTCGCGATTGTGCAATTCGCTTCCGCTAAAACAAGCCAATTCGACCTTATTTATCGCGTAATTGCAATTTGCAAGACATATTTAGTAGATCAAATGGATCCCGATTTCGAACAACTCTCAAACGACGTCGATCTCATCGCGAGAATAAAAAAATTTCGCGAAGCATCGGACAAAATAACCGAGACGTTAAAACTCGTGGCTAATCCCGAATTGTACGACAAATTATCGAATCCCGACAAAATAAAATACAATTTGCTCATGTCCTTCGGCATGAACAGCCTTTTCTGGATGTACCTTCGCACGGAAGGTAGGCAGACCATAACCTCATTCGCCAGGGAACAATAAACAGAAAAAAATGACAATAATTATTTATCAACGAAAAAAGTCGTCGAACGACTATTTTTAAATATTTAGAACTTAAAAAAAAACTTCAATAATTATTCGCAAACAGGAATAGACCCGTCGAACCATCAAATCAAAGGTGAAAACGATCGTTTGAAAAGATCGATGACCAGAGCCCAAGAAATCAAAGACAAAAAGACCAAGATGCCGAGGCTAAACAAAAATGTTGCGCAGAGGTTTATAAGAAGTGGTTTGTGGACACCGGGAAGTGGAAATGCGGAGGATGCTTGCGAACAGAATAACGAGCCTGAGGAAGATTGGGACAAGGCCGACCAAAACGAGGCGCCGGCAACGGTAGAGACTAACGCGCAAGAAGCTCTCACGTAGGCTTTTGGCCCTACTTATTTTAATAGGATAATCAATTAAAGCGCTGTTTTGTTACTCAATAAATCAATATTTTTAACCATCGATTCTGCAACTTTAATCGTCATTGTTAATTTATTTATTTTCATAGTCATGGCGTTGGTTTATTTTGGGTTGACGAAATAATTAACGCGCTTTACAGAAATTTTATACATTTTTATTGTCAAATAATATTCAATGAATGTTTTATAATTATGAGATAATGCTCATAAAATTTTTTCATCGATGGATGAAGTAAATAGTAGCTGGCAATTGGCTTTTGCCAGCTACCATCAATGGTGATTCTGAAAGAAGTATCAAAATTTTTATTTATTTCCAGCTAAAAATTTCGTGATTTTGTTATTTTTTAGTTTTTTAATGCAAGAATCGTTATAATTTTTCTCGCATTGAATATTAAAAATTCTGATGGGACGAGCAACGAATCCAGAGAAATTATTTCGCTGACTACTGTTGGAATCGATGATACCTATCGATTGTTAATAAGTAATATGAATTATTCTCATTCGAGTATCGTAGTCGATGATTCATTTTTTTTTTTTTTAATGTTCGTTGTACCAGAATTTTATTGGAATGCCAAAAGTATTTTCACAAGAACTATCCTTAGAAACTACTTAGAGCTGTTTAACGGCTTAAATACTCGACAACTCTTTGAAATTCGTTAAAATTCGAATTTTTTTTTTTTCGTGCGTTAGAATTGGCGGATTATAAATAACGGCTCAATAAATTTCATTCGACGAACTCGACCGGTGTAAATTCAATGAAAACGTTCGATACTTATTTCGGATCACCCTGTATATATATTTATATATTTCATACACTATACATGTCTGTATATTTTTTTTCCATACACCAGTTCAATATCGCGAATTATCAGTGTCGACCAATTTCTCATGAAGATTTACAGATTTTTTTTTTTTTTTTAAATTAATTTCCACTGTCAAACGATATTTCCGAATAAACATATCATAACATAAATCAGGGATGGGCATTTGTTCGGTGAAAAAATATTAAAAATACTTTTATCACGGAACGTTCGTCAATTATAATTCGTATTAAATATTATAATTTATTGCAAAACGATAATTGATACGAATCATAAAAATTACATGTTGCAGAAATCGAAAAATTAAAATTATTGCATAATTGATCATAATTTTTCGTTCGGAGAAAGATTTTAAATACATTTTCGTTGAAAAAAATGCTCAACCCCGACAGAGAGCCCCTCTATAATAAAGATAAAAATTGTCGAATAAACAATGTGTACGCGTAAACAATGAATAATAATATGAATAGTAAATAGCAATAGGATTATTCTAATCAACAATGGATAGACTACTACTGTGGGGTAGTGGATGTGATAAATGCCGACTATAAGAAATATCGAAAATTTTCGTACAATGTGGAAAAAAAAAAAATAAAAAAAAAAAATTGATGTCATATCTCCGCGTTGCATGCTGGTGAAAAGGGCTCGAAAAAGATGCCACTCGTATTTACACAAGACGCGAGAGTAAGAGAGGGAGAGAGAGAGTTAAGGGAGCACAATCGAGTAGACAACGAAAAAAATTGGTGAATTTCAGGATTTATTATTTCGAAAACTGTTTATTAGATTTTATAGAGGTTTGTTTTATTCCAACATATACAAGTTGAGATATATTGAGGAATTTTTTTATAAATATATATCGACCGGAAGCGCCTCCGTCATGGTTAGCATAAAAAGTCACGACAGCATCGTTCCCAGTCGATATATATTCATAAATAAATTTCTCAACATATCTCAACACGCATATTTTCGAATAAAATAAACCGAAATAAAATCGAACGAATAGTTCTCGAGATAATAATTTTTGAAATTCACCTATTTTTTCCGCTGTTCACTCGATTGTTCCCCCTCGAAGAAAGAGAGAAAGTTGAAGAAAAAAAGCTAAAGAACACGCGTTTTTACGCTACGGCTCTTGCTTCCGGCAAAAAGCTCTCCCAATGTTTGATCAATTGATTCTGATGCTGCAGCATGGTTTCCAAATACTCCGTCAATTGTTTCTTAAAATCCTCCACTCTCACGAGCTCGAATCTCTCGACTTCTTTCTTAATCATCTTGGAAATATTGTCAAATTCTTCCTGACCCCTTTCAACTTTCGACTCCCAATCGAGGACTTCGGTCCCCGCTTGACCGGTCTTGTCGCCTCGACCCGATTGCTCCAGCCTCGCTTTTAGCTCGCGTTTCTTGTTCAGCATCATCTGAGCGTGTTGCCAATTTTGAAAAACTTTCACACGCTCGTGAAATATATCCTGAAATTTTTACGAACAAAATCTATAACTCCAAGGCCTTTTTTTTTTAAGCTCTCCCGCGATTGTTAAAAATCGTTAAAAATATTACAATTTTATAATATTGAATTATGAAAATAATATCATATAGTACATTGTAATATTTTATTCTATATTCAGATTTATTTGGAGAAAATCTGGCTACCGAAAAATATTACAATTTTTTAATATTGTTGAATTATGAAAATATTATCATATGGTACATTATAATATTACATTCTATATTCAGATTTATTTGGAGAAAATCTGGATACCGATTTTGCTTTTGAGAAACGGAGAAATAATTGTTGTTGCTTATAGAAAATCAATTATCAATTACTGGAAGCATAACGAAAAATTATATTTATATAATAATAATAATAACAATAATATAATGATAAAAATGGAAAAATTAATATTATTAATGCTGTAGATATGAACAATATGCAGAGAAAAATATTATACATTTATTACACATATAATAAATATATAACTAATAATATTAATAATAATAATATATAATAATCAATTAATATTGGTATATTATATATATTATATACTAATATTGGTATATAGTTATATACAATATGTATTTCCACATATATTTATCTATATATATTAATTAATATTAATATATATTTTTACTTATTATATATTATGATATTATTCTCATAAATGATATTTTTTGTTTGTTTTACCTTGATGGCTCCTATCAAAGCCACGTAATCTCTGAGCATTTCTCCAAATTGATAAAGATCACTGTTGCTCTGTGCCTTTCGAACGGCCTCGACTTTTTCCAACGTTTCGGCCAATTGTGCCAAAGCTCTGCCGAGCGACACACCGACTTCTCCGTGACCGAGAACCGCGATTGATTTCGCAGTCGCACCCGTGCAATTCGCCAATTCTCGTCGTTGATTCGTCAGAGTTTCCACAGCCCCGTGCAACGATCGCAATTGACAATCCAACGAATCTATTTGCAAAGTTTTTTCCTCGAACCACTGAAAATTATCGTCGATTATCGTTAATAATTCGATCAGTCTTCCGAAAATAATCGTTTTTGAAAGCATCAACGACCTACGGACGTTAAGAGTCCCGCGTTTGACGAATTAGTGAATGAAACATCGTTTGTTACAAATCGACACGTACCTTACCCTCCTGACGCAAGCAACAAAAAATTATCTCACAATTTTTTTGCATCGAATCAACACGCACGAATATGCATCTTAACCATAATCATCGATTTACATTCGGGGAGGAATTTTCCATTGTTTTTTTTTTATTTGGAAAAATAATTAAGTTATTTAATTTTGGTTAAGTATGTGGGGAAAAAATTTCGTTCGAGTATCAATGACAGAAATAGCAGTTGTCTTTTCATAAAAAAGAGGTCGGTGGGGTAAAAGAAGAGGAAGGTCTAAAAATGTCGAAGAAAATAAGTGAGGTCATGACATCGAAAAGATCCTTGGAAAGAATCATCGACCACATCGTGGAATAGAAGGGTGTCGATAGGGTGATTCGAAACGTCCCTCCCCATATGAATACATAATTTTTTTCTCAAGCTATATAAAAAACTGGGAGAAAGCTTTCTTACCGTATCATTTTCATCCATTTTGTACGTTATTTTGTTAACGGTCTCGCCAACTTTGTTGAAGAGCCTCATCATGCCAGCACCGCTGAGAGCAGATGTACTCGTAGCTTTGGGCAATTCCTCATCTGCGTCGATAAATAATGCGATTAGATTTTGACGATCCGGAGAGGTTGCGAAGAAAAAAATAAATGAATATTTATTTGAAATTGGACTGACCGGCTTCGAGAAATTCTCGAAAATCAGGATCCACGCCGAGGACAGGATGAGCAGCGGTCCTATTCAAATAACGTTCCAGCGCTGCTCTTCGTCTCTCGATGAATTCCGTCGAGCTGGAATTTTGTTCCTGCGTTTTGTCACCGGAAATTTTCATCTTCGTCGTACCTGAAAAATATAAAATGAAATATAAAATAATGAAAATGAAAATAAACGACTCATTGAACGATTTTGTATAGAAAAAAACTAATGAGATAGTCGACTCTCTTATTAATATTTTTTTTTATTGTCAAATTAACGATAAAAATAAAAATTAATGACGAAGATCGATTCCATGAAATAATTAAAACTACAAAATTACGAAACGAAACGAAAATCACGGAAATAATATAAAATTGATGAAAATTGCAATGGTGAGTTTACCGATGACACTTTTTTCCGGTGCCGGTGGAATGATTCTGCCGCTTCTGAGATACTTCTCCGTCAATTTGTCATGAAGACCGAGAAAATCGCTGAAACGTCTCGCGACGGTTAAATGCCTTTTTCTGAAGACAGGCATGTTTGTATTCGTTTCAACTTTGTACGTCAAGTAGGCACCCATACCGTCGCCTATTTTTTGGGGAGATGTTACGCTTATCTTGAGCGATACATCGCTCAGATCTGTTGAGCACTGAAATAAATAAATAAAATTTTAACTATTAGGATACAACCCAAAGTTACGATTGGATTTTGACGAATCTACGTTCAAAGTCACTTCTACGATTCATCATAAAAATGATTCTATGCGCTCTTTTATTAATGCACAACTCGATCGGCTCATTTGAACAAATCGAAGAAGGCTTCTCGTACTGTCAGACACCTGCGTACCTCGTCCAGCTGGCGAGAAGCGGCGTTATTCGACCTGGGCGACGCCGCTCCGTCGTTGATGGGTACTTCGTGCATATATCCTTCATCCGTGATAACCGAATCTCCCCGACGACTCAGCGGTCCCTGCGCCGTCGTGGTCGACATCGGCGATGGCAAACCGTCGTTGCTGGCATCCCGCAGCGACAATTTTGGTAAAAGACTCGTCGCTCCGGCGATGCCGTTGTAAGAATTGGCCAGATCGAGGGTACTTTGTTCCTGAAGGATGCCAAATTATTAGGATTACGAATTATCGAAGATATAATTTACCAAAAATAATAAGGGGAGGCTGGTAGCTCAGGGTTATTGTTTTTGACTCGCGCACGGTAGGCGAGTCAAAGATTCCCAGTGCCGAATAGGGAAACTAATGATAAGCTACCGGTATGGTGAGCAATGAAGCTCTGAATACAAGACGTATGACCTAGTACCGTTCCAAGTATATGAAAAAACATTTGGGTTAAATTGTACACCCTTACGACACCGTTAAGAGCTGCCTCAGAATGGTCGAAACTTAACGTGCGTACAGCAGAACATTTTCCAATTCCATTATGTCGGTAAGGTTTTCTTTTCGGTTCACAATTCCTACACCTCACCGACGTAACATGCGGTTATCACACATGGAACGATAATAAAGTAAAGTAATGTTATCACAATAGAAAATCTCGATCGCTCCGAGGTACCTCGTAACGATGTCGTACGCATCTCCGATTCTACCCAGATTTTTCTATATACCCGGAATTCTACCAGGGGTTCAAACTTCTTTCAAAATTCCCAAATAACCACATTAAGGCACACCCCAATATGCGCACACCCACCAAAAATAATAACAATGTAAATAATCATCACCAAACAATGATCGCACATTTCACCAAGCGAGAAACGAGTACCTGAATCGCAGATGCAAAAATATCATCATCGTCGTCGTCCTCATCATCCTCATCCTGCCGACGACGATGCCTGTTACCAGCCTGATCCTCGTCCTCGGGTTCGTCGTCCGGCAAACCAATTTCATCGGTTTTGTTAATTTCGACGCTGTCGAAAAGCGGAGAAGACGCGTTTTCAGCCATTATTTATTTTATTTTTTCAAATCCAAAAGCACTTTCCGCACGCGTCTTATCAATGTCCGAGACTCCGAGAGGGCGGGCGGGTGTTTTTTTTATTTTTTTTATTTTTAAATATCCGAACGGCGATAAAACGACGAGTGACAAGTGGCAACCGGTGGTGACGAACAATCAGTAAACGCCCGCTGACTTTGTCCCACTCCCTTCCTCCCGTACGTCGCTATAGCTATATACAATCATATATGTGTTTACTGCGCTCTATCGCGACGAGTAATCGGAGTCAAAAGGGGTGTCGCTGCCGTCCTCACGTCTGTCGGCGTATTTTTTATTTTTTTTCTTCCGTCTTTTTGTTCACCGCAGCCAATATTCCACGAACGTATGACGTCTCGCCGGTTGCATTCGCGCGCCCCTCGGTTTTATCGGTTAACAACCGGGGGGAGGGAGGGTTAATCGCAATTGCGGCGAATGACTGCGGCTGATCGAAATTGTATTGGAACGAAGGTGAACGGAGGGCTGTGGATTATGACCATCGGTTACGTGGTTTCGAGTACGACCATCGACATGGAGATATGGAATGTTAACGCCAGTGTTACCAGCTTAGAATGTTGGGATTTTGTTGGGGACATCGTCAAATCGCGGACAAAGTCACCAGACATGGTTTTCACCGAAAATCGGTTAAATCCTGTGCGTTTTTCACCAACAAAAACTACTGAGCTTATGTGAAGACAAACCTGCGATATCCCCAAGAGCGTAGCGATGTCATACAAATAATGGAAGTAGAAACAAATAATATTTCCACCAGGAGCTTTTAAAAACCACCAAGTTCAGGGGGAAAACCACCAGGTTGGCGTCACTGACGTCGTTTCTAGGTTTCCCCAGTATTCGTCGATCGCAGCGCCACTGCCGAATATCGCCGTTGACAGCGTGTCAAGTAAACAGAGGATACTTATCGCAACGTGTTTCGAGCCGCAATTGTTCGACGTTGTAATTGGTAATTGCTATTTGCGGCAATTAGACGGAAATCACGATCTCGACCGTGAACTAACGACAAACTACGGTAATCAAGCTTTTTAATTACTATAATTTCGATATAATTTTATTTTACGTTACGTTCGTTTCTTTTCCGTGTTTTTTCTTATTTTTAATCGTTCGTTCGATAATTTCCGTTGTTTCTTCGCCACAGATGATCACCGACGTACAGCTAGCCGTTTTCTCCAACATCTTGGGAGTCACGCTGTTCTTCCTCGTCTTTCTCTTTCATTACATCAACGCTAATTACTCCAAATGAAGAGCGTAGAGAGGATTTCGCAATGTCGGATGCTTCGGAGAGGAAGCTGGGCTGGAACTCACCGGTACTTGCGTACCGGCGCTTTGATCGTTCGGAGAGTCGGTTACGCGCAGCACGTTTTATAATTTATAATCAATATTTTGAATAAAACTTAATTCTTACACAGTTCACAGTAGTCGTCTATTGGAAACATTCTATAGCGTCTCGACGCTGGGTACTTGAAAAACTGGCTAATCTCGGTCGAAGCGCTAACCTGACTCCTACTTTTCCCAAAAGCCAATCTTTACCAACGGACTTACCACAGAAATAATTATTTTATTTTTCTTAATTTCTCTGTGATTTTTTTTGTTGTATTTTTCATTGTAAACTTCATTTTTTTTTTAATTTTTGTTCTTTTTTATGCTCCTACTAATGCAGTAAATATTTTAGGGCTTGATATACTAAATTAGAATTGATATACTTAATAGAGATCGCAGAGCTGATTCGGAGTCAAAATATTTATTCTCAAATTATTCATTTCTTCGATGAGTCATTTATACATAACCTTTTTGCGCACATGCCACAACGATCAATAAAATACAAGAAATTGCATGAACGATTTTGATTATCTGTATTGCTTCCATTGAATAGCGGTTAATGATAAATTTTAACGGAGCTAGCGCGCGATTACTAATTATCGATAATCGGAGCTATTTTGTACATTTAAGGCGGCTCTAAGCCCTATAGGGGCTGTGCAGTACTGTGTATATATCCTGTAATATGTACATACATTAAGTGGTTATGTCTAGTTGTTTCGGGGACAATCAAAGGATTTTTGCGATTTTTTTGAGCCATGTTAACATGATTTCAGTAAAATCAACTATACAGTGTCAATTAAAACATATATTGTGGTACTGATAAGCATTTTTTCACGGAAATAAAATTTTTTTTCAAACTTTTGGAGAAATAGTTCACCCAAAATTGAAAATCTGTTCATCACAAAAATTCATATAAATACCTCAATACATATCGTAATTGATACTATACAGTATATTTTAATAAAATTGATACTATACAGTGTATTTTGATAATCCTGTGACCCTAGCAGATTCGGACACCGACGAAAGCACTGAAAAACGTTCGAAAAGCACCGAGGGCTTTTCAAACACTAAAAGCACGGGAATTTTGGTCCAGAACACCAAAAAAGAACGGAAAAAAATGTATTCGGTGCTTTTTGGCGTTTGCGACCAAAATTTCGGTGCTTTTAATGTTCGAAAAGCACTCAGTGCTCATCGGTGCTTTTTCAGTGGCCGTTTTTGTTGTTACCGTGTTTTTTTCGGTGCGCGAACCTGCTAGGGAATAACATGGTTTTGAAAAATCAAGAAAATCACTAAATTTTCCCGCCACCAACCGGATATAACCCCTTAATCCACATGGTTGCTGATTTGCATGTACAAAGTAAATTGCGACGACAGCGTGACATGGACGGGCGGCTTTTCATAGGGAGAGAAAGGAAGAACGTGAGAACGTGAGGCCTTTGGAACAATCGAAGCGTTTTATGCTCCCAAAAGTTTTTTCACCGAATAACCGGGAATCGCGTAAAAGAATAGCAAAATTAGCAACGCTATGGCGAAAACGAGCGTAGCTTTGAGTATGGCCCATTTGTAATTGTGCCAGATGATGTACTTGATGGACTTGATTGGATTCAATAACCACACGAAGGAGGCGTCCGGGCGACTGAAATTTTTATAAATAAATTCAATAATTATTAATATGTATATGATAACATGATATATATAATATATAGAATAATAATATTATTTAATATTTGATAATTCAATAATTTTTCGTCATTCGTTGAAGACATGTAAACTAAACAAGCTGCAAATTGAAAGTTGCAAGCTGATTCCTACGATTTTGAGCTAATGCACGAACTCCTCTATGGGGAACTATTTTTATTTTATCCATCCATGATTTTTTATATTTTTTTTTTTTTTTTCAAAATTGTTTTTCATTTTTTTTTTTAATTTTTAAAATATTTTTTTAATTTTAATTTTACTATTTTTTTTTTTAAATCAATTCTGGCGTCCTCATAGAAAGTTTCGTGAATTGTTTTAAACTCGGAGGAAGCAGCTTGGAAAAAGTTCGAACTTCCTGCTCGTAGCCCGATTAAAATAGCTCCAATCGTCACATAAATTCCTTTATGATGGAGGAAACATTTATTTGCGGCGTTAGTTACGTACTTAGGTTTGTCCAGAGGGTCTGGATCGCCCCTTCCGTGTCCAGCCGGATTACATTCCGCTTCTTCTTTCGTGAGCAAATGTATTTCAGCTTCGACTTTTCCCTGCAACATCAAATTCCAAATACATCAATTTTTCCTTGACCATTGTTCGACATTAAATTTCGATACATTCACCGAATCTACGAGCAATCGCTCCGATAAATATTCAAATATTTTTTTTTCAATTCGTCGTCATCACCCGAGAATACTTGTAATTGATTTCAAGTCCATCAAGCATTCTTTTACGATTTTTCAATAGACAACAAAATTTTCGCGAATATCAATCAATTGGCCGAATAATCGATGAAACGTAATTTTGCTATTTGTACCGTCAATTCCATGTCCTCATTTTCTTTTTTAACGTAAAACGGCCACCAGCCCTTTACGCGTTTCTGCTTAAAAATATTAACGGCCGGAACGGTGCCGTCCGTTTTGAGCATGCCGAGGGTGCAGAGCTTGCTGCTTTTCGCCCCACGAGGAAATCGGTTGAGATCGAGAGTTATGGCACCGAGAAAATCGTCGGCCGAAAAGTGATCTGCGTCCCATACCTGTGCATAAAAATTAAAAAAAAAAGTATTCACATATCTAGTAAATTATTTATATAACGTGCAATGAGTAGTATTCATTTTTCTCATTTTTTTTCTTCAAAATATCATCGAGTTCGTTACGATTTAATCGCGAACGTCTCTTCGTGCTTTTTTTATTTTTTATTTTACCTGCAATTCCAAACGTGCCGGTATTTTAAATTCAGTCTCGTCCCAACTGAACAAACTCTCTTTGCGATTGATTACGATTCTCTCCTCGGCCACGAGATAATCGAAGGGAAAAATAAATCGCCAATTGAAGTTGCCTTCGCCGGTCAGCGATCGGTAATGAATGTCGGTGCTTTGACAGTCATCCGAGCCCTTCAGCCACCTTAATCGTGCGGTGGGTGTAAAAAATTACGGTGAATAATTCTGTCGCTTCGTGTTACGCAATTTTTAGGCGAGTCGTTGATTGATTTGCTTTTGTGGTGACGTCAATCTGAGTGACGTTCGTTACGTCAGTAAACGTCACCTTTTTGCTTCCTCATAGAGGAAGCTTTGTTTTGGTGACATTTTTTTTTTTGAGATGTCCATGAACATTTGTTCAGAATGTCCCAAAACATCTACAAAATTAGATTCAGAAAAAATGTCCGGATGTATGCGTGTATGTGTGTGTGTGTGTGTGTGTGTGGATGTAACATTGGTTGAACGTTCACAACTTAAGAACGGCTTGAGATATCAAGCTGAAATTTGTCACACATGTGAAGGGTTCAAGGCGCATAACATGATTAAATTTTTTGAAAAATCCATGTAGTTCTATTGTTTTTACGCGATTTAAAAGAAATTCAAAAAATTATTTTCGGTCTCTAGCGCCCACAATTTTAGAGATATCGAGCTCAAATTCAGTAGAATGTTGTACTATTACGGAAAGATCATTGCCACTGATTTTGAAAAAAATCCATGCAGTGCTTTTGTTTTAAATAATTTTGAAAGGTGTCAAAAATCGCTGTGCGCTCTCTAGCTTCCACAATTTTCGAGATATCGGACTAAAATTTGTTACAAAGTCGCACCATTATCGAAAGATGTTTCGTATTGAAATTGGGCAAAATCCATCCAGACCCTCAAACTTGATGCGATTTTCAATTTTTTAGATTTGACATGGAATTCACCATATATTTATTCCGGACTAGATAGATTTACGAACGGATTTTATATGAAAACAAGGGTGCAAAGTCGAATCTTGCGCATTGCTTCCTTATAATTTTTTACATTTGCCAAAGCTTTAATTACAAGAAAGCAATGTGCTAGGTACGACTTTGCGCCCTTGTTTTTTTTTTTTTATATTCACCCTTTCACGTAAATATCGCTCATTTTCTCGCCGGTGAAGAAAGCATCGTCTTCCAGAACAACGTCCTCCGTGTTCCAAATGATTATCCGAAGCTCGTAGCCCTTCGGCTTTCGCGGTGAAATATCTATGGGCGGACCCGGAATGGGCATGTCCATTGGAAACATGTCGACCCACATGTCCAACCTTCCTTGTTCGATACCGGGTTTATCCGGATTGTACAACGAACGACTCTCCACGTGTTCGGGTATCAGACAAGTGCCGACGCGAGACAACGTACTCCATCGATTGAGCACTCCCAGTGCCAAGTGTTCCTCGATTCCTGCGAATTATTACGAATTAAAATGAATCCCTCTATCACAGATTAACCATTTTCACTGATATCACCTTCGTTATTTTTTTCCACTGTATTTGTCCATATTTTTTTTTTTTTTCAATGGATACTTTGAAACATTTTCGTCGAAAATTTATCGATTCAACTTTATTTTTTCGCTTTTTCAATATAAAAAAAAAATATTTTTCCAATATATTTCTTTTAATGTGAATAATTCATCAATTTTATTTTTCAATTTGCTTCCGGGGTTTCTTCTTATGTATGAAAAGAATATTTTTTTCCATATATATTTTTGTGAATGTTGTTGAACAATTATTTATAACGCACCTTTTGTATGAACGTAGTACTGCATCTCCTCGTTCGACAAGGTAAAGGTCTTTTTTCCTACGATAACCCGACCGTGGGAATACGTCGGAGCATCCAATTTAGCTTCTTTGCAAAGCTTTGACAATATTTGCGACGGCTTCATCGGGTCTCTCCACTTGTTGTAACCGTACCTACGTTCCAACCCGAGCATGATTAATACTCCGCGTCGACCCTTCGCTAATCGGGGTGTCGAGCAAAAATTACTTATCGATGATAAATCCGATGGATGTTAATAGAAATTTATAAATAAACGCGAAACAAAGCCAAATGAAGTTCAACCAGCTCTCATGAGCGAATTATTTTTCAAGTCTAATTTTTCGCCCGATGGATTTTAATTGAAAAAAAAAAAAATCTATGGTGTCAAAGAATCGTCTGTGATGAATTTCTTACTCGTCGTATCGCTGAGCAATGCCACAGGTTGCTCGATGTTTGCTGTAAAAACGATTTTCCAGATCTATCCTCGTCTCGCCGATGACATCGTCGCTTCCAACTAAATCCCAGTCGAGAACCTGAACGGTCAGCAAAGCATCTTGGGGAAACGTTGCCTCGATTTCAAAGCATCTATGTGAAAAAATATTTAATTTAAAAATAATAATAATAATAATAATAATAATAATAATAATAATAATAATAATAATAATAATAATAATAATAATAATAATAATAATAATAATAATAATAATAATAATAATAATAATAATAATAATAATCTTATATTATATATTTCTCTACATATTTTATTATACATATAATGTTATATATGTATTATATATTACAATATAACAATATATATAATATAATATATATAATAACATTTAATAATATGATATATTAATATAATATATCATATTATATATTATATTAATATATAATATAATATGTTATATATGTATTATATATTATTATATTATAATGTTATATGTATGTGTATTATGTTATATATTATTAAATTTTCTTACTTTCCAAATACCGGATTCAATTGTTTCGACACGTAATTGTCCTTGTCGCTTATTCTTTTATCTCCGAGATGAAGAACAACGTAGGGATCGGCTTTTCCATTCGGATCGCACGGATGCAAATCGTTCGCCTTAACGATGTAAATTCTAACGAGAACGTGAATCGGTTCGTTCGAGGCGATCGGTAAACTCTGAAAAAAACCGAGTTGAGGATCGAAACTCGACGATCCGGAAATCGGCCATTTGTAGACTTTGAAAGCTCCCTTGAAACTTCCGACGACGCGCGTCGAGTCTTTGACGTCTTCGCCGCTGTTTTTTCCTCTGTACAGTTCGAAAGTTCGCAGCAATTCGTTGAAACCGTCGAATTCGGTTTGCGCCTCGAGTTCGTTGCGATAAATCTTCATAAGAGCTTCGCGTTTTTTTTCACGTCCCGGAGGTGAAAAATGATTGTCCCGATAAGCTTCGTCGTCGTCGACGTAGCCGATATTTCTGTGAGATTTCGCATTCAACTTCGCCACGAATTTCACGGCCTGTCCGGCCGATCCGAACAATAACGATTTCTTGCCGGACGAATGACTCGGGCTTTTGTCCGACGATCGTTGGTCCCTCGAATCCGTGGCTAGACCGTCGACGAACGCCGTTTCGGACTTTGCACGATTTTTCGATAATCCGGAAGTCGCAGTGTCGTTGCGGGTCACTCGATTCTCGAGATAATTCGTCGTACATTTGTCATTACGGAAATCGTTAATTTCGCTTTCTATCAATGCCTCGACAGAGGCAAAGTACTTCGTCCACCAATCTTTTGAGCCATTGTCGTCAAATTCCGTGTCACCTGCGAAAAGTTCTACTCATTTATTTATTTATTCATACATTTTTCTCGTAACAAATATATTTTTCAAAAAACAATGTCGAAAAACAATGTTTAATTAATTCTGATGAAACAATCATTATCAATTTATCCGATACTAGAATTTTCATATTTCCAAAATATCGTAGAAAATTATTTTACATCTACACGAAATTAATTTTACGTTTCAATTTTTTCAAAACAAAATAAAAATCAACGAATAATTGGAAATAATTGCCTGCAATTCCGTCACCGTTGACGACGCTCTCTTTGCGTCGACGATTCGTTTGCATCTTTTCTTTCTTGCTGTCCGCACTGGGCTGAATTGGACGAACCAAACCCAACGAAATAATCGTCGTACTTTCGAGACCGTACTCATCGAAGATATCGTTATCGAACGGAGAATCGGCTGTACGATTAATCGAAATAAAAAATTTTTATGACGGTTATTATTATTATTCCTCGAAGATTGATGGAGATTATAATTTTTTTAAATTGTATATCGTCAGTCAACGGTTACCGGCGCATTCCGAACGGAAATTGCAGCGTCGGTCAACGATGACTGTACCGTTAACGAAATAATATAAAAATGTCGTTCGATTTACCACCGATCTGTGGACGCCGCATATTCGTCGAACGGTGATCCGTCAACGACGAGCGCGGAAACGGTTGCTCGTGATGCATGTATTTCTGTATTGAACTTATCGTGTGCGTGCCAACGAGGGTGTAACGACCGAAGCTGCGACAATCAACGGCTCTTATCGTCACGGGAGGACGATAAAGTTCTTGATCCGGAAATTCGAGCTCGATGAATTTGATCGGGGTTGAAAAATTTGGATTTTTCTTCGCGTTTGTAATGACCGAGGAATGAAGAATGTGTCCCGCACACTCGATGTCGACCCTCGGTCTGTCAACGCTCAACAGATGTATCCTTCTGAGGTCCCTCAGTCCCCAAAACAAAACTTCGATTCTGCGAAATACGATCGATCATTTTCGTTTGCCTTTATTGATTCATTTTATCGCCTCCATCGCAGAATCGCGATAAAATGAAAGAAAAAAATTCTGTATTGTGGAAAAGAAGTCTTTGTATCCGAAGACTTTTATTTTTATTTTTATTTTGATGTGGGAGATTTTGAATTTGAAATGAGGGAGTTGTGTATATTAGCTAAATTTATGAAACATACGAATCAATAAAATGTATGTAGTTAATGGATTATGCGAAAATTATGAATCCCATATTTTCGACTTTCAACTGCCAACGTAAATTTATAAATTTATAATTTATAGTAATTTGTAAATTTATAGTAATTTATATTAAAGAACATAAAAATCGCAATTGCCGTAGAACCATAAGCAATGATTAAGGTACCTGTATCTGGATAGAGTGGGCCGTATGCCAACGGGGACCGGAAATATGGGTCCTTGATCGTGGCCGGCGGCGCTACTGGCAGGCCCGCTACCGGGTGTCTCAAAATCCAGATAGAACTTGGGCTCCGGCAATCGCGGCTCCGCGTCTTGGTCGGCGCTCGACGACGAATACTCGATCAGCTCAAAAACTGCTAATAGCTCACCCGCGTACTCCAAACCCCTCGTAGCCTGATACCATTCCAACATGGGCGGAAATTCCGGAGGTCCGTACACTTCTGTCGATAGTTTCACGTGACTCCGAGCTACCGTTCGACCTATGTACTCTGATTTGCCCTAAAATATACAATTAAACAGTTTGAATAATGTATGATGATAATAATAATAAAAATAATAATTTATTATTATTATTATTATTATTATTATTATTATTATTATTATTATTATTATTATTATTATTATTATTATTATTATTATTATTATTATTATTATTATTATTATTATTATTATTATTATTATTATTATTATTATTATTATTATTATTATTATTATTATTATTATTATTATTATTATTATTATTATTATTATTATTATTATTATTATTATTATTATTATTATTATTAGTTTTTTTGAAATTTAAGTTAAATTCATTTTTTAAATAATGAATAATTTATATTTTTTCAAGTTAACTATTTTATTAAAAAAATACTTACGACTTTGTCTCTGTCAAATAATTCGATAACCACCGTCGGTGGTTCTTTCTTGATAACGCTGCTCGTCCCGTAAATAATGATATTGTCGATAATGAGAAGTTCGTCCCACGTTGGGCTCAACGTCTGATCAATTACTTGGGTTGTTTTGCTGTATTCTCCGCAGATTACACGAGCGAAGGGATCGGACAAACCGGAAGCGTCGCTTCCGATGAGAGATCTCGCCTGATACATGTGCGCGCGTAACTGAAATTTCTACAATTCGCGTTAACAACGAAGTTGGATGAAAATGTAATCACATTTTCGAGTGCGATTTGTCGTAAAGATTTTCGCTTGAAAATTATTGTTTTCTTCGATTTAATGATACTGAAAAAAGTATAAGTGTTGGGCTTTATTTGAGAAGCTTCGAAGAGTACCCAGTATTTTTTTTAAGTTGAAATAACGAAAAATGTCCTCGTAACAGACGTATGAACTCGCCGACAAAGAATAACCGCGGGATAATCGACTTACATGTTTCTCGACATAATGTATCGTCGAGGGTGGAAGGGCACGGGGTCTTTCGATGTTTCTCAACTCGTTGCTCATCTCGTAACCCATCGGCAAACCCTGAATCAGGTACTTCTTGTGCTTCAGTATACCGAGCCACATGTAAATTTGAAGCTTGGCTTGTATCGCCCAACCGCTCGTTCCGTGACCTTTTTTGCCGGGAAGCTATCGCGTACAACGTAATCCCAATGTATCATTGCATGGCAATTTAATTGAAAATCATCATTATCAAATTCAACTTCAAACGTTTTTTCTTGAATTATGTCGCAATGTAAGATTTATCGATTTTAGGAACTTGAACAAAAATTGTATTCGATGGTACAAATTAATAATTATAACGAGGTACAAGAAAAAAATTCATAATGAAAACTAATATTCATGCTAACGATGAGATCGATTGGAGAATTAATCAATTATAGTCAATATCGATATTGATATCAATAATTTAATGGCGTATTGGTCAGAAAAAAATTTAAGGTGCATTCGGGATCTGCGATGAGCTCGGATGAAGTTGGTATACCTTGAGAAAAATGTTTTGCGTGGTTGCGCAATAACGACCACACTCCTCGTCGACGATGGAATATACAAGATCCCGCGCGGACATTCTGTGATAGGCGACTCTCCTTCCGGAACTTATGAGCCAGATAAATACGTCCGGTAACGATTGTTGGGGCTGTCAACGAAAAAAGAAAATACATTATTGAAAAAAAAGAAAATCCAATCGATATTTCATTCGATAGATCGAAGAGTAAATCAAAATATTATAGAAATCATGAAGGTAAGTATAAAATCTTGTATTACATCCTCGAGAAGCAATTTAAGATTTTCGGCGCAACTTCGTGCCGTCTTGAGCCTCTCCTTGAACGTGTTTTTCGTGACTATAGCTTTCAAGTTTCTCGCAATTGCGCC
>OZ020169.1:10103513-10128653 GCA_963971145.1 Sussaba pulchella | reverse complement strand
GGACTCGATTCCACGCTCATGCCCTTCGTCAGTCTTCCTAACTCCGTACTATGTACCTCCAATGCAAAATTCAAAGGTAGAGGCTAATTAATACAGAAGCCAATGGAAATTTGTACCTGCATCCCACAACCACCACCTACACCGCTACCACCACACAATATGACAGTCCCAACATATAAATCGTTTAGATTGAATTGTTGTAAAAAATTACCACATGGCTCACTCGCAAACTTTCAATTATTTCTAGGTTTCTTGGAAGACGAAAATGTATCAAGAATTAATTTTTAGAAAACTGCATTGTCCAAATAAAGTTTGAGAAAATTTTTCGAATTTTTCTCAATCACGTACAGGGCATCAAACAATTAAGTAAATTTTTTATCGCTTAAGTCGTGATAACGATTTATCTACGAAGTATTTGTTTGTTGGGTTTTCACAAAGTTTTGGCAAGTAAAAAAGAACAAATCACTCGATTAGTGGATCACATTTTTCACCAACAATTGCATCTTTTAATTATTTCAGATTTCACGATTTTTTCATCATCTTTAATTAAATTAGTTAAATTGTAAATAAACAATTAATGAAAAATATTAAAATTTCATTGGTTGCGTAAACATGGGGAGTGCGTGTGCTTCACTGTGCAGTCGTTTGTATGATAAAGTATGTGCGCGTGTGTGTGGGTGGACGTGGATGAATGCACGAACAAACAGGATATACAAACGTGATGCAATAATAATTATTACTATTAATTATCATGCATTGAACCTTGGAACTCTCGTTGTGACCGTCCAGAGTGTTTCCGGCATTACCCATCGATATCTCGAAATACATGGGTTTCTCACTGAGTTTCTTGTCGATCATCGTGGCATCCATCACCGTCGCGAAGAGAAAAAATTTTTCGTTGGTCGCGTAAGCCGTCTCGTTCGCGGGTATCGTTTGGGTAACCTCGACGTCCGACGTCGCTGCCACACCACCGACATCGGCATTGTCACTCATTTCCGTTCTAATCGCGACTAAGAGTCTAAAAATAATCAATTATCTATCTACATATAGGCACGATTGAAGACTTCTCTGTGTCGATATGAAATCTCGCTTGGAGAAATATTGGATAGAGTTTCCTTTTAGAATTTTAATTTTAGATCGAAAAATTATTTTTATGGAGAGAAATTATTATTCGATTTTAAATGCGTTTTTTTTTCTAATTCCCTATCGATTATAATTCTGTGGAAAATTCTATAGACCATCATTATTTGGTAATTGCTTTTCGATCGAAAATTCTAAGCCGATTTGTCGGCATAAAAAATGTTATTTGGTAAAAATGGAGGGATTATTTTTTTTCTTATTATTCTTATCATCATTATTATTATTATAATTATTATTCGAATGATTCCCAGCTTTGGTGACGGACGACCCCAAAGCCAAAGCCCATCGTCCGTCGCCAAAGCTGTGAATAATTTGAATTGTCAAACGGCCAAAGCATCGCGTACTAAAATATTATTATTATTATCATTATTATTGTAGATATAATACCTAGCACGATAGGAAATGCCTTCGCCCAGCCCGGTATTGAGACCAGAGTGTCGATCGACGAGGCTGTAATCTCTTATACTGCCGTAAAGATGAATGAAAGCAGGTCCGAAAGTCGGTAAAAATCCTTTTTCACCGTCATTACTGATCTCCTTCAGATCAATAAAGTGCGTACCTATGACGCTTCCGTTGACCGGATCGTCGTCGCACAATTGTAACTTTATTCTCTGACAGAGGGGCGGAAACATTTCCGTGAACACGACTTGTTGGTTCCAAACAGGCGCGTAACTGTTTCGCTTGACGCTCGTTTTACCCTGCAAAAAAAAGTAGAGGCCTCGGAAACATCTGATTTATGGAAAACAATTTATTTATTTATTATTATTATTTCTAATCATCAAGTAATTCGTTTAATTCAATTAATCTATCGACTGGTGCAGTACAAGTTAGACTAAAAATGTCAAATTAGATTTGAAGACTTGTTTATTTTGCAATCGACTGAATCCCAACGCAGTCAAATTTCGAAAATGACCCAAATAATAATCACCATAATTTCATTTCAATTATTATATAAATACTAATCAAGTTAATATAATTTTCAAAAATCGTAATTAACAAACCAAGACTCACGGTCAGTCCAGCAAAGGAGACTCTGACGTAAGGGTCAACGAGATCCTTGACCTGTCCGGTAAAAGCCTTCTTAACGCTCGCCATTACGCTGCTGTTCATTTTTGGCAATCCATCGGCACGAAAAATTTTAACGATAAAACGAGCTCGCTGTCTCTCGATCGATCCACCACCGGGCAATAACAGATTTCCTTCGATATCGTCCTCGTCTCTCTCGTTGCTCTTGGCCGGAATTTTTACGGAGTCACCCTTGCCGATCACGCTTATGTCGCACTTGAGATAGCCCTTTGGTCCACCGGCTACGTCGTCCGGGTCAGTCAGCAGAGCCCATTTATGATAGAATTGATGATCTAATAAAACGAATTTTACGATATCGCGTTAAATCGCTGACCTCCGTTAATTTTTATTATTAATTTTTATCCAAGAGTTATTCCACATGAAAAATAAGAGCCTCGTGAAAATATTATTTCCAAAATAAATCTTTTGGTTTTCGTCTTCGGTTATTTAATTAAATTTGATTTGATAAAATGTTTATTAACCAATTTTTTCTTGCTTGAAAAATTAATAACGTGATTCTTAATTTCGAAGCTCGGATGCTGTGGAATACTTCTCAATCGTTCGTTAGACAATTTATGCTGTAAATATATTTACCAGGCTGGGCCCAAACCGTTGCTATGTCTAATTTGAAACTGCCGAGGGTTAGATTAGCTCGCAATAAATTACGCGACTGTTGTACCTGTGAAAATCAGAATTTCACCAATCAGTAATTCAACGAGAGATCAATTTTCGATTAATTACCATTAATTCACTTTTTCTTTTCGTACACTCGTGGAAATAAGTTATTTTCAAAATATATATTCATTCTACTCACTTGAATATCGAAATATATATTTATTTCAAAATATATATTCATTCTACTCACCGACAATGTAATGATTTTGTCTAGAAGCATCACAGGTGGCATGTGCAAGTCGAAGACGAAGTACTACAAAAAGTGTATTCTATATTTGTCAATCACTTTTCCGTTTTCACAATTTTTCCAATTATTTTTTTCATCTCATCAATCCTTACACGACACACGGGTCAATTTGACCCCTCACAAGCTTTGACCAAGTTAAAAAAATTCTCAAATATGCTTTGAACATCGTTGAATCGATTCATATCAATAAAAAGTGCGATTGGTATTATTTACATCCATAAAAAAAAATGCACGCAACACTTTTTGAAAAAAAGTATGTTTACAAGGAAATAACACGGTCGAAATGATCTTGTGTATCGTGTAATGGTTGAATAATTCCAAAGGGACGAAAATCGTTGTTGATGTAACGATCAACCTACCTCGTTGTAATATGGACAATTGGTCGATTCTTTGACGCTCGTGTATTTGCGTTGATCCCCAATTTGTACGCAAACTACGGGATCCATGTTGAGCCCGGCTAGCTGACGTGCTTCGATTATCGTAATGCACACTTGATAGTGTTGTGCCTTCAGGGAAAATTCCGATCCAGTCGAAACTCCACCGTTACGATGACACTATAATTTTTAATGATCGATATCAAACGCGCAAAACTCTTCACGATCGTGATTGCTCGCGATATTGTTCGCGATTAAACGATATTTCGGTTATTAAAAGCGACCATTGATATTTTTTTCATTATACCTTAGTCAACTAAATTTAATCGATATTTTTTACATGGAAAATTACCTTGGAAATCGAAGTGGATCCACGATCGGTTTTCCTTTCGAGCCCACGACTCGTGTCTGCCGCCTGACCTCCCTCGTTCCAATCGGCCACGGAATCGCGCTCGTCGATCGAGCATATTTCTTTCTCGGACGAAAATTCCGAATCCAGAGACGTCATGGATCCGACTCTCGAATCGTTGGATCCACAGCTCGATGCCCCGTCGAAGCTCATATCCATGAGTCCACGTGTCTCGCTGCAATCCGTGCTCTCGCAGGATTTCGTACGGGGAGGTCTTTCCTTGCCCAATCGCATCAAAGATCTCATTGTCGAGAAGGTCGATGGACTTCTGTTGGATTCCAATATTTTTTATTACGCTACGGAACATTAATCGAATCATTCTTCCAAGTTTAATTCAATTTTATTGACTCTAACTCTACACATGAATTTTTTTACGGTCAAACGCTACACGAAGGGTCAATTTGACCGCGAGCAAACTTTGACTGTCCGCCATTTTTGATCAGCCGGTTCGATCAGGTTCAAAAAATTGTCAAATATACTTCGAAGATTTTGAAATTGATCGATAGTATTCAAAAGTGCGATTGAAATTTTTAATATGCCAAATCCAATTCATGCAACGAAAAACTTTGTTGGACAAAAATTTGTTTACGAAAAAATAACAGGATCAAAATGACCCTGTGTATCGAGTTAGGATTAATTCAACCGAGAAATTTATTTTTCTTTTTCCAATCGATATTTACTTTCTGTCGGGAGTCGCGTTTGCGGATTTTCCATTGCGATTGGACGGTGCCGAACGCGAGGCTGACGTTCGACGATGTTGCTGCACGAGATTCTTCAATTTGCTCGACGTTTTTCCGCAATCTCCGGCGGACGCGCCACGATTTTTATTTCTACTTTGCTTCGCTTCCCGATTAGCCAGACTACGTTCGAGATTAGCTATATTTTCTTCGATGTCGATGAGCATCTGCCGTTCGTCCTGAAGTATCTCAGTCGTCGCGTACGACGAGCTGCAACTTCCATCCGGTGCCTCGTAACGAATTTCGAACGCAATCGTCGCCTTTAATTTTGACGCAATGCCATTGATTAATCGACAATTGGAAACAAAAAATAGAAAGACGAAATTCATCACATCGTAATTGTGAAATAACATAATGGTTAGAAAACATCCACGATTTTATTTTGCGATAAGTTAGTTTTTGTTTCTAAAAGAAAGTAGCAAAACAATGAATTCTCATTGAATGGTCGTATTATTTTCCGCGATAAATTTAATTTTCCTTATGAATTCAATCAATAATCAATTAATTGATTATTAATTAATAATAATATCATTTACTTTTGTCATAATTTATAATAAAAAATAATTTTCACAAAATAATAAATGTAAAAAAATTCTTCGATTATTATTATTATCATTGTTATTATTATTTTTATTAATATTATTATTATTATCATCATCCCCATCATCATTATCATTATCATCATCATCAATTTATATCTAATCAATGGTTCGTTGATTGAATTAATAAATGAATTATATTTATAATAGTAATAACATTGATGATATTATTAATCACTATTCGTTATCCATAATAATAAATTCATTTAATATAATTTTTTCTGTAGTATCTTATCGACAGAATAATAAATGACAATACCCACCTCAAGTGGCTTATTGTTGAGATCAACGAGAGCGTCCGTCACGGAAACTCGACCATCCCTCACGACCGATTGGAGAACAAGACCGTACTGGGCAACTATTTTTTCACTTCTGAGAACGTTTCTCGCAACGATCGCCAACTGCAATGTTTCCACCTCGTCGACCGGTCGTCCGAAATTCCACGTGAAGCTCTGAAAATTCATCGTCTCAATATTGTCACGTGGAATGCGACGACGTCCCGCAATAGAAGACGGGGTGGCGATCCGGGGGCTGCATTCTCAAGATTCCGACCTTAGGAGCGATCCTATATAGTTGTCGTTTTTTTTTCTCATTTTATTTTTAATATTAATACACGCGAGAGGAATATATTGCAATATTGTTCGAAGAAGATTTAAATGGATGACGATTCATTTTGTGCTGTTTCACAAATATTCAATAAATAATTAATATTTATGCGAACATTTTTATATTAAAATATATATCTTTCACTTTCGTACGACTTCCTGTCTCCTTCTTCCTATCCTCCTCTGCTGACAGCATTTATAATAATAATTTCGAATCGATGACGTTCGACATTCAGACATATATAAACAGTCGGCCCTTTTTCGGAGCCATTTTTGTCTAAAAAATTGAAAATAAAAATAATTAATTAACCGCTTGATCGTTTGATGTCGCACAGACGACCCGAGGTGGTCACCCATCCGAACAATTTCAGCGTTGAATTTCGATTTACTCGCCGAACCACCGAAGCCGCAAGTGAACCGCGCACTTAATACCGTCGGCGTCGGTCTCGGTGGTTTTGCACCCTACAAACGTTATCTGGTTATACCGCAGCATATCAGAAGCCGGAGGGTAGTTTCCTACATCATAACGGGTCACGTATGACGGTTAAATTGCCGTCAGATTCACTTTTCAGCAGACGCTTAGTGCTTTTAGCATGTCTTAGATTACGACGTACTTCGGTTTGCCACTTTTAGCGTTGCAAATCCCCTCGGGCTTATCACCAAAAAAAAATATGTTCTTCGATGAGCTCTCGACTGGGGATGGGTATTAATTCAATAAAAATCTCTTGTAAATACAGTACTTTTGTAACTATGATTAATTATCGGGAAACAAGTAAAATCTTCACATGTCTGTAATAATAATAAATAATGTTGGACGAATTATTCGTTCACAGTTCATTCTGATATTTTATTGAAATTATAATTCATGGGAATTTTGTGATGAAAGTATTTGAAGTACGTTTTCATTCAATAAATGACCATAACCGGTCCCCGGACAGGTGGCTGCACTATGTGATCTGTTCCTGTGAATTATGCTTACCTGATTAATCTCGATCGGATCCCCGGCTTCTTCGAGAACACTCGAATAATGCGAGACTCCTGAAATACCGAGAAATTGAACGATTTGTATTTGATTTCGATCGAATTAATATTCGATATAAATTAAAAATATATTCTGTAAATACTTATATTTGATATTTAGTTTAATATTTATTTATTTGTTTTTTTCGTTTTTGGATTTTGCTTGTATTATTTCGACTTACGAATGACTCAACTTATAAACATGGGACAACATTTTTACGGATATTCTGTGAGTCAGCTATTTTTCTCGTTGAGTTCAGATTCTGTTTCTCCTTGAGCCTTCAATCTCGAAAGCTGGATTTGATTGATACAAAGTTTCAATTTTTTAATTTTATTTATTTATTTATTTTTACATTTGTCAATTCGTATATGTCGTATAATATCTTTTTGCGTTATTGAGAATTCATTCATCATCAAATTGGTTCCGGATTAATTTTGGATTTTTGCTCGATAAAATATAATTACAATTCATATCGTGAACAATATTATTATTCCTTATGAAATATAATTATTTGTGTAGTTGAGACCGTCGAATGAGATAAAAGTTCGAGGATATCCAATGAGGAGTAATATCATCTCGATATTATATCGCCAGAACAATAATTTTCCTTATCCTCCGAGTAGATACTTGATAATTTATTGGGGCAACCTAAATGAGCCGGAAAGTTCTGTTACGAAGTAAATAATTCTCTGCTTTCCCACCCAACATAAGAAATTTTTTTTCTTCAAACAAGCAGAAAGGCTGTAATTTTTCATTCAGAGCCCATAAAAATTTCCATCCAAATTTGCTAGCGACGCAGGTCACAAAGAGCTAATTATCCAACATCATTATTATAAATGTAACCTTTTCAATAAATAAATAAATAAACAAACAATCAAACAGTCGAAAATCAGTAAACCTGCAATTTACCTCGAAAGTCGATCTTGATAAATTTGTCGCCCTTTCCACACTTGAATCCCTTCAAGTTTTTCACAATCACGACAATCGCCATTGTGAACCGTTGTAAACAAACGAAAAAACAGACAAAATTCGTTGTTTCTCGAAAAGTAATTGTTAAAATTATCGCAGCTCTGAATCAAGTCTACTCCTCGGTAGTCCTTATCACGACGTGCTTATTGAGCATGTAGGGCCCCCGATTGTCTCCTTGCTTCCCACAAATCAGGCACCACAAACCGCTATTTGCGTTACGTATCGAAACAACAACTCCGACCACAACAAGATAATCCGAAAATCTCCGTTATCGATCAAATCGCTCGATCAAACGAATCCTCCATTCTCTCAATTACAATTATTTTTCAACGACAAAAAATGCAACAAAATATTTCATTAAAAATTCCCGATCTTGCGACGGTTCCTTTTCACCCCTTCGATTGACGAAACGATTCATCGCTTCGTAACGAATAACAATCCCACGAACAATTAGCGAAAGACAAATAAAGCGCCCTTATCACCCGGCGCTCAAGCTCCGACTGTGCGAGTTGGCGCGTTACAAATTCTGTTCTACCTCTCGTTACCCTCGCCGTACTCCCCCGTACACGCGAGTTCTATCCCGGAGCTTGCAACGTGAGCTTGCACGCACGCGCGTTTCGTGAGCAAACGTACCGCGGGCATCCTACGGATGATTAATTGTTCATGAGCATTGGGCCATGGCTTGCAGCACGAACGGCCACGGGTTCAGGTTAGAACCGAACAAAATAATGACCCAAGGAAGCAAGAAAAAAAAAAAGATAAAAGAAAACTCCACCATTGCCGGAAAATGAGGGGTAAAAAAAAAATAAATTTGGCAAACCATCGATTACGAGAAAATTGAATTTTTGGAAAGAATTTATTTTGCGAAGGTCAACAATTCGGTCAACAGGTCACTCGAGTCTCGAGCGGGACGAAGCGTAACCCCACGTAAAGGTGGACGTGGAGGGTGAGAAAGGGGGTGGGAAGGGTGAGAAACGCGCAGGATAAGCCCGTCGCTCCGAGCGGCCGACTGTTGCTCGGTTCGTACTACTTGCTCGCCCGCGGTGTTCGCCCGAGCGCTTTTACCGTTGGTGAGGCCGCACACGAACGGATCAATAAATGAAATGCACCGAGAAGCGCGCGGGGGGCAGACTTTTCCTTAACGTTTTTCCCCACCTGTGCGGTTTTTTCCCCCTTTCCTTTCTTAGCGTCTTTTCTCAATGTTCCCCGTGTTACGGAAATGAAAATATTTGAATTTTTCATCGATGCTCGAAACTGCGGTAAATAACTTCGACGGAAAATCTTACGAGAGTGGATTTTGGTTGGTCGTTTACGCTCGTCCTTATCGATCATCGTCGACGTAGGAATGATTAAAATAATTCCGGCGTGGAAATAAAATTTAATTACCTTTATTGAGGCGCGGCCGAGATAATCACAATGATAAAAAATATTTCACGCCGTGGATTCAGCGGAAGAGCGAACGTTGAAGCTCGTGCGAGCTGTTTATCTTCAGAATTATTCTTTTTGCGTGCAACTTTTTATTTTTTATTTTTAAGGTTTACAATTTTTTTGTATTTTTATATTTTTATTTTTTCAAAATTTTTAAACGAGTATCGAGGCTGTACTTTTAATGGTACAAATTGTATTTATATCTGTGGTGTGACGGACAAGGGAGATATATATATAAACCGTGGGTGATATCTACAGGTGAGCCTTGTCCAAAACACTGCCGACTATCGGCAGAGCCTTTATCTTCTCGCTCACGACGTCCAGACAGAATCGAGCGACCTCAAAGTGCTTGTAGACGGAGTAAAATATTCCAAAGTAGAAAGAGTACACGGCGATGAGGTGTATGACGTAGAGCCTGTGGAAAAGTTAAGTTTAATCACTCGGTGGCAACGCAAAAAGAAGTTAAAAAAAAAATTTCTCGAGAATAATGCTATTTTTAGTTCTTTGACACGACGGATCGCTGAACGAGATTTTTTTATTGTTGCATTGGCGTCCAAGGACGTTTTTGGGGATCAAAAGTGAATGTTCGAAATTGATTATCGTATAATATAATAGAACAATATTTTATAGTTATTTCCAAATGTTTTCGTTTACTATTTGTTTCGTAACTATTTTGGACGTAATAAAAAAAAAAAAATGTTTTATCGATCGCCGGTTTCGAAAGATCGTGAAATAATGATCTTTGAACTTCGTAGATTGAATATAACGACGTTAGAAAGTTTGAATAAATTTGGACAAACGAGTTTCATTTGGTCGTTGGAATTCGCACGAATCTGAGACGAAGGTCTTACATCTTGTTATGAATTCGGGCTCTCGGGAGTGTCTCCAATCTTTCCTTCATGCAATATTGCCGAGCGCCGAGTATGACATCCTTGAGATAATCCATGATGTCGATGTCGAGATAATCGATGGGAAATAGCTTCTTGTCCTGCGGACTCATGTCGCCCCAAAGAATCAACAAATTTGTGTTGTGAAAGATCCATTCGCGGGTCGTGAAGTATTGCAAGACGTCGAGGCCGTCCGAGATTTTTTTCTGGATTCGCACCATGCTGGGAAAATTCCACGAAATCAGATCATCGGGGTAAAAATTTCCCGTGACTTTGATTCGTAATAATTTATGTTGCATTGATTATTTTATCACAGTAGAATCCACGATTTTTTTTCTTCTTATAGATAAAATTATTTTTTCGTTGTTTCTCAGTTATATACTTAAATATTCTTCTTTCATAAAGAAATTCAATTACAAGTTTTCACAATTCATCGCTGAATTACATCGAAGACGATTCGTAAAACAAAAAATATTAATCAACGATTGCTATAAATTATTTATCGTTCTTACAAGCTATAAATCGTGAGATATTAAAAACGTGAGAATAGAAATTTCGGTAATTATTAAACGTATGAAATTTTTCGAATTCACGTAACTCAAAAATTATGAACAATGTCTTCAGATCCAACGATCAAACAAATTAAACTCAAAATACAAATTCAACCTTGATATCACGAAGTAGCGAAGAAAATAAAATAAAATGTCAATCTTCGATATTTAATTCTCGTTCGAGAGATCGTTGTACTTACAATCGCTTCTGACGAAACACGAGCATCAGAAAATCGATGAAATGAGCGGGACACGTGTGAAAGAAGAAAACAAAGAGATAATGTATGAGTTTGTTGCTTCTGATGTCACCGTCGGGAAACCATATTGCACCCTCGAAGGGATATTCATAGGCGACTTTTTTGCCCTTTTCCAATACTTCGCCCCACGTTATCGGTAACACGCCGCTCTGCGTTATGTTGTAAACCGGCATGCTGTTCCCTCTTCATACGCGAACGTGAACCAGTCGCGTGTTCACGAACGGAGCCAACGCGGTTGAGACGCATAATAATGGAATAATATAACGATTAAATGCTTGACGAAGGTGTACGAGTTTCATTTTTTTTTTTTTTTGTTTTTCTTGCATTTACATTTGGCGACACAGCGCGACGTCGACGAGAAAAACTCACCGAGTTGTGGCTGTGGAGATTTTGTGTGAAATGGCTATCAAAGCGTTGATCGCGACATCGACGGGTACGACTTCGGCGTGATAATTGGCATTGCAGTGCATGGATCGTATGACGCCTTTGCCGGCGCCGACTATGAGACCGACCGGACCGTTAAGATTGTCGACCCAACCCGGCAACGGCTCCTTCCAGGCCGGTGTCACTGTTGACACAATGTCGAATTTCGTCATCATTATCGTAGAAAGTCAGGCGATCGTCGGATCACGACTCCGGCCAAAATATTTTTCCAAATACATCCGAATATGCGTGTATATCTTTTTTTTTTTTTTATGTAACTGCTTTCAGAAATTGGGTAATTTAATCAACGCGATCAAACTTTGCGCTTCATCTTAGATCTTAGGACATTATTGTGATGAATACATTATATGATAGTGTTGAATATTTTTTATGGCTTTAACTTGTTTGGCGATCGATCGGTTTTTTTTTTAAACCGTAACGCAGAGGAATTTGAATGGTCGATAATCTTTTTATTTTCATTATTTTTTGTTATTGATATAATGTGATTAGACCAGGAGCCAGGGTTTGATAAATAGCATTCGTGATTTTTGAATCCTCGCATGAAATCGACAAACATTTTTTGTCGGGTTTTTCTCACGGTTTATCATATTTTGAAGCTTAGTTATCGAATCTTGAATTGGACT
The DNA here is from genome assembly GCA_963971145.1 of Sussaba pulchella. NCBI lineage: Eukaryota > Metazoa > Arthropoda > Insecta > Hymenoptera > Ichneumonidae > Sussaba > Sussaba pulchella. The sequence continues at coordinate 10,116,622 of OZ020169.1, read as the reverse complement.
CACCGATCGACGGTCTCGCGATTACGCATGGCAATTTTGGATATTCGTTCGCCACGAGGGTTTCGGACAGTCTTTTGGAATAAGTGTACGTGTTTGGATGTGGTTCCAACAATCTGAAATAGAAAGGGAACGATGAATTATAGAATTACGATTACGATTACGATTTAATGCTGGCGGTATAAGGCAATAAATTATTGACTTTGGAGTGATGAGGTCGATCGCGCTTTCGTCCAACCATTTGACCAATCTCATTACGTCGTGAGGATCGTCCGGTGCATCGTACACCCGCTCACCGAGCTCTTCTTGATCAACGTGACAAAAAGCCGTGCTCAAATGGACGAAAGCTTTGAGATTCTTCATGCTTTTCGCGAGCTCGAGCATTGTTGCTGTTCCAGTCTATTGCATAGAAATAATACCAATAGAAATATACAAATATTACAAAAGTTATAACATACAAAATTATTAAAAAATTAAAATTAATTAATAATTAATTATTTAATAAAATTTATTGTTTTTTAATTAATTATTTAATATAATTTATTGTTTTTTAATTAATTATTAAAATAAAAATAATATATAGTATAATTTATTATTTTACTATAATATACTTATAATAATTATAACAATATTTATGTATTATACATAAAAAAAAATATTGAAGATAAATAATAATAATATATAATTATATAATAAATGATACATAAAATTATTTATTATTTCAATTTTTTTAAAATAGTATTTTTTCATTCCAAATCGCTATATATTTATTATTATTATGTCCGATCGAATATCGTGCGAAGGCAATAACATTTTTTTTACTACCACATTCCATCATCTTGGCGTGGAACAAAGTCCTAAGATCTTTCGCTCACACTCAAGGCGGCTCAAACAGAACAAATAGATGCAATCGATCAACGATACATTTTTTTTTCTTCGTTCATTTTATTTTTCTATATTTTTTTACGTTTTGTTTCGCACTGAAGTTAATGATTTACAGAAGGTTAGAGAATAAATATGACGCGAGAGAATTTATTGAAAACTCACCGTGTTCATCTCGACGGCGTCCTTCAGTTTGGCGTCGAGTTTGAGAGTCGCGGCGACGTGAAAAACAATATTGACTTCGTTCATTAATCTTTGTCTCTGCTCATCGGTAAGACCCAAATTTACGGAGCATACGTCGCCTTGAAGCGCCGTTATTTTCTTCATAACCGATGGTTTTTCTTTTCGTATTCTGTTGAACATCTTTACAAAGAGATTCGGTCATACAATATTGTACAAATGCAAATGAAATGGAATTGTCGCTTTGTTTCGGAAAAATAAGCCTCGAGCTAGAAAGCGTTCAAATTTCTTCATCTTTTTTAAATAGACAATTGTTAATTTTTCTCCATAGACATGAATAAGGTGTTTTTTTCGTCAATAAACAATGTATCTACCAACTGCGATCAAATATTGCCAAATACTTCAGAAACGGGCAACAATTTACATAATTTATTAAGTGTTTCCTCGAAAAGGAAATGAATTAATTGTTCATTGAAGAATTAGAATCGCAGGTATCTGAATAAAATCTCCGGCAGCTTTTCAATAAAGACTTACTTACACAATTTATTTTCAATTCTTAAATCGATTGATAATTTTTATCTTCGAAGCATTGAAATTTTATTCGAATTTTCAAGCGGGATGAAATCACGGATGAAGAAAGAGAAGAGGGGGATCCGATGAAAATGTATCTAACCCACTTTCATTACTGGATGTTCATGAATCATAATTCCCATTAAATATTCGAATCCATGGTAAAACAATAATTTCACAAGAACTATTTATAATTAATGCAGGAATTAGCAACCCTTTAATCGTTCCTCAATAATCAATCATGGTTATTTAATCGAAAAATAATTTCAAATAGATTTTTCATCCAATGAATTTCCGCGTGAAATACATTAACGAACTCACCGGCAACTTGAACATATCGTCGATGCGAATATCCGGCGTACGACCGCGTTTCGGTCTCATCAATACGTAGATTCTCTCGAGTTCGCTGCAACTGTACAACAATTTCTCGATAAGGACTTTGCCCATCAGTCCCGATCCACCGGTTATAAAAACGGTCTTCCCGCTGTAAAACAATTGTATCGCGCTGAGTTCGCCCATCTTGTTCCCTTTTCAGTCTTCCCAGCCGGAAATCTGTAACGTCACGACAAACCCTTCGATCAGTCTCAACCAGCGTCGAATAATTAATCACGGTAATTAACCCGTATTGATCGACGCATAATATTCCACTAATTAGCAGCGGTCCAATAAATTTCGAATCAAACCCGTCCAATGCTGACCTGCATTCCGATTTGACCGTCGAGAGACTGACGACGGAATTTATATTGCGGGAATCGAGACGAGGAAAGAAAAAAAAATATGGAAAATCTCGTCGGTGGAATATTCCAAAATAACCGCAGTTGCACCAATCTCTTTTTTTCGTTTCGCTGTCCTGCCGCTCGCGTCGTCCTTAAGATAACGACATTACCTTCACGTGTGCACTGTACCCACTCTGTGCCTGGTCATAAAATCCGTCAAGCGTCATAAAACTGTCGCTTACTTATTTTTTTTGTGGATTTCTTTTCGTTTCTTTTTTTCGTCATTTGATTTTTTTTTTAAGTTAAAAGATGTAGGATATTACGGAAAATGTCTATGAGATGCACGACTTGATGAGAACTTTTTCTGACTTTTCATTTTGATCCTGGTAATGTCGAAATTTCATTTAGTTATTTATTTGTTTGAGATATAATGAATGGAGTATTTAATGGGTTACTCGATCGGAATTGGTTTTTTTTATCATACAATCGATATCGAGATCCATGACCTCAAATTCGAGAGGTATATTAATTTACAAACGAAGACTTTGAGGAGTTTCATTGCCGATTACTTAACCGAGACGTTTATAAATCGTGCGGTCGCTTACAGACTGAGATATCAGGCGAAAAAGAACGCTTCGAGGCGAGCAAATAAACTCTAACGAATGTTCCTGTGAAATCTTATACGCGGTATTGAAAAATTAAGGATACACGTGAAAAATGAATGTAACGAAATGTTTGTCCTCTTATTAACTATTGAATAGTTTCAACAAACATTTGTTAAATTCAAACCACAAGATGAAATATTAAATAGTTTATCATGGAATTTACGCAATCCATACAAAATGATTGAAAAATAATGAATGATAAATAGAAATCATTTTATTCGAAAAATGAACCGTGACAAAATTTATACCATTTTTAAGAAATTATATTGATGTATAATCTGTTCTGGATTTCCTGAAACCCACCGCATGACTTATATACAATAAATTAATAAATAGAAGAAAAAAATGGCGTTGAGCTCCGATCATAATTCGAGCCACGAGGTTATCGACAGGTAAGCCGAAAGCATTATTCTTCCACGTATTTCCTTGGATTCTAGCCCAATTATTAATATTATTTTAAAAATAATATTATATCGATGTAATCAAATCATAATTATAATTATTATCATTATTATTGGATTGAATTCCAATTGTAATTTTATCATCATCATTATTATTATTATTATGAATTATCGTAACGTGCAGCGTTTCGTTCTTCCGAGTTGAACAAAGAACAAAAGAGAAACCTGCGAGAGTGCGAAATTTCTTCGTCTCGCTTTGACTCATTGAAAAGTCGGCCGCGCGAATCACCAGCGGAGGGTACCAACTTCGCTCCGTCGCGGTTCTCGCACTGCCTTTCAAAGCGCGTCTGTTTGTGTTACGCAATCGAAGCCTATATCTATATGTATGTACATATATACACGGATATATATATATATATATAGATACACATATACGTGTATCCATAGCTTTTGCGTAATCACACGTCCGAAACATTCACCGAATACAGGGCAACCCCACATATTCGACATGTTCGAAACCGGGTTAATCCACATATTAACCTCAAAGAGGAGCAAGGGGGAGCGAGAAGGGGGATATCTCGAATGGTCGAATTACACAATATAACCGAAATTCACAAATTTAATGCAAAATTTCATAATTCACTCCGAATCCATTTGACATTATGTCTTACAGTTGAAAAAAAATATTTGATTGTAAAAAAAAAATGTATCCTGCCACGGAAATAAGAACTTTCCTTTATCATTTTTCATTTTGATCCTCTCAATCTCGAAATTCTATGTTCGTTTTTTTTTTTCGGGAAATTTTGGAATGCAAGTTTCACGGAATGTGAGTCAAAAGCCTCTATGAATCATACATTACGCAATATTACAGAAATTTCCAAATCTTATGTGAAATTTCCGAATTCTATGTAAAATTTCACAATTTACTTTGGATCTATTTGATACGACGTCGTAAACATTATTTCGTGCCTGCGGCTGTATAAAAATGAATCTGAATGAATTTTAATTGATAGACCCGTGGCTGAGAACTTTCCTCGCGACCTTGTGGCGCAAGAATCGGAATTGAGAGAAACCACGGTTTGATTCGATAGATGAGAACAAGCTGTTGAAATAGACGGGTTTGCGGAATGAGGAGTTCGAATACAGGTTGGGCTTCAACGTTCGGCGAACTCCGCCAAACTGGTTCGTAAACATATGCTCGTTCATGAACATATACGTTGTCTTTGGAGGTGCAAATTGGTGGTACTCAATCCCACTTACGTTTACGAGCACGATGAACTGCATTTTTTCTCGTATTTCGATTCTTCCTGAATGTCATGAAGCTTGTGATACAGGTTTTTTCGATATACCAAGTGCCATTAAATCAGCAGACAATGGAATAATAATGAATTCAATCATTGAAATGATTCAATTTAAAAAAATTAACATTTTTTTCAAAATTAATAAAATAGAGATATTCATTTAATTTATTTTATTTATTTAAAAAAAATATTATAAATGTGCTGGAAATGGAATAATAATGAATTTAATCATTTTAATAATTTAAATGAATGACACAAATGATAATAAATAAAATTATTTCATTCATCTAATTTTTTTATTCATTTTATTTATTCAAATTTGAAAAAAATGAATAGTATCAACAAACCAATAGGTGGATAAATTGCAAGTAATTAAACTCAGTGGGTAATTAAAGCCGATTACGATTGGAGAATAATCCCCTCCACATCGTGGCCATTCGAAACAGCTGCGTTACGTTAGACCACAGCCAAGCGGTTCGATCTTCTACGTTACGAAGCACGGCAAAGCGCTCCGATCCACCGTGTTACGTATCTTACTCTATCTTGCGATCCGATGGAAACACACACTCACGTGAGTGTATAATGACTACGTGGGATGGTTCTGCGATCCAACGCAATTCAATCTATCTACGTACGTACGTACGCGTAAAACGTCTGACTGATTAATTGTCGCAATATTCCGCCGAACGTTTTTTTCTTCTTCTAATTTATTTGCCGCCAAGCGTTACAGGATGAATAACAACAAATCAGGTGAATGAATAAAAGCATTAATTACCGGCAACTTCAACGAATCACGACGTCATTAGCTGCGAACGTATGCAAGATGCGGTCACGAATTGTCGCACGAACTAAAAAAATCTTCTTTCCCTTCCTAAATCCATTCAAGAACTGAAAATTACATCTCCTTATCGCGTTCGATATTCTCAAGCGCATGCGCATAAGATCTTCCGCGTTAGAAGGCGCTGAATTGAAAAAATTCCATCCCGCCGCCTTCGTACAATTTTTTCCCGTTTTCATCGTCCTTCGATCTCGCAACATTTCCTCGTGTCGTCTACAGTTTAACGGAATAGTATTCTCGGTCGATACGGAAAAAAAAAAACGCGCGCGACAATTCCGCCGCTATAAATATTTTCCGCAACGAGCACGCAGCGAGGAGCGTCGGATTTGACGTTTCGCCGAGGAGGTTTAGCGCGTTCGCACAGCGCACCGGTATGTACCGCGTTTGTCGGACAACTTTGCGCGATGTTCCACACAGTCACTCGCCGGAGTCCACCGCGGCAGCGTGACCGAGGCGGTATTTAGGTTTTTGCAACGATTGTTAACGATTGCCATCGCCGATTTGGCAACCACGAGACGCGATTTTCATTCCCATATGGGATCCCACCGGGGGCCAAATGTGCGCCAGGCAGGATCTTTCTATTCTCTTAAATAGATCGCCCTGGTTTTTGATATTGTTCAATCGATTTTGTCACTGTTTTAAGTTTAAGGAAATGAACTGTACATGATTAGAAAATTGAGTAAATAAATCAATAAATCAATAAATCAATAAATCAATAAATCAATAAATCAATAAATCAATAAATCAATAAATCAATAAATCAATAAATCAATAAATCAATAAATCAATAAATCAATAAATCAATAAATCAATAAATCAATAAATCAATAAATCAATAAATCAATAAATCAATAAATCAATAAATCAATAAATCAATAAATCAATAAATCAATAAATCAATAAATCAATAAATCAATAAATCAATAAATCAATAAATCAATAAATCAATAAATCAATAAATCAATAAATCAATAAATCAATAAATCAATAAATCAATAAATCAATAAATCAATAAATCAATAAATCAATAAATCAATAAATCAATAAATCAATAAATCAATAAATCAATAAATCAATAAATCAATAAATCAATAAATCAATAAATCAATAAATCAATAAATCAATAAATCAATAAATCAATAAATCAATAAATCAATAAATCAATAAATCAATAAATCAATAAATCAATAAATCAATAAATCAATAAATCAATAAATCAATAAATCAATAAATCAATAAATCAATAAATCAATAAATCAATAAATCAATAAATCAATAAATCAATAAATCAATAAATCAATAAATCAATAAATCAATAAATCAATAAATCAATAAATCAATAAATCAATAAATCAATAAATCAATAAATCAATAAATCAATAAATCAATAAATCAATAAATCAATAAATCAATAAATCAATAAATCAATAAATCAATAAATCAATAAATCAATAAATCAATAAATCAATAAATCAATAAATCAATAAATCAATAAATCAATAAATCAATAAATCAATAAATCAATAAATCAATAAATCAATAAATCAATAAATCAATAAATCAATAAATCAATAAATCAATAAATCAATAAATCAATAAATCAATAAATCAATAAATCAATAAATCAATAAATCAATAAATCAATAAATCAATAAATCAATAAATCAATAAATCAATAAATCAATAAATCAATAAATCAATAAATCAATAAATCAATAAATCAATAAATCAATAAATCAATAAATCAATAAATCAATAAATCAATAAATCAATAAATCAATAAATCAATAAATCAATAAATCAATAAATCAATAAATCAATAAATCAATAAATCAATAAATCAATAAATCAATAAATCAATAAATCAATAAATCAATAAATCAATAAATCAATAAATCAATAGATCAATAAATCAATAAATCAATAAATCAATAAATCAATAAATCAATAAATCAATAAATCAATAAATCAATAAATCAATAAATCAATAAATCAATAAATCAATAAATCATTAAATCAATAAATCAATAAATCAATAAATCAATAAATCAATAAATCAATAAATCAATAAATCAATAAATCAATAAATCAATAAATCAATAAATCAATAAATCAATAAATCAATAAATCAATAAATCAATAAATCAATAAATCAATAAATCAATAAATCAATAAATCAATAAATCAATAAATCAATAAATCAATAAATCAATAAATCAATAAATCAATAAATCAATAAATCAATAAATCAATAAATCAATAAATCAATAAATCAATAAATCAATGAATCAATAAATCGATAAATCAATAAATCAATTTAAAAAAACCCTCCAAGAGTTAAGAATAGCTGCTAACAGATCTCACCTAGATTTTTTTATCTCGTTTAATCCCCCAGATGCAATCTTTACCGGGGTCCCGAAAAGCGCACCAATCCCGGATCCTTCGTTCCCTCTAACTCCTCCGATTTTAGTTCGCACTCGTCCAAGACGGTTCGGCGAAACGCTTCGTCCCGATAAATTCGAATGTTCTCGACCCGCGGCAAAGTGGTATCGTCGGATAGGCGAATTGAACAGCGCGCGTCTAATCACTGAGCTCCGAGGTTTCACGTCAGTAGAGTTTGTACTACTCTCCGATGCTGTAGTAACTCTGGCATCGTCTCCCCCTACTACCTTACGCTTACGGTGAACGGGCCCTCCACCTTTTCTTTTCCTCTTTCGCTCGACCCGGCTTCATCGACCCCGACGGAGCTCGCTCACGGCGAGACGGAGACTGGCAAACGGCGTACTCGTCTATTACGAAGCTATTTGTGCGTAAACAAACTGCAAACTCCACGAAGATCCGTCCCGGTTAGTGACGTTGCGACAATTAATAACTACAGCCTCTATGTACAGGCAGATGTATATATATATACTTTTGACACAGTTCGTGAGGTCGGAACACCACAGTTCGTGATCCACAATGATTCAACAAATTGACAATGAGTAACATTTTTAGTAACGGGTGCACTCTATGCATTCATCGATTTCACCATAAATGTATACAGTAAGAACAAGCAGTTTCTCTCATACTGTCACTACGTTGCTCAAAATAAAATATTGCGAAAAATAAAACATACGTGATTGGGAAAAAATATATTACGTTCTCATTCTTTTAATTGAAGTTATAAATAATTGGGGCCTGTAATCGGTGATTCGATTGAAATTATTTTTTTGATAATATGATTAATATCCGGATACATGACCTACAATTCAGAATGGATATTAATTCACAAACAAAGCCTTTGGGGACTTTCATTTCCGATTACTTTACAAAGACGTTTAGAAAACCACTAACTGAGATGCTGGTCTTGATGGCATGTGGCACACTCGAGAGGTTTACTACGAGTGCGAGAGAGGCAGCTGACATAACGATGTTCTCAATATCTTCGGAATGGCTGAAAATTATCAAACGAACGCTAGCTGAAATGATTCTTGCCACGATTGTGCGTGAGTTGAGATCAATTTTATCTGAATCGGTCGAGCCGTTCGGGAGAAATATGAAATCGCGTTTTCGAGGTGGACGCAACGTTAGCGCTATTACGAGGGCGCGCGAAACTTCCGAGCCCTGCGAGAGGGTCATCAAATAGTTTACAAAGGAAGGACGCAAATCAAATAATGCATTCCCAGTTTCTACATGCGATTATGGACTGTCTTTTCACAGAAATCTCCACGATATTCACGTCCAGTCGATCCGAAGGGTTTTCGAGGTTATATGTACGTCCACCCCCCCCCCCCCCCCCTTAATATCGAGACTCGTCCCGGCAGAGCGCGTTTCACGATCTTCCCACTTATGCAATCTTCCAGTTCCGTCGAATTCGTATATTACTTCTATGCTGTTGTAACAGCGTCTAGCATCATCTATCTCCTCCCCCCCCCCCCCCCCCCCTTCCGCCCCGAGCTCCCACCGGTTGTGCTCTGGTCAGCGGAGATCGGTGACCGGGCACTCGGCCGTTGCTTTCCTCTTTTCCTCGGCGCTGCGCGCGATCGACAAACGGAACAGGTTTCGATCTACTCGCTCGCTCTCGTTCAGTTTTTCGTTTTTCTCATCAATTTCCATCAAAGCTCGCTTTCCAGCAGCGTAACCTAATCGTTCAGCTCCCTAATTCCGCGTGGATTCGGTCGAGCTTGCTCGTGTGAGCCACTGTAAAGTTCGAAATCCATTCCGCGAATCTTCCGCATCGCTGTTTTGATTATTGCGAGCGAGACGAAACGTTAATTCTACGTCGTAGGGCGTCATAAGCGACGATGTTCGTCCAAGGTAAGACTTTGTAACGATTAACTGAGTGAGATCTGCAACGATAGGTCTTGATCGATCGTAGATCGAAGCACTACGGTCTGTGCGCGCGTGTCGGCAAAAAATCAAAGGTCGGAGAATGAAGAGAAAAAAATTGAATGACCATCGCACGAGGCTGGATCACGGTTGAATGAGTTCCATCGCAGTTTGTTGCTCAATCTCAATGGCTTTTTCGTTCTGGTCGTTTTGATATTTTATGAAATTATAAGTCGACGATGATCTATAGCGCGATTATCGTAATCGTTTAGTTAGCTCTGTTAGACGGGATAAAATATATATATGTATATGTATACGGCATTAAGAATCTTAGAGCAACGTTTTTTTTAAAGTGATGATCGTAATTATTGTTGCTTTCAAATGGCGTCGAGAGTTGTTGTCATCGTACCTAATGCTCATCCGTACGTGTGTGCGAGTGTATGCAATGGAGTTGCGTTCTTTGAACTGCTGGGTTGGAAGCATTAGCAGGCTGGAATCAATTTGTATCTGAAAATGATGGTACAAAGTAGCAGTGGAACTATACGCGATTTCTCACATCTGACAATTTAGCGCGAATGCGACAGATGTGGCTGCAACACGAGACTTGTCTATTTTTCGAAACGGCTGGGAATCATCTTAGGAATCAACGATAGAGTTCTTTTTGCCACAATTGCGCGTAGTTAGAGGTTGACTCTGTCCAAATCGATTGAAAGGTTTAGTACAAATCGTAAATAACATTTTCACAGTGGCTGCAACATGGACGCCATCGCCGCAAAGTCACTAGTCGTATCGTAGACGTCTGCACTCGTACGAGAAAGATGGCCGATCTACGATATTTGGTCATTTCTTCGAAACCGCTGAACATTTTAGAACAATCGAAAGCTCACGAATTGTTCGCCATAATTGCGTGTATTTTGAGGTCAATTCCGTCCAAATCGGTTAAGCCGCTCGACAGAAATCGCAAATTGCGTTTTCCAAGTGGCTGCGATAAGTGTGAGAAAGATGGCCGCAATACGAGATTCGTAATTCCTTCAAAATGGTTGAACGTTTTTGAACAACTCAAAGCGTACAACACTTTTGCCATAGTTGCGCCTATTTGAAGGTTAATTGCGTCGGAATCGGTCGAGCCGTTTGGCGAAAATCGCAAATGGCGTTTTCGAGGTGATCAGATCGTGTGCGCCATTGTTGCGAATTCACGTTCCTCGCGATTGACAAACGCTCGACGTGCATTGCAGCTCGTGCAGCTCCTTGCGCGGTTAGAAGCGATGAACTGTGTTCCTGAGCCGGTCCCATGATGCATCACGGCACGCGGCGCAGCTCGTCGATCCCTTCACTTCTCGATCTACCGGGTATAATTTTTCCTGCCCGACGGTAGGAAGTGAAAAGAGCAACGATCACGTCACATTCGACGACAAAAAGTGAATTAATCGCGATTTGCGATTGCGTGTTACTTGCGTTTGGAGCGCGTTTCCGTGGCAGTGAAAAATTACGCATTACGCGACGCTACTAAGCGGCGAAAAGTGAAACCACGTGTGGGTAATACGGCTTTCGACGCGATTGCACTCCAATATGTATGTATAATGGGTAGTGAAACGTTGGATTTGATGATGAGAATTATAAAAAAAACTATGCAGATACTATTAATTGGATCCGGTGGATTATAGTATGTATGAGGTTTTCCACGGAAAATCGGCCAGCCTGGGACCTGATTGTTTTCGATTCGGGCCATGATTTTTTTTTATGGCTTTTATTTTATTCTCGAAACGCTTTTGATTCTTTGTGGATTTTTCGGACCGAGCTGGAGCTTGAGAATAAGTTGAAACTACCCCCGACAGAATCGGCAGAAGTCAGGGCTACGACCGGCCGATTCAGTTCGTCATTTCTGTCATGGCTTCCGCTCAACCCTCGAAGCATACTTGATTTTTGGCAGAATCTTCGGATCACCCTAGAGCTCGTGAAAAATTAAAAACTCACCCTCAACCAAGGGTAAAACCGTAATTCGACATGTCAATACAATTTGATATTCTTTGAGATTTTATTTGTTAAATAAAGAAGATTTCTAAAGTTTAAGAGTGCGGTCTGTATTTCCACTATTTTTTATTTTTTTAACACAAAAAATACACATTTTTTTATTTTTGAAGTATTGTTTTTTTGTTTATTGTAATTTCTCTGATTAATAAAAAAATGATGACATCGATAATTATATTGATAATAATAGGCGAAATAATAATTATATCACTAATTTTGTTACGCATTGAACGTATTTTCCGTGGAATACCTCATACATCCATTATGTAACGCTAAGGTAAAATAATGATATCCACGTCTCCGATAATTATAGATATTTGTAACGATGCACAAGCTTGTGACGAAAATTACTGTCCACCACATGCAATTAACATCGTCTACGTACTTTTAAGATCACAATTATCACATTTAACGTACTACTCACGCGATGCTTGCGTGTTTGTCAATCTTCATTCGATGGTTTATAATGCCAATACCTACGTGGATTTTATCGTCAGTGGAGGTTCCGAAGAATTGAGGTAATAGTCGAAAGTAGTCGTTAGCGACCTTCCACACACGTGAAACCGGCGTTATAGCGTAACGAGATATAAGATTTACAAATCTGTCTGACATTTGAGTAGACGAGAGATAGATTGGAGACACTCGTTTCCGTTCCAAAATCGCTTCATCGATAATTGGGCCCATGAAGACGGAACGATTTAATTTTATTTTTGTGTTTTTTTTTTAAATTTATTCATTTATTCAATGTAAAAAAAATTATTTTTAAAAAATAACAATAACAATTATGATAATCTTTCTATTATGATAATTTGCTTATGCATACGTTTTATATAAGATCTCTCTTGTCCTCTCCTGTCGTCGACCCGTTCTCCGAATTCACGAACACTCTCCTAACCACGAAAATTATTATTATTATTATTATTATTTTTATTATGTAGCCTTAATTTTTTTCTCTCTCCGCTGGTTGCACAAGTATCGGTTTTGCCTATGATATATTGGCACGAAGAGCTTTCAACGATCCAATACGACGAATTGAAATAATGGGATGGAGAAACAAAAGTATGATTTATGCCGCGAATGAACGGTCGACTTACCATCGACCGTTTTGATATATTGTAAACGAGCGGACGAAATAATAATTGGCGATTTTGTGAAATATCACGACCGGGACAACCGCGTTGATTCGGATATTGCGACGAATCTTCGGCTGTCACACGCCTGGG
>OZ020169.1:10038785-10103313 GCA_963971145.1 Sussaba pulchella | reverse complement strand
TTCAGACGACCAGTCAATAACACACCAGAAAGGCCTACCAGTCAATAACACAGACGTGAAATTCCCCGTTGCGTCATACACAATTTAATATCCGACGTCGGACCTTGCAATCATAAGTCGATGATTCGGATGCCAAGGAAACAAGAAACACGATGAAACTATTTATAAAATCTCTGTTTTATTCGTGCTGTCGACAAACGGGTTTTCTTTTTTTTTTTAAATGTTTTTTTCGACACACCCACACTTACACACATTCACATACACGCACACTCAATTCGTATAGTATACACGTTTATATCGCTGCAGGGTGAACAAATATATTATACGCGTGGTAAATAATAGAGTGCGATAATGACAATGATCATGATTCGACGATGATCGAGCATTTTTATCGTATGATCGTATTTGTTCGCGTGTATGCGTGTTATATTTCCGAGTTATTGATACGAGAATGTAAAAGAGAAAACTAGATTCATATATAAAAGTTGACGGCGATAAATCGAGACGGAGGTTACAGAGTTTGAGGATGGATCTTCGGGAATGGCCAATGGGGTCCATTGGACTTTGTTGGGATCCCCCAGAAGAGTTGGAAAATACAGGATTGGGATTTATTTCGAATTAAATCAGATTTTCGTATTTCCATTCGCAATCATATTTTAGAATATTCCATGAATTGGAAATATCGATCCAGGTAGAATTCCATCGACCATTTGTATATTCGTGAATGTGAATTCGTATTTATTGCCGAAGCCTAACTTCTTAACCATAAAATTTCAAAATTCAATTTCACAAGTCATATATGTTTTTTAATACTGTCAATAAATCCGAAAATTCATCAATCCATTACAAACGTAATTGAACCAACAAAACAATAATCCCAAGTTTTTTAGAATCAAGCATTTCAGAAAATAAAGTTCTTAAAAAAAAAAAAACAGTAAATTATCAGATCGTCGCCGATTCCCAGTTTACCGATTGACTTCTAAATTTGCAATTTCAATTATTCCCGTTCAAACGCGGGGACCGATGAAATAAAAAAAAATCGCACAATTGACACCCATATATTAACTATTAATTATATTAATTCAGTATACGCGAATCCAAGATTCGGACAAGGCAATGGAGGATCCAGCTACCGATTATTCGTCACGCTACGATGAAAATAATAAAAATCACAGGTGTACGACAGGTGATGGACAGAATTGTGCAGAATACGAAGCACAGCTGTGCCACGAAGGGGTGATATGCGCTTATAAACATACATTGTGATGTCTTCATCCTCCTTCTCCATTGTGTGATTTTTTTTTCAGCTCATTTTTATATCCATTCGTTTTTATAGAGGAATATTTTGGTGTATTTCGCACGATAAACCGTAGCAAATATGTGTGTGGTTTTTTTTTTCTTGTTTTCGTTTGCGCAATGATATTTGCCGTATGCGCATTGCGTTGACGTAGAAGGGTATACAATTAATATATACATGAGACGCATACACGTGACTCCGAGTACGAGGCGTGCATCGTACAAGCTGACTCGAAACATACCGACACAAATATATTATATGGTTTACCTACAGTACGTATATATACATATTTATATGGTGGACAATGCATTTTGGGAGGCGCGCTCGCGTGGGGACAAATGGACGATGCCAATAAAGATAATGCTATAAGTTAGGATAGACTCTTCTAATAGACTTTGCAGACGGACATAATAGAAATATTTCATTTAGCATCATATATCATATAATATTTTCGTAATAATATAATATTATCTATCGTTCATTCGGTTTATCCCATATCTCACATTATTATTATTTTATTTTATTTTTTTATATCATTTTCATCATCTCGTATTTTCATTATTTTTTTTTTCTTATATTTTCTCTTTATAATAAGAGATTCTCGTGTATGACGAAATATCATGCGATACGAGGACATGTATTTATTATTAACTTCAGCCTTTTTAATCGCTGGTCTCTCGCCCTGCAGACCCTATTTTTCATTAGTCTTAGTTTTTGTCAACGTCGTCGTCGTCTTCGTCGTTATCGTTCGATTTGCAAACTGCAGTTAATTATTCTTCACGATGTCGCGTTTGTTTCAACGATATGCAGCCAGCTGGCCTCATTTCGCTCTATCGTCATCATGATAAGTCAGTTATTACTTTTTTTAAAATCTATTAATTTATTCTCATATTTTTTCGAATTTTTTTTATTGCTCTACTCTCTCGTTCGCAGCGAATCTGTCATCGTGAATTATCACGATAACAACATTCACGTTTCTCAGACGTCAAAGGCGGAGGGGGGAGGGGGGGGGGGATGAAAAAAAGATCTATTAACTTTGGTTAAATAAAAAAAAACTATTCAGTACAGACACGAAATAGTTTCTTGAATTTGCACATTTCTTTTCTTCTTTATGTTTTTTTTCTTTTTCCTTTTCGAAGCTCATACTTAAAACTTACACCCACACACAGGATCATCCAAATTCTGTCATCTTCTCGTAAGCAAACTTTGTTTCGAAAAAGTTTTTTGTTTCGTGAATTTTTTCATCCATGTAAATAATTCCAATCGCACTTTTAATTGACGTCAATCGATTTAACAACGTTCAAAGTATATTTGAGAATTTTTTTCATCCCGATCGCTCGAGTCAATTGAAAATTGCGGACAGTCATGGTCAGGTGCAGGGTAAAATTGATCCTCAGCGTGGTGTTTGATGGAAAAAATTGGTTCGTGGCGTGGAGGAGAAAGAATAATGTGCATTTTTCCGTGAGCGATTGCGCTTCGAGCGCTTACGGATGGACGAAAACGAAGCTCGGAAGATGGGTGAGATTTTTTTTCTCTTCACTTACGTACTAACATATCCGACTATCATATTCACGACCGATGACTACACCTCCAGCGAAGTATCATTCATACATGATTTTATTAATTTCTTCTTCTTCTTCGTTACTCGTTACATTTATATTATCTAGTTCACGAATTTTTTTTTCTTCTTTTATCATTTTATATTCCTTCGAGTACAATACCAGCACGTACCGACGATCGTTCATCGACTTTTAATTGTTCGGGTGCTTTTTTCGGGATATCTTAAATTTACGCACGTTATTTCTACGTTTTGGAGAAAATAAAGTTTGTAAAAAATTGACCATAGCCGATTGCTTTGAAGTCGTTTTTTTTTTTTTTTTTATTACCTTGTTTTTTTTTTCATTTGTTCTTCTTCGTTAATAATTTTTTCTTTCTTTTTTTTTCAGACTTATTGCAGCAATATCAGGGTCGATGCACACCGGTGGTGAAGAAAAGAAAAACGTGGGGCACTTGGCGCGCGCCCTACGTTCGAAGAATTGCTCTCGTTTGAGTTTTTGGTGCACGATTAATTTTTCTTTTTTGGTTTATTTTTTTATATTTTTATTTTTTTTCAAAGAATGGTCGGATAAGCGCATCGACTCTTTTTGGATATGTCATGTGACCGAATATATTCTACGTAAACCCGAGTTATTGACGAGATATTTATTCGATCGGGATGCGATGATTTTTTGTAAATTTGATTTCATTTTCTTTTTTTTTTTTTTTTTACCATTTTTCAGTACTCGAATGATATCGAGGGTTTCTTCAAGATCTTCGAATGATTCGGCTTCTGGAGCGTAGATAAGAATTTTTTGAGAATCATCCGCACACGAAAATTGTCGAGCGGAGATGTGGAATTTTTCTAAATTTTAAATAGAAATATGATGTACTTAAATCAAGTTTCATAACTTTCTTTGCCGTTTATCTACCTCAATCAAATTCTCTTTCTCAGAGAAATGACGTTTTTTCAAATCAAAACCCAATATCTTTATCGTTAAAATAATCAATTCACTAATGAAATAACTAAAGCAATAAAAACATTGCGAACGTTTAGTTTTTCTTTTAAAAAAAAAATGTTTTTTCACATTCATCGAATAGACAGACTTTATTTTCTCGATTCCTTGCCATTAAAAAAACTTTCGATCGATCATAAACGGTCAGAATATAGTTCAGCTTTAATTTTGATAAAATTAACTTGTATCCGAATTACGGATTTGAATATTTATCATTAATTCATTCCGTCGGGCAATTTTTCGTGCTGTCAGAATTATTCGAGATCGACGAAGCTCCGCAAGATTATCATTGAAGAACGGAAATGTTTTTTATTTTTCCACCCGATCCGTCATCGAGACATGCGCCGTGGTATGATCGAATCTTTCCACGCAAGCGTGAGACACGTATTTAATTGAAACACGTACATATATCGGATGATGCCCTTTAACAGCACCGGTCGGTGGGTGCAATGCAGTTGAAGCCCTAAAAGTGTAATCTAACTTTGCGAATCGCGTGCATCTGGCTCGGAGCCTCTTCTACGTATATATACATATATATTTATATATATACATATTTCTATATGTAGATATATGGAAATATATATACATATATGTATATATATGAGTGTATATGAGTGTTAAAAAAAAACAAAATGTTATGATTTTCTAACGGGCCACACCTGGAATAGTTAGATTAGATGGAAGAAAAAATTCTGGCAAAAGATGAGCCTTCTAGGTTGAGTGTTAGATCCCCCTCATTTGACTTTTGATATTTTTTTTCCCTTTTTTTGAATTAAAGACAGATTATTGTTAGCAAAAATTTTTATTTGTGCCTACAGCTGCCAGGGTATCAGCTTAGTCTCAAATAAGATGCTTTTAGAATTTTAAGTCTTTAGTTAAATTTAATAGGGAAGGTATATAAAAATAACGAAAACACTCAGATTTCAATATTCATTATCGAATGGTAACTGATGATTTTGTGAAGTAGAGTCTGGAGCAGTTTTTGTAACAAAATCATCAGTTTTCATTTGATAATGAATATTGGAATCTGAGTGTTCTCGTAATTTTTATATATCTTCCCTATTAAATTTAACTAAAGAGTTAAAATTCTAAGAACATCTTGTTTGAGACTAAGCTGATCCCCGGCAGCTGTAGGCACAAAAAAAATTTAATTTTAATAAAAATTCTAACAATAATCTGTCTTTAATTAAAAACAAAAAAAAATATGAAAAGTCAAATGAGGGGGATCCAACACTCAACTTAGAATGCTTATCTTTTGCCCAAATTTTTTTCTTCTATCTAAGCTAACTATTTCAGGTGTGGCCCGTTGGAAAATCAATTTTTTTTTCTTTTTTTTAAACACTCTAATGTATATACATATAGACACACGGTATAACAGTCCTTCACGAGATTCGAAGGGCCGAACGTCGCCCTGAAAATTGACGAGCGGGTTCAGGTCGTATAGTCACTGCGTCTTACGTCTATCTTTCTTTTTCTTTCTTATCTTTTTTTTTTTTTTTCGTCGCGATTTTGCTACAATTCCGAAGCCACCGCCGCAAAATCTGCGGACGTTTGGTCGCTAACAATTATTTGCGAGTATTATTCTCGCGTGGCTTTGTCGTTCAATCAATTAATCCGTCTTTCAATCAATCATCTTGCGAGATAAATCGGTCAGCTTTTTTGTGCACGATAAACAAATTTGATTAAGTTCGGACGATTCGCGGATGCGGCAGAAACATTTTTTTCTCTTTTACTTCAATTTTTTTTCGTATTTTTTTTTTTTTTTTTTAACTTTTTTTTTCAAGCGCGCATTGTTGTACATTCGTATAGCAATATCGGTGATAAAAAGTGGTGAAAAATGCTACTTAAATATATTATAAAAAGTGCGAACGACGATAGAGAATCGCAGCGTCGGTGCGCGTCGATGCGACAAAACTGCGATGACCAATTTTTTAAAATTTATTTATTTATTTTTATTTTTTTTTTTGTTTTTTTGTTGTATTTTTTACGAAGCTTCGGCGAATCATTTGAGAGATGAATCGGCAGGAGAATAATCTCAAACGTACGTTTTTTACAGCGCAGGTGACTTTTGTTGCAACGTGTAAAATCGCAATGGGCGGCTACGTGTTAATTGGCCAGGGCGGAATTATTTTTTTTAATGAAAAATTGACGCTGAGGGCTTATCTCCTATTTTCGATAAATATAAAAAAAAAATTGAAAAAAACTAAATCAAATTTAAAAAAACGTGTTCCCTGATTATAAAAAATCTTTTTTTTTTTATTCCGTTAAATCTGTTCGAAAATATATTTGATACCTAAATTTTCAAACAAATTTTTCACCCAATTAGCGACTATCCAATGAAAAAAAAAATATATATATATTCAACCCAAACGTGCTTTGTAAAAACCGAATTTTGTTCTACAAACGGCAAAAAAAAAATGCCTATCGTTCAATAATATAAATTTTCACCGTGATAATTTACGCACAAATTCGTTCGTGGCTTCAAAGCCCGGGCGTTAAATTTCATCGAGTCGAGTTACAAATGGCCACACACGATAATAATTAAACACGTAGGATTTCGCTTATGCCAAACCGATGATCACCCCGTTTTTTTTTTTTTTTTTTTTTGTCTTCGCATCGTCTTCGATATGACAATAATTAAATACGTACTAGTTTGGTTGTATTTACAATAAGCTGATCAATAACGTTCGTAAGTGTTCGGTAAATTCGCGAAGAGTTACGACGTCGTACGATGTTACGAAATTTCACGTTGCCGTTGCGTTACGATATTTAACGTTGTGGATCGTCGAACGACGAAACGAGATTTTACGGGCGTTCGTTGGTTTCGTTAATCAATCGTAATGATCGAACGATGGTCTCACGAGGGTAATCGCGTGTCTCGGGGCCGAAAGCGATGGTTGAGAAACTCTCACGTTCAAGGGATGCAGGATTGCGTGTTGGTCGATTGTTCGGGCGACGATAGGGCGACCGAATAATCCGAATCCAAGACGAGATCGCTGATGCAACCTACTATGCCTCTCGCGTATCTGCCTCCCGTTGTCCTCACGATATCGGGAGCTCCACCTGAGACAGATTCAGTGATTTTTTTTTTTTTTTTAAGGGATTCTCGACGGTTATTTCTCCGTCCGTCTGGACGTAAATTATTTAATTTGTGTATTCGATTAATCGATCGATCATCGAAATAATTATGATAACGAAGCAACGACTCACCCACATAGAGTCCGGCGTCGGTATTTAGTTGTCCCAATTGTCCGGGCGACGAAGCGGTTACTCCTGTCCCGCTGTCGACGACCAGGGACGCCCATTGCTTGTTTCTGTGAATGAAAACCGTCGTAGTATTTTTTTTCTCTCCGAATTTTCACATTTTTTTGCCCAAGAAAAATTTAATCCTCTTGATTTTCGATAACGACAATAATGGGGAAATTTGACAACCACAGTTGACGCCGGGTTTTTATTTATTCTTTTTTACCCTGATTATTCAGATCCCGTCATTTTGTTATGAACAAACTTTTTTTCAAAAAAGTTTTTCGTTTCACGAATTTTTTTCGTGAATGTGAATAATTCCAATTGAATTTTTATCAATATCGATTGATTTAACAATGTTGAAATTATATTTGAGAATTTTTTCACTTCTATCGCATGGGTAATTTCGAAATGGCGAACGGTCAAAGCCTGTGCGGAGTCAAATTGACCCCTGTCGCCGTGTTGGATAGAAAAAAAAGGTGTGTGGTAATAAGGGTTGATAACAAAAAAAATTGATTAGACTGACCTGATTGCTCTGACGCGATGCCACAAATCATCGTCGAGTTTGGTGGCATTGTATCTGAGAGTGGCCGGACCGGAGCCGAGATTGTAAGCGAGGGTGAGAAAACCATCGTTCAATCCAAGAGCGAGAAAATCGTCGTTGACGCCCGGCTGCTCCAGAGGGTCGGCGTGTCTACCGCTCCAAAGCAACAAACCCGTGCTGCTGCTCGCTCGAAATCTTATGTTTATGTCGACTCGATAACTTATTATCCTGCAATGAGCAACGTTCGTCGCATTATCACTACGTTCGCACGAAATATCTCTGTAAATTCCCGTTTAAAACGCGCCGTTTCGCGCGTGTGCTACGGGCGGAAAGTGGCCGTTTCCAGCGCACTACGCGGAGCGGGCGGAAAAATTATTTTCCGCCCGCTATTGCCGGGCGGAAAAGATTCGAGTGGGTAATTGTAATTTGAATTTACGTCACCGGTGTCAAAAATCCGTCCATTTTATTTCAGAAGAGAATACTAAATTAATTTTCCGAGAAAATAAAAAATTCCATGTTTGCTTTACTTCTTGTTTATAAAAAATTAAATCTGCATTTGGTCTAGTCGAGGGGGCTTCACCCCCCTGAAACCCCTTGTTGAAAACAAGGGGTAGGACAAAAAGTACGGTGTGCATCACGGGCGAAAGACGATTTCCCCTCGGGTGGCAACTTCACACTCGGCGGAATGGGCTACTTTCCGCCCTTGATACACAATGTACTATTTTCTCTAAAATGATAAATAAACATGATAAATTATATTAATAATAATAACAAATCAATAAAGATACAATAATAATAAAACGTTGGAATAATTATTCTCCATTGGAAGTACAATAATGCAGCGACGTCGACTGTAAATAACCCAAATTCAACACTCAAAATTATCCGAACAACAAAAATGCATAACAAAAAATATCTTACATCCGTAATTTGATATTCGCTTTGCCAGAAAAAAAATGTCAATAGCCATAATTTCACCTATTTCAATAAATATGGATTACTCTTATCAATATATCATTACCATTCGTCCTTCCCTGCACGATAAGATTATTCATCCATTGATAACCGAATCGACGAGAACAAGAAAAAAAAAATGTATTTCCACGCTATATAAATATTTAAAATAATAATAATAATTAAAAAATAATTATTAATTTTAATATTTTTTATTTTTTTTATTTTATTTATTTTAAATTAATATAATAATAATTTAATATTTGTTTTTTTATGTCGTGAAATCATCGAATAAAAAATTGCCCTCTTCGAGTAATCGAAGATTAAAGAAAATCTTGAAAATAATTATCGCAATAAAAAAAAAAAATCAGTACGAACCTCTTCATCGTATCGGCGTCGTTGTAGTGTAAATAACTCTCGCTGCCGCTGAAACTCGGTACGCCGGATTTCGGTTGATAAGCGATCGGCGGACGAAGACGAGGGCTCGACAACGTTTCACGATACGGTTTACGAATCAACGCGATCGTCGTGGAATCCGCGATCGGCGAGTTCGACCGAGAAACGTAAGTTTGCTGCAACTGATGGGGATGCTGCGCCCCCGGACCCGGACACGGATGCGGCATGCCGGGATAACACCGGCACGTGAAACGTTCGCGCATCGGACGACACTCGGCATCTCCGCACGGTCGTGTCTCGCACGCGTGGCCGCAATTTCCAACGCCCACGCCTCCGAGCGCTTCGGGCAGTATTCCGATCTGCGTCATTATCATTTTTATCGAACAACGTTTTTATCATTCGAATGCGAGTTGCGTCGTGTCGAATTTTCCACAAAATCGAGTTGAAAATAATTATTTTATGTGTATATTTATTGTTCGCGAAAGTGAATTTTTCATAGAAATCCGATTTCGTTTCTAATTTTAACACAATCGTTACTTCTATTGTTGTAGTAACGAAGTAACTTTTATGGGAGAGTGAAATTTTATGGAGAAGAAAATTAATTTCGCTTGAAATTATAATGTTTCACAAGAACAACCCGAAGACCATGAATGAACGAAATTATGATTTTTTCTTCAATCATGAATTGTTTTTACAAGAATAAAATTTTTCTGAAAAGAAAACTTCGACGAATAAAAGTGTCTTCGTCCATATGACCTCCGATAAAGAATAGACGTGTTTGTACTCACTTCGCGATGATTGAGAATAACCGTTTG
The DNA here is from genome assembly GCA_963971145.1 of Sussaba pulchella. NCBI lineage: Eukaryota > Metazoa > Arthropoda > Insecta > Hymenoptera > Ichneumonidae > Sussaba > Sussaba pulchella. The sequence continues at coordinate 10,093,512 of OZ020169.1, read as the reverse complement.
TATGCAGCCAACGAAACTCGCGGTGGTTTTTAATTTCGGTGTGTAAGTATCCGTGCTAGGTGCGCCTCCGAGATAAAGATTCAGCGGAAGTGACAATTGCGTGAATGCTCCCGGAGCGAGAATCTCTTGGGACGGTCCATCCTCGACCTCGAGAGAAGCCAATCTTCCGGTTCTCGACACGCGAATCTCCACCCACTCGTCGAGTCGCAACGGCGATTCGCTTCTGCAAATTATTGTTGTTTTTTTTTTATTTCCAACATTTCACACATTTTTCAGACGTGTTTTACAAATGTTTGACCTTTTTTTCTTTCGTTTTTAAATTACAGTACGATATGAAACGTACCTCAACGTAGCTGGCCCAGTGCCAAGATCGAAAGTGAATTGCACATAACCGGATGAGATGTATAGAGCAATGAAATCTCCGGTTGCATCGCTGTGATGGCCGTTGTACAGCACAACGCCATCGAGAGACGAGGGTTTGAGGGTAATGGATAGTTCCAACCACGAGAGTGACGTATCTCCGAGTCCGGGATAACGCAGATACGACGAACCGTTGAAGGACGGTACCTTTGAACAACGAATTAAACGTCAAAGGTTCGATCGATAATCAATTATAAATTATTGAACATTTACGCTAAAACATACGTTTTTCTCTATGTAACGTGAATATCTGTGGATTATTCGGTGTTGGAATATTCATCGCTATTATTGGTTGGAATTATTATAATCATAATAATAATAATAATAATAATAATAACCTAAATGATAATGACGAAAATAATAATAATAATAATAATAATTATTATTATTATATTTCTATATACTCTATTATATTATATATTATTAATATATTATATTATTATATTATTAATTATATTCACTGTGCAAAAAATTAAATAATGATAATAATAATAATAATAATATTAATAATAATATGAATAATAATAATTAATTATTTTTATTATCATTAATTATTATTAGTAATAATATTAATATTATTATTATTATTATAATAATGATTATTATTATTATTTAATTATTATTATTATTATTATTTTTATTATCATTATTTAATTTTTATATAATAATAATAATAATAATAATAATAATAATAATAATAATAATAATAATAATAATAATAATAATAATAATAATTATTATTATTATTATTATTATCATTATTTAATTTTTTGCACAGTAAATATCTATTTATTATTGTACGAATGGACAGGAAGGAAAAAAAATATATCTTTCTCTATTTTATATGAATATTTGTGCATTATTGAATATTGAACTATTTATCATTCTCATCAGTTGTCATTGCTTTCTTTTCTCTGCCTTATGAGATTACTCATCCATATCAGTACACGAATTGACGACGGGAAAATATTTTTTTCCTATATATATGTGCATCATTGAATTAAAAAAAAATTATCAACAATTATCTGAAAGTATTTCGCACTAGAAGATTACGTTATCGATGGGTATACAAATTTACTCAGTTTAATAAAAGTTCAAAGGCGACGGAGCGTGGTAACGTGTCTTACCTGAAGATCGACGCTCGATTGGCAAAGATCTCCCGTGTATCCCAAAGGACACAGGCAAACCGCGGTGTCACCTCCGGTTGCAAGACACTTTCCGCCATGGGAACACGGCACTTTGCTACATCTGTCCGCTTCGCATTCGTCTGAGAACAATTAACAAAATAATCCTTTTATCCTTTTACCCCATCGTTTTTTAAATTTTAAATTATTTTTTCAACCCTTAGTCTGTAACCATGGATCGTCCGTGCCTTGCCGAAATGCCGAGTACTTCACATTTTTTTTTATCCAGTAGTACATTGTTCGAACAAATAATTATTGCAGCGATATGATAAATGATTCTTGTACCAGGATAGTCCATAAGATCTCATGAATTTTGCGGAATTTTTTAGAGCCATTCGAAGTAATTTTTCAAGGGCGCGAGTGACCCAAGCTTGCGGAATAAAGGTGACGAAGCGAAATAAGGTTACAGACCGAGGGTTAAACCAAAATTAGACGAGCTTGGTTCCGTAGAATTGCGGACCAAGTTTGGCACCGAAATTTCAACGAAAGACGCTTACCAACGTCGAATCCATTAGCGGCGTCGCCCTGGGGAGCCAGCGGAAACCGATATCGATGCTCATTCGCTTCGAGGTGACGGACACATCCCCGAAAACCCACTTCCACCGGAAGCCTCTCCAATCCTGTGGTATTTCCCGGACCCCCGACAAACAACGGTTCTCGAAACGTGATTCTCGAGAACAAACCCTTGAGCGAAGATGGAAGAGAAAAAGATAAATATCGCGAACGTGTCGATGCTTTTGACTTCGTTTTATTATTTTTTATGGAAAAGAATAATCAAAAAATTGATTTTTCTATCGAAAATAATCGAAACATCGATTCTTTTCGCAAGATAGCTTTCATTTTATTTCCATTCTATAGATGGGAACTATTTTTATACATCAAAATATAAAAAACTCGAATTTTTAAAAATAAAACAAAAAATAGAAAAATAATAGTAATTTTATATCTAACTCGAATTTTATCGAAATAAATTTCCTCAGTTTCGATACAGTATTTGAGAAAAAAAAAGTTATTCAATAAAAAACGAGGAACCTAGCAGTTACCTCCTGCTTCAAAAAAAAAAAAAAAATACGACGCGGCAAGAGAAAACGGAAGTCTGAAAAGTCTACGGAAAAATCAGTAAGGTCGTAAGACGCAAAATATACTTAAAAAAAATCATCCACCATTGATTGCATGAAAAAAAAATCAAGATACGGTCGTCCATCGCCAAACCATACGTCCCGAATTAATCATAGCGACCGAAAACAACACAAAATAATTACGGTCTGCATCGTGGTTCTCATTTATTAATATTTCCCTTAACACGAATGAAGATAATACGAGTAGCCAACGTCATAACGACGGGTGTGGCACGTCGAAAGGTGAAAGGTGTGGCCGAATGGCGTGTGGTACGGAGTCGTAGCCATCACGGTTAGCCCCAATGGCACGTCAACTGTGAACGTGCGATCGGCAACGTCAAATTATCAAAGTAACTCGTGTCGACGAAATTTCGAGTTAGTAGCTTTTTGAAAACCCTTGGCTCGACGTCCGTTGAATAAATACATGAAATTCACCCGTGGGACAAACCGGCGGGAGGCAGGGGAAGTGGGAGAGGAAAAAGCTTTTTGCCAATTAGATCGTCGTGTGCGATATCGAGAGCGTATCATTAGCTACCCAAAGCCGAGACGAGACTCGAGGGACCGAGTGGGTACCGCTGTTTATGCAATATCGATTTTTTTCTTCCAATGGCCAATTACCATCTTAAAGGCTTTATTCTTTTTCGTTTTTCTTTTTATTTATTTATTTATTTTCGATTTTTATTTATTTATTTTTTTTTTTTTTTTTTAAGGGTTACTACATACCTTTGATCGGCCCTGTACGCGTTTCGCGTGATTCAGTTGGATCCAAGCGTCCCATCGGTGTCTGTAAACGCTCAGGGTATTCCAATTATTGAGCTTTACCGTTTCCGTGGTTCTAACCACTCCGACTCCGCTGCCGCAATCGAATCTATAACGACGATGGAATATGAGAACGACGATATTATCGTACGAAAAGGATTTTTAATTACGGCGCGGAAGTTACGCAGACTCGCTTATCTTTTTTTTTCAATATTTCGCAACGTCTTACGGTCGAGGAATATTTTGGTTTTTTTTTTTTGCATTTTTAATTGCATTGAGTCTGATTAGATTTTTTATTTGGATGATAAATTTGTGTTGTGAATAGAATCATTGAATTATTGCGAAATGTGGAAAATGGAGGTTTTTTCGTCGTTGTATTGGGATCGAATGGGCATTTGGAAATTAATTCTTGTGGGTTTGGAGGAGCGACGTTACAATAGTTTTAGTAGACGATGTTTGATTTTATATATTCTTTTAGTGTATTTCACTTCTGGTTGAAGTTTTTATGTGTAGTTTTTTGGATAAATATGTTAGAGGGTTGTTCGAAAACAGCGCAGATTTTTTACACCGATTATTTCAGAGAATCTCATAGTTTTTGTTGTTTTTTTTTCAGTGGTTATCTATTTGCTTGGACAGATTGAGACCTGGAGCGATGTACGGTTGAAAAACTTGCAAAAGTGATCGATGAGAGAAAAATCTGAGGAATCCGGGTCGGTGGGAAATACGAAAATAGTATCATCGTCCAGTTCGTGCAACCGGAAATAATTCGTCGAAACAATTCGACCGTTCGTTATTAAAAATGTTGAGACGCGCATCCTGTGTTGACAGGATAATCACGGTCGGGGTTTGTCGAATATCGTGCTTCGTACAAAAATACTATAAGACAAAACGATATACGATAAAATAAAATTATATCGACGAATTTTTGTGTGTTCTATTATTGAAAAGAAAATCTGCGCTCTTGTCGAATCGACCTTGGTAACAATTTTAGTAATCGATATTTAATTCAATTTTTTTTCAAAGTATTTGACGTTGAAATTTATTTAAAACGAGCATCCGAGCGCGAAAAACGAATCACAATTGCAAACCTGAATTCCACGTATCCGTGATGCAAAATCAAGGCCATAAAATCTCCCTGAAGATCGTCCCGCTCGCCGGCGAGAAGAAGGATGCCGTCCCACGATTCAGGACGAAACTCGAGATCCAATTGCACGTGCTTGTACGCTGCTCGGAGAGCAGGAAAGGCGAGCCATCCCGAACCGGTGAAGCGAGGTGATTTCACATCCGTCTCTGAAAGATTTAAATGAAAGAAAACATGAATAAATTTAATTTAAACGAAAAACAAAAATACTCCAGGTTCTTTAGAATCATCAATTTTCCACAAATGAGATAACTTTCTCTTTCGCATCGGAGCAAACTTTTGTTTTCGGAATATATTTCGGAAGAACGAAATTAAAATAGTTAATAATTAATAATAATAATATTAATAAAAAAAAAATAATAATAATAATAATAATAATAATAATAATAATAATAATAATAATAATAATAATAATAATAATAATAATAATAATAATAATAATAATAATAATAATAATAATAATAATAATAATAATAATAATAATAATAATAATAATAATAATAATAATAATAATAATAATAATAATAATAATAATAATAATAATAATAATAATAATAATAATAATAATAATAATAATAATAATAATAATAATAATAATAATAATAATAATAATAATAATAATAATAATAATAATAATAATAATAATAATAATAATAATAATAATAACAATAATAACAATAATAATAATAATAATATTAATAATAATAACCAGAGTTTATTTTACTTTCCAGCCAATGTTAAAAAGATCAAAGATTTCTGTAATTTATTTCCGTAAAATCGTCGATCGAATATTAAAACCATAACCTCTCTGATCATCGCCGAGAAACCAAATACAAAACGCAGCAATTCTTGAATAAATAGTCGCAACAAGTGGATTCAAGGGAGTGATTTGACGCGTAGATTGAACGATGATGTATCAGACATCAGCGTCAGGAAAATGAAAAAAAAAATGTAAAATAAGAATAATAGTAAAAAATAGTTCAAAGGCTTTTAACTTTTTTTTTCATTATAGGTTTCCCTTCAGCCTTCAATCAATCGCTTTCGTTTCCGCGGATATTCAGTGCTCTCAATCCATATTCCGATATCCTGCTGTGCTCCACTTGATAAGTTGGAACGCGAGTGGTTCACCGCGGTCAATTTAATGCCGTGATTTTTTTTTTGAGTGAATTTTTAAAGCGACGTCGGATCCTTTGTAATGAATTACCGTCAAAAAGTTGCGGACTTTCGAGGAGATTCGGTGGGTATTGACCGAAAAAATGGGTTTAATGTAGTAGAATACAAATAAAAAATTTTGGAGGTAAAAAAAATTCAGCATAGATTTGAATTCATTGCGACGAAATTTTAAACAGTCACGTTTACGTCTGTAGTTATAAAAATCATTGAAATACAGTAATTATACGACTAAAATTATGAATCATGAGAATGTAGTGATTCAATGCTCTCGACGAGCTTCTCTCGTTTATTCTGTTATATTCTTAAATTCCAGTGACGTGAAATTCGATTATTCTATTTAGTTCAAGACAAAAGCTGTTTTTTTTTTAAATAAAATCATTCGACGTTCCATAGAACGGTTTTGTTCTCTCCTGACTACGGAACAAATGAAATTTCGATGTCCTCACAGTAAAAACGTATTTAAAATACTTTTCAAAATAAATATATACGATAATTATATGTACAATGTATTCTAATATTTTTATCGGGATTATCATTGATGACATTTTAGTCATAAAATATTTTGAATTCATTGCCATTGATCAAATTAATAATAACAATTAAAAATCAGCGTGCCACGTATCTCGCCGACGAATAATTTCTCAAATACACTTCGATAAAAGTGATACATCTGTTTTTCGCTCCATAGAACATTTTTTAAAAAATTTTCCAGTCCGGTAATTGCCACAAATAAAACGAGTAACATTCAAATAAAAATTCCAGCAAGAATTCTCTCGCATTAATTCACATTTTCCTACAAACTAACGACAAAATCTTTCTCTAAACCTTGTTGAAGCCCTCAAACGTGCTTGAAAATAAATTACGGACGAACTTTCCTTGTTACTTGAAAAACGGTTCAGATTTTTCTTCATGTTTGTTCCATCGTCGTCGTTGACGAAGGCGGAGGACGGCATTAAGAAAAGAGAGAGAGAGAGAGAGAGAGAGAAAGAGGAGACGAATTACAGAAACTTACCGAGTTCGCATCGATCGCCGCTTCTACCGAGGGGACACTGACACCGCTGTCGGTGATAAGACGTTGTTTGATCTCCATTTTGTTTCCCCAAAGTCTCATCCTTCTCTTCAAAGTCTTCGCCATCTCCGGTTCTCATTTGTTCGAGGTAACAATTACCGGCTGCGCCGCAATCCAATGTACAAGACGGCTCCGTGTTCGTCGCGTAACGTTCAGTTATTCCTATTTTAGACTTGTCGTTCAATCTCGTAGTCTGCAAAATTCGAGAAAATGTCATCATCACGTGCTGCGCTCTGCTAAGTGCTTCAATTGTTCCAAATTTCGAACGAAATAACAAACAATTATTGTCTGTAATAAGCGAACGTATTTTTTTCTTCAATTTGATTAACAATGCGAAAATATCGACGTTTTTATAGACGTCGAATAATAAATTGAATTAATTCGGATTGGATAGTTGAAACAAAAGAGTATTTTTGAAAAATTTTGATCATTAAATGGCGAGTAAACGCTCACGAAATATAAAAATTGTGGAGAGAATTTATCAAAAAAATAATTCTCGACTTAATTAAATCTCACATCGTCTCGACTTTCTTCGGGTTTTTCCATTAAAATATGTTGATCCATAATAATAAAACGCAAAATAGCCAGACGACGAAGTCCCGAAGAAAGCGGAGGCACGTGTTTTATTTTTCAAACGTTGATTAAATTATTTCCAAGAGAAATGAGGAGAAAAATAAATTAAAAAAATAATAATTTTTTAATAAAAAACGGAAGCAATTGCTTCAAAGCAATTGCGAAGCTCTCGGAGATGACCTATTTTAAGTGCGGAGCTCGCGCGAATGAGTAATCCATAGGATAAGTGGAAATACGAGCGGCCGGAAAGGATTAAATTATAATGCACGTCTGTAACAATGCCGTCAGGTTGTTTTTTTTTTTTTTTTTTTATATGTCGGAGGTTTCGAGTGCGCGGCGATGCAGGAGGTCAATATTTGCGTCGTGCTACCTGAGACGCGGTGTCGAGTGTCGAGAGATCCCTCCAAGGTATTTCGTTGGACTCTTCGCTCCTGTTGCTCGAATTTAGGGTCGAATTTTCCGTCCCCGGATCCAAATGTATTGTGAAGGAGGCTCCTCTCATGTATAATATATCCTCGATGGCCGTGTCCTCGTCGTTATCCGCTTCCGCGTTCAATTCATCGTTTTCGATGTCATTTATAAGCTGCCGTAGCTCGCTCGTCGGTGCCGAGGTTGAATTGAGCTCTGAAAACGGAAATACACGGTCGTATGTGAATATATGTGGGCATCGGGGTGGTTTTGAACAGTATCGTTTCAGGATTTAAACTGCGCCCGGGGGCTAAATCGATTCCCAAATAAAAAATAAAGATCTTGAGCATGATTTTGGCTTTTTAGTCCAACTCTTCCTCCATGCCGATTCGAAGGGAAGTTTTCTGTTTGAGATACACGCGAATTCTTTTTTTTCGGTGATTAGATTGGTGGAAGCTAAATTTGGAGTATAGTAGTAGTAGTAGTAGTACTAGTGGGTATCAGTTACATTAATTGAATTAATTATATTAATTACAATTAATAATAATAATAATAATAATAATAATAATAATAATAATAATAATAATAATAATAATAATAATAATAATAATAATAAGAATAATATTAAATAATAATAAAGATAATAATAGTAAGAAAAAAAATAATAATAGGTATATGTTTTATTATATAAATCATATTATTATTATTAATATGATTTCTCTTTCAATCTACAGGTTCTACTCTGCTATATTGGTTCTATATCATTTTGAGCTCGATGCAGCAGTGCACAGGTCAAATATGTAAAATGTACACTTTCGAGTGAACGAGTTAAAAAATGTACGATCTCAGTGCTGCAACAACGAATAAATATCCTCGCGCAAATATTGACTCTCTGTAACGACTTCGTTTGCGTCACGTTAATCAAATCAACCATTTCCCAACATCCCGACAAGTTTGTAAAACTTCGTTTCCCTCCACAGAACCTCCTGAAATATTCGAAAAAGTAAAAAAAAAATTATCTTCTTTAATTTCGAAAAATGTAATATCAAATATTTCACTGACATCACAATATTCAAAATCTTCGAATTTCGAATTCAAGCTCGAATTACCCCGATTCCATAATTTCGGGCAATACGTTTGTCGGCTTAATTGAATTTTCCAGCAGTGTGATAGCAATTATCGACCGAGCGACGGTTAATTAAACCGAAATTTAACAAATTTAACGAGGTTTGATAAATCAAACGTCTCCGGGTACTTTGATCCGCCCAATTTCAACGGCGCGCATGATCCGCGGAATTTCGGTACGCGATAACGTTCTGATTGTTTTAACGTTTGTATCGTCGATAATGAGTACAATATCGTCGATGTATTGAAAATGCAAATTTTCAACGAACGAATTTACGAACCGTGCGCGCGTACGTGCGTGGTAGGTACTCGTGCGTGTGCGGTGTTATTGCGCGGCACTCGTGAAAGCAAGCTTCGATAACGAGAGATCCATTAGCTCAATTAAATTGTAACTGGTTCCGAGACCGAGGGTTGCATCGAGGGGTATTGCGTATAAACACGATAGGCCGGGGTAAATTCGATATCGACGAGAAAATTTATCGTTTTCAATATACGAAGCTAATTATCGAAATAACGCGTGAAATCGAGAGGCAAGCACGGATGAGTTTGAGAAATGGCGAGAGAACGGTAGTGCGGTGCCGAGACGGAGAAATTATGTTTGACGTGAAAGCATCTGGAGTTTCCGTGCTGTCGTTTGTGGATCCGAAGTTCGTATCGCAACGAAAACGATAGGCTATCATCGGGGATGGTTATTGGGTCCAGTAAAATACACAATTCTATACATATATATCATATTGACATATATATATATAGAATTGTGTAGTTATCTTGTGCAATATATATATACATACATATATATACTGCAGATGATAGTGCAGTTTCCTGGACCCGATGAGTATACATGAGGCATTCCACGGATAACGTAGCAGTCGATATCTGGTAGGCTTGCGATTCGGATCAAATTTCTCGCCTCCGAGTACTTGATAATAGAAGCATGTGATGAATTCTTTGAATTTTGGCGTCATTTTTCATTCAGCAATGAATTTTCCATATTTTGTTGGGTACATTTTAGAAAATTGTACTTGGAAAAATTCAATAGCAAGTATATCCGGAACAAAATATTAAAAATCTATTCTAAATTATATTCGAATATTGACAACAAAAATTGTGAAAATCTACGATGTTTTTCATGTTTCCATTACTAAAATCGACGCCCGGAAGGCTTGGCGTTGCGCTTTTTTTTCAATTCTTCATGTCGATTACGAACGAGAATTTCTCGTTTGATTACGAAAATTTCAAGCCCCTGATAAGAGTGGGACGACAATATTTACTATATTCCCGTGAATATCGAAGTTTCAAGTTTCTTCGATATTTTCAAAACTTCGATGTTCGACTTTAAGATATCAAAAAATGTAGCTCTCGATGCATCCTCCAGCTCCTCCTTAGTTATCGGAATATTATCCAGTGAACTTTCGATTACTTGAGCTCAATATCAAAAAACCTCGACCTCAATTCTTTCCATCATAAAAAACGAGAAAAAGAGAGATTCATCTCAATATCCACGAGACGAGTCAAGACAAAACTCTCCGGTCCCCGGAATGTGATCGAATTATTTTTCAATGAAAGAGCGCAAGACTCTTGACGAAAAGGAAAATGTGAAAAAACAAAACGTTCTTCTGAACCACCCTAATATATAGATACACACGCATACACACACAATGCGAGTGGTTCGTCGGTATTGGTCTATTGTTTGCAAGGGTCGTAGGGCCAGAGGGACTACGGGGTGTTCTTTATCGATCGACATCGGACACGAAGGCAAGGCAAAAGCCTAGATGTGCCACGGAGAGTTCGCACTTATACCTATAGTTTCGTCTATAGTAACACGGTACTCCGATTATTCCGACAAGTTTTGGTCCCACGGGGCCGAGTGTGCGTGCTGAAGCGTGTGTGGATGTCGAGCATGCGCCACCGAGCGCGTGTTGCCTTATGGTCACACGTTTACACACACACAGACTCACTCATATGCATACAAATGGCGATTACAAACCCTTTTTTTGGGCGTGTGTGTGTGTGTGTGTGTGTGTAATACACCTTTACCCATTCGAGTGCAACGCCGCTAAATCAATTGATAATCGATTGTACCAGATTGGAAGGAGTGGTGTCTATTGAGGTGGCACTCCCACCGCTCTTTTCATTCTCTCGAAGAAATAATTCGAAAGTACAGGCTGCTCGTGTGCCGGAAAAAAGGATTTTGCTTTCTTTCCGTTGAGACCGAAAAAAGATTCGAATAATTGGTATATCTTGTGGCGTTAATCTTTCGATCTGCTCGTTTCTAGTTTGTATATGACAATCGTAATTATATTGTGGATTGATGATATGAAATATTGATGAAGAAGTATAAAAAATAAGATGCTTGCAATTTTTAACTCCAAGTTTTCTAATTTTGACCTTTTTCGTTTTCGAACCGATTAATTTACTTTGTAATTTGATTGATGAGGATATGGCGAGTGAAGAAATTGGACGAACAGCATCGGTCAAACCATGAAGAATTTTTCTTCGACGAAACAAAGGGGAAATGAGGACGAATCACTTTAAACGTTAGGTCTGACGTGCTTGCCATTGGGTCGAGTGACAAATTTTTATAAAATGGTAAAGAATGATTTACTACAGTTTGGGAAGAAAAAAAAAAGAAAATAAGTTTTTCATCCTACATTGCTCCTTTGGGATACTTTTTTTTTTTACGTTGATGTCTCGTGTATTTATCATAATTTGTAAGTAAAAGGTTTCCTCTTTCTGACATTGTATTTGGGTCACGCGACAACTTTTCCGCGCCACGGTGTCCGATAAATAATTCATGCGGCTGCCGAGGCAGAGAAGCAGAGAAAATTTTTTTTTGCCCAGAAACCTATAATGGCTTTAATAAGCGAAATATTAATCCCTCCGGCAAGAAACTTTAAATTGCCACGTGTACTTTATTTTTTCTGTACCTTAGCAAAAATTTAGGTATTCTTTTTTCTGCTTATTATCGAAATTTTGAATTAATTCGGAAGGTCGGCATTTTTATTGGAACGTTTTGGTGGAAAACAAACTGGTGGACAATTCAATAATCGAGTCCTGTTTTTTGTTTCGATTTTCGTTGTTTTTTTCATTCAACTTGTCATGATCCGGAAATGTTGGACGATCTACCGACGTCGTTTCACAGATTATTGTCGTATTACTCACTCGAAATATTTGGGAAAAATAATGTTTTTCGGTGTGTTGCACAGCGAACGATCAACACACCATTTATCTTCGCCATGAAAGTTGTTTTCGCGACTGTCAAAACAATGTATGATCCATAAATCTACAGAAGTAACGAATAATCGATAAAGCGTGTTTCCACGTGACGAGAACCAGTGAGAGCGGAGGTTCCAGCAGAGTTTCGTTATCCATTCGTGGAAATAATACAAATTTTTCATTGCATCAATTTAATTCACGATTGACGCAATATAATTTTTTATTTCACTCCGTAAAATTGATCGACTTTACGATGAAGTAATGAAATATCGAAAATATTCGTCGTTGCATCGGCTAATGCGCGTTGACGCGAATGAAAATTACGAGAAATGATTAAAACTTAAGTGAGGATTCATTTGAATTCATAAGTTTTCAATTAATTAATTTTATTGACTTTAATAATGATACAATTATCATTATTTTTACTAAACCCAATAAAACTAATTAGTACAAAACTTTATACATTCAAATTATATATAACTTAAGTTTTAATATTATTACTATCATCATTACATTTATTTCTATAAATAATCGTCATCCGAAAGCAACGATTTCGAACAAATTCCGATCCTCATTTTTCGTTACGAATTACTTCAACATTCATCCGATCTCCATAACCTATATTCCACGCAACACAGATTAAACGTATCATTTAAATTTTCTTTTTTCATTTGTCCAACTTTACCAAAAATTTCGCAAGTTCACGCCGACAGCAGGGAGTCTAAAATTTTTATTCGAGATTTATCAGTGCAGATTTGACGCCGCATCGGGCTCGTGGCACATCAGGCACAGATGTGTTTATTCATCCCGAAGATAACTGGCGTATTACAAACATATATATGTATATATAGACGTTTATAACGCGTGGTGGGCAAACATCTTATCGCGCGAGAGTCGAATGTGTGCCAACGTTGCTGGCGTTGAAGGGTATTGCGCTGATGGTTAATCGATATCAAATGAAAGCGAGTGGACTCGGAACAACAATAAGCCAGTCGGTTTTGGCCCAGTGGCTGAGCTCGTAGTTCCCCATTCGAGAGCATTCAATCGTTCACTTATCTACGACTCGGGGAGAACTGCTCGGAACGTTCATGCAGGTCGTGCATTAGTACCACACTCACGTAACAACGTCTGGCCCGAGCTTTTGCTTCCGCATGTGTGACGTAACATACCGCAAACCAACGGCGCAAACGTTGGCTTTTCTCGCCGTTACGTCTCTCATACATCTGCTGCAATTGTGACGTTTCTGGGATATCTATATATTCATACGTATATCTATGTATGTGCGTATGTCGGCATGTATGTGTATGTACGTTGTTTGGACGGGACAGAATCACTGGGGCTGACAAGAAACCAATTTCCGGGCTTCCTTCCGGACTTTAATGAAATTTGACAAGAGAGAATTCTCGAGGTATGAAGCAACTGCGACGAAATTTTCGAAACGAGAGATGAAGTACCATACTCGAGCGTACGAGCAACGTGTAGTACGAATATTCACGAGAAATTTCATTATTTTGTCGATCGTTTGAATTTTTTTACGAGCTAGGTGTGATTAAAATGTTTACGACGGATATTATTTTTTTTTTTGGATTCGTCGAATTTACTTACGAACTATGTTGAATTAAAATGTTTGGTGAGAATTTTATCATTTTGTTGATTTTGAAAAATTTTTTTGGTCACTGATTGTATTTGAAATATTTTCAATAATTTTTCAAATCTATTTTTTTTATTTGGCGATTTTTTTTGAACGAATTGTGCATTCGTGCATGAGATAAAACGTTTCATCCCAATTCGATAATCAATTATTGCATATCATTTTTTGTCGGTTACACAAATCATTCCCGAAATTATTTTATCAATAAAAATGTATGCTCAGTCGATTTTTCAAAATAGGCAGTAATATGGATTTGTAAAACTTCGATGATGCTGTATTCATTTATCGCGATGAAAAAAAAAAAATTGATACGCTTGAATTGCGAGAAAATGATTTCCAAAGACGAGAGCGGTTGACTCTGCCTTACAATTCTGCAATAAATGTTTCTCATCCTTCATCCAAAAACCAACGGCTCCGAAAAATATCAATTCAAAGCGATTCAGCCATCTTTTTCACACCCACAGCAATCAGAGACGAACAAACGAGATGTGGCCCGTCCCCTTAAGAACTGGCGTCGTTTATCACGGTAGATTCTTAATCCAGTATCATTATAATATGTTCGATATGAAGATTGACATAACAGATACATTTCAACCGAGCAGACTCCGTTACAAAAATATCTCGAAGGGGACGTTTACGAGGTTAACCCCCGAGCGCCATTATTTCCTCAGGTCTCCGAGAACACGCCGAAAGTCGCGGAGAAGTAACGGACGTGGGCGTGAGCGATGAGCGTGGCAAAATGGACCAGCCATGAGGGTCAAGATGTGCCGCATCTGGGGCAAAAATAAATCGTGCCTTCGGTGAAATGTATCGCTCCTGGAACAAACTAAAACGCCCCTCGGATAAAATAGCACGAGGGGTGGCAACGATATTTCTCTCCCGTCCGTGTTATCGGCGTTGCCGTCTGTATGGGGGGTTTTTTTTTTAATGCTTCTCGATTTTCTTCGATAATTGCCACGGAAATGGCTCTGTCTCGTCTCTCGATTTAAAAATAAATAAAAAATAAAAAAAAACATTTCATCGCTTCGAGAAATAATGGATCACGTCCCGTCGAAACATTCCAATTGTGGGGGAACTTAACGGAAGTTGAACCGAATAATTTTTGTTGTAATATTATATCGTTACGATAGCAACGATAACGATGGGACGGCGATGATAAAACGATCGAAAGTTCGACATTATAGCATCTGTGATATAAAATGTAAACGGAATATCGAAGAATAATTAAAAAAAAAAAAGTTGTTCGAACGTTTTCTGGAATTCGAACGAAGGTTGAGTGAAGAATTATGATTGGAGAAAATATGAGAAAGTATTGATGAAAAATATAATTTTTTTCGCGAGAAAAACGAGGAAATAACGGAGAATCGAGTAATAAAAAAAATTATACAATTAGAAAAAATATATTAAAAAAACGTTCACGTGAAAAATAGGACCGAGGATCGTTCGAAAGAGAGGGGAATGCAAATAGCGCAGAACCGAAAATACTTCGGAAAATATATCGCACATAAGAGAAATAAATAAAAGGTCACGCTGGGAAATGGACGGGAAAATCGTTTGAAGTAAAGCTGTTGGTAGGAATTGTGCAAGCGATGCTCGAATAAAATGTCACACCCTCGGTCCGTTATTCCCAACTGGCGGGGTTCAGCCCCTAAGAGCTTTACAAGTTCTTGGATTATTTCTTATCCACATTCGTAAGAAAAAAGTAGAAGTAAAAAAAATATATACATAAATTCAACCCCTCTGGAAGGTAAATTCTTGTGGTATAAGCATAAATGATTGATGAGCAATAGCCTGAAGAGCGTGACGCGCAATCTCCCGATCAATTTAATCACCATTTTCCCTTTCTCGAAAATCATGTTCAAATTTGTTGTCTAATACAACAATTAAAAATATAATACGATCGATAAAATCCTTCTTCACGTTATGGATAAATCAATTTTCGAGCGTAATGAATTTTTCCATGGTTTCTAGCATATCTCCCAAAATGTCGTCTGATCAAATTAACAATTCGTATAGTCGTCACAAAAAAAAGCTCTCGCAAACGATCTCAAGCACTTCGAGAAGGTAAATTGATTCTGAATTCTAAAAATAATTGATGAGTGGATTAAGAAGTCTCCGACGGTTGTTAAACCGTCGGGTGTACATCAATAAGCTCTTTTACTCGACCGACGTTTTTTTTTCTTCTTTTATTTTCTTTTCTTCTTTCAATCGGCCATAAAAGCTTCGTTTACATCGTGTGACATCGCTCACGCCCTCGTCGAGAGCTTTAATTATGAATTGTCCGTCCTGAAGGAGGTATGCTAAACGGAGGGGTAGTTCGGGAGGGGTTTAAGCTAATTAAGCCAGTCGGCCACCTTCTAACAATCTACGAGCGCCGCTCTTTGACTGCCGAACCTCGGCTGGATTTTACAATGCGACACTTGGCTTTTGGCTCAGTTATAAATGCTGATGAATGCGAATAATGATAGAGATACAATTGTAGATTGAATTTCGGCAATTGTTTGACTTGGTTAAAGAACCACGACAATGCTGTATCGTTGCGTTTCGAAATCACGTTTTGATTCGTTATTTCACGATGAAACTCGGCTAGAGGACGAATATTTGCGAGTAAATTGTATTCCGTCTATTTTTTATCTCGAGATAATTTCTTCAATGATTTCTTTTTGGACGATAAAACAAAATTTGAGGTAAAATTTAATTTTAAGGATTTTTAAAATAAGCGAGAATAGGAAACTAAATTTATCATTGGCGATAATGTCTATTATATTTAATTGAAATTTTATTTCTTCCTGCATAAAAAATATATGCACGAGTGCGGAATTCGTGGTTCGAACTATATGCGAATATTTTTTTGTCAAACTTATCGACGATTGATTTGTTAACGAATTTGTTTGCAAAACAAGGTTAAAAAAAAAAATTTGGAACCTTCGTGACAGACCAAGAATGTTTCGATAAATTTTTTCTGGAGAATGACATTTTGATTAAAATTAGATATAAAGATAATTGACCCGTTAATTTAGCGGCATCAAACATTTGTTTGGTTGATTCAATGAAAACGGTAATTGAAAGTTTCTTACCGGCACAGCTGTATCCATTTTTGTGGAGCACGTAGCCTTCGTTGCAGTCGCACTCGTACATGCCGTCGTGAAGCTCGTAACAGAGCTGTTCGCATGGCGAGCCATGGCCGCATCTCCCTGAAAAATATCAATAACCGAAAACAATTATCCTCTGTTAATTTATAACAATAGAATCAATGGAAATAATATATTTTCTCTAGGAATCCGTAACGCTAGAGGATCATTTTTTTCACATCGATCCCTGCCAAAACCGGAAACGGTGTAAATAAATATTTAACTTGGCTATAAATGAGCGAACGAGTAGCAGAAAATGCTTGTACATATCATCAATCGTATTTCCAATTGTGCGCCGTTGCCCTTACGGGAGTGTTCAAAATCGAATTATTTCGAAACGTATTTAATCGGAAATTACTGAAATACCAGAGTCGAATCAAGATTCTCACATTGGTATTATTATTTTTACAACGTAAAATCGTTTCGCTTCAGCCAATGTGGGATATCCTGGCTTTGGCCAATCGCGGATCGAATCGGTGTAAAGAGAACTATAATTCGATCTCCCGAGGACGGATTAATAATAAAGATAAAAGCTAATTCGGTTCTACCGCAAAGTCGATTAACCAGGTGAAATCGAATTTAGATCTGTCCGAAATATCAATCGCCTGTGGTGTGATCCCATTACAGATTTCCACAGAGCTTTACCTCATTTTACAGAAAAACTTCACATTCAAGATAAAATTATTACTAATTCTAGCGAATAATAGTCAAAAAAATTGTTAAGAAAATCAATCATTCTCCCATGACGATTAGATATGGAGCCTCCTCTTGAATCAACGTATTCGCAGATTTTTATTCGTTTCCATTTGAAGCTTATCATACGATATCAAAAGCTTTATTTCAAAATAATTATTTCCCGATTAAAAACGCTTTTATTGGCTGAAAATTGGACACGAGTGGGAGAAAGAGAGACAGCGAGAAAGCGAGACAAACGAAAAATATCTCGTAAACAATATTCCCGTTATTTCCACGCCGTTGAGAAAATTCCGATGAAAATAAAAACCCAGGCAATTTGTGCAAAAATTTTCCGTAATCAAACCCCAATTTAACTCAAATTGATCGAACGGTTTGGTCAAAACAACAAATCGCGTTTTCGAAGGTGATGAAAAAACATTTTCGTCGATCGCCTCGAGCGGCCATTACAACTTCAACTGTCGAAAGAGCGACGTGCACACTGCGGTAACTCGGTAAAACACACACTCGATCGAATCACATCGTCACTGGTCACAGTGTACATGACTGTTGCGCACGTATATCGAGCTCTATTTTTCGCAATTTCAAACTTCGAAGGGCCGCCATGACGATCGGCAATAATAGCAACTATTGTGGTGGTACTATCGGTTATCCGTTTTTTTTTTTTTTTTTTTTTTTTTTTTACAGCAGCAGGAGATTCTATACATTTCCCGATACTACTTAAACACGGCGAGTGTTTCCGATATCCGGAAAACGACCACACGTAGACGTGCATAAACGAGTGCGGTATTACAATTGTCGTGTGCTCGACGGGAACAGCATTGACCTTACGATTCATCCACACGATTCTCCAAACAACATGGACGAGGGTGGAAAAAAATAATTGATGGGCAATTTAAAAGAGCCGGCTCGCTCCCTCGTTAATGTACACACTTATTCGTTATATGTATATAAACGTGTGTATATGAGGTATTTCGCGGCAAATAGGACGGTCAAAGCTCTGACTGTTGCCGATTTAATTTGTTATGATTTTTTTTTGGCTTATATCGTATCCTAAATATATCAATAATTTTTTTTCTGAACTTTAGGACGCCCTCACCATGCTTTCCCTTATTCGGGGTTGGTATTCAATTATTTCAAGGGTCGTAGGGGGATTCGAAAATTCTGACAAAAATCAGAGATGTCGTCGGGGTCAATTAGAAGCACAAAATAAAAAAAAAATCATAAACCGAATCGGCAAGAGTCAGGGTTTCGTTCTGCCGATTTCACGTGGAATATCCCATATATATACTATATAGCTCTTACACTCTTCAGTCACTCGATGAGTTTGTACGACCAAATTCGCCAATCCCAGACTCCGACTACTCTGCATACTACATAGCCGGCTTCCCGGCCCTCTCGACCTCGCCTTTGACGTTGCTCAGCTTGACTCCCAGTCTAAACCGCACTAGACCCACTGGACCTCGTTTTACCGCGTTTATAGCTTCACATACATGAGAAAACCTTGCCCCCCTCTCTGCCCTTCCATCCTTGTGGCATCGATGATAACGCGAGGAATAAAAATATAAATAAAAAATTTTCATATATGAGAAATGATTTTATTGATCGGTAGAGAATTCGTTATGAAAAATTAAGAGGATAATTTTTGTTCTAATATTAGGATGAATGTTGAAATAGAAATGAAGAAATATTTCTGAAGGATACTCGAATGAATGTAAATATTAATATGGAATAAGTGATGATAATTACATCTCTAGGCATCTGTAAATTAATTATAGATAATATTATTCTTTATTATTTATTCTAGAATGATATTAATATACATTTGAGAATTTTTTTTAGAAATATTTTTTATGCTCATTTCTCCGTATAATCTCAATATTGAAAGTAGAATTTCTCTTCATTTTTCTAGAGTTATTACGATGAAGACATTGAGCAACTCAATTAAATCAGAATCTTCATCGAATTCGAAGCTGCAGAGAAAAAAAAATCGATTAAAATGATTCAATTACATATTCTTATTGGAACCCCAAACACTAAAAATAGACTTACTGTTATCTTGTACATGAATTGTTGTATCGAAGAATCTTAACGACCGTAGCATCGTCGAAAGTAAAAATTAGGGGCACGGACCAAAAAACTATGCATACATAAACGCATAGAATCGAGAGAATTATATAATGATCGGGAAAATATGGACTCCTAATCCTTTGAACCAGCCACCAAGCACCGGTAAATTCGTTTCTACTCATCTGTCTCGTGTCTTTCATGATTTTTCATTTCCAAAAAAAAGTCTCGGACGCCAAAATTTCTCAGCAATCGAAGTTTCGATTACATGTGAAGATTCATAAAAAAAAAAAATACAAATTGAAGCTTACAAATTGCCTCCTCAGCATTCGCGAAAGCCGCAAGAAGAAACCTTGCGAATCGCTTCCTCATAATTCAAGAGGCTGTAAGTTGAAATTTGCAAATTGCTCGACGGAGAAAAAAAAATGTATCCAGCTTGAATCATTAACCAGATGTTTTCACTGCGTAAGAAGTTAACTAAGGATCTCGCCGGGATCCAATTTTACCAACAGCTTCGCGTTACTCCAGCCATTGACCCTACGACCGTCTTGCGATGTGGACGCCGACTCGACGCTGCGCTTTTTTTCCACCCTGCTCCCGGTCCAACATGCAGACAGGCCGGGAGAGTGGCATGGGAGTAAGAAGTACCGGCATAAAGAGACTTTTCTTCGCGATCATTTTTCTAAGGAAATTGCCCGGAAGGATGTAACCTTTGAAGTGGGTATATATAATCACGCGGAGTTGGCATCAACTTTTGAGCTGCTGGGGTCAAAATGGTAAAAAAAAAGGTTTATATATATATATAAACCTTAATTCAGTTATTTCTGAATTCTCGAAAATAAAATAAATAATTTCTAATTGAATTTTTGACTGAAATTATAATTTTTTTTTGTGGTTTCTTTCCTCACATTAACTCTACGTTGCTATTTCTTCAAATTTGATTCGTAATTCGATCTGAATTTTTATATTCAACTATTTTAGAAAATAGGAGAAAATTATTTGAAATATCGCAGTAAATATTAATAGTAATAATAATAATAATTAATAATAAAAATATAATAATATAATAATTAATATTATTATATTAATGATAATAATATAATAATACTTTATTAATAATAATTAATAATAATAATTATTATTATTATTATTATTATCATTAATTATTATTAATAAAGTATCATTATTATTAATATTATTATTACTATTATAAATATTATTATTACTATTATTATTATTATTATTATTATTATTATTATTATTATTATTATTATTATTATTATTATTATTATTATTATTATTATTATTATTATTATTATTATTATTATTATTATTATTATTATTATTATTATTATTATTATTATTATTATTATTATTATTATTATTATTATTATTATTATTATTATTATTATTATTATTATTATTATTATTATTATTATTATTATTATTATTATTATTATTATTATTATTATTATTATTATTATTATTATTATTATTATTATTATTATTATTATTATTATTATTATTATTATTATTATTATTATTATTATTATTATTATTATTATTATTATTATTATTATTATTATTATTATTATTATTATTATTATTATTATTATTATTATTATTATTATTATTATTATTATTATTATTATTATTATCATCATCATTATTTTGTAGCGACGAGTAATCTAGACGGAACGGTGACCGAGTGTTAGCAAGAATGTTGCTTCTTCATTCATTCTTTATGGAAATTTAGTTGGCGTACGTCGCGCCAGATGTCTTGAGGACATTTTAACGGCCGGAGTTAGTGTAGAAGTCGAGGAAGAAGCGACTGTAGTAATGTTTGAACTTTTTACGTCTGTTCAGAGATATTAGCTGAAAATTTTGCTGTAATTCAACAACGCGGCTTAACTTTGAATTCGTGATAATTTTGTTTCCGTTCTGTCCGCAGCGAACGAAAACGAAAACTTTCGTTATAACTCCCGGTGCGTTATTTTCTTTTAATGGACGTTGATGAATTTCACCGCAAAATGTTCAACGTCGACATATTGTACCAGAAAACATCTTGGGTTCGGGAAGGAAGAGGATAAAATATTGCTGTTTAGATGAAATGTCCTGAAAACTATTAATTTTTGAGATATTTATTATTTAATCGAATGTCTGATCAATTTCGTCCGTCAAACGACGGACAGAGAAAAAAATAATATATTCGATACGCCGGAATTCCAATCAAACTAACAATCATACCGATATCAAAGTTAGATAAATTTTTTAAAAATCTTTTCCCATCATGTAGATCCAACAAATAAAAAAAACATAATCCCCCACTTTAGCATCTTTTCCTCATTTCAAGTGAAATTTTCGAAATAATTCTTCTGACCAAAATAATTCTCGGTATTCCTCTCCAATAACCTCATTTTATTCGCGGCTCAATTATTATCATTCGCTTATCACATTAATTAAAACCAAATAACTCGGGGAAAACTAAATAAATTCAACGACCAATATTAATGCCGTAAGATTAAAACGTTCTATAAACTACGATGCACTTTGTAATTCGTGTATACATATTTTTTTGTTTCGCGTTACAAAGCCAATAGTTGAAGTTTTCGCGAAGCAATGCCGCAATCGCAGCAACAGGGTGTACGTACTGTATATATCACATGCAGCAGCGGTACAGGGCAGCGCCCGTGCCAAAATACGGCAGCTACGAGAGTCGAGCGAATAAGGAGAGGCGACGAGGCGAGTCGGGGAGGCGGCGGAGGGATCGTTCTGCCGCACGAGACGGTCGTAATCATTATTGTGGAAAATCCACGTTGCAGCAGTCGCATATATACAGTTGTGCAGCCAGTACAGCTCTTTTGACACAGCTTCAATAGCCCACTGTCCGATATTAGGATCTTAAAAAGCAAACGGCTCGCTACTTTTAGTTGCCATAACGCTCATGTCAATACCCCAAAGCTGGGCCACCCAACCGAGCCTTTTTCGTCGAAATTATTCATGTCTCCGTTGCCAAATCCACTTGGATCGTTGTAATTTAACTTGTTTACCGTCGAAAAATTCATTCGACTACATTTTTCAGGCTCCGAAAGTTAAAAAAAAAAAATCTGCGTCACGTTTGACACAGTCGTCTGCCACACCCAGGGTAGCCGCGGTTACCCGACTCTACAGATTTATTAATGAAATACAAACGAAGCGATATAAAAATTAGTATTAATTAAAATGCTCGTGATTTACAGAGTAACGGCTGAGAGTTTTCTCCCTTCGGACCTACAGCGTGTGGCCGAAGCTCTCTGCCTGCCCTATTTCAAGTTGTGACCACCTACAGCAGAACGGGGACCCGAAACCGATCGTAGTCGTGTCGCACGGCTATCCGCGATTTTTCCTTTCAATGTCTCTTATCAACGATCTGGAATGTCGGAATGTCGGCAAAAGAACTTCCGGTCCATTCTCAAGATCGTAGCTAACTAGTTAATTCGCGAAATAATTAATTCCGTCTGATACAAAGTATTTATTCAAGAAATTCGGCGGGACCCGGCTATCCTGGGTATGAAACAACGTCGACAAATCCGATTATAAGGAACAGAACACACGACGTAAGGAATAAAAACCATCAGGTTGTACGTTGTAGTATTAACGTCATGCGCCACACGTATCATCACGTTCTCTCTCGCTCCACCGCAATCGCTTGTGGCACAATCTCACTCGTACTCGCAGAGCGACTCAGTCGATGTAGCACATCGCCTTAAGTATGAACGAGTCTTACGTCTGCCGGAGCCGACTAGACGGGCGCGGCTTTATCGTCTCATGTCCGCTCGTTTTTCAGCCCCCAGAGCTCTGTATAATGCAACGAGTAATCAAACAAAAACCAACGTTAAGGGGTTACAGTTATTTTAAAAAATGACTACCCTTTCCTTTTTTTTTCTCACACTGTGGAAATTCCAAGGCATTAATCTTCCTTTCAGAAAAATGAGCTCTGCTCCTTCTTCTGCATAAGTCACTCGCCAACGAGTGTTGTGGACAAGTAATTTCGGATGAAAACCGATTTTGTACGAGTTCAGTGATTTTACTGATTTCATTCGACATCATTTTAGATCGTTTGTGAAACACCCAAGAATTATTTCAATGACATTTCTGTGATTTTCATTGCACTTAATTTCGCGCGATTTATGATGAGTTTGGTTAGGATTTTATTTCCAAAAGATTTAGAGATTTAACGAATAAAACGTCGGTGTTTTTATTCCTTTCCGTTTTTTTGTTAATTAAGGATCTATTCTTTTTTATTTTTGCAGCTTAGCCTTGTGTACAAATTGCCACTTAACCAATCACATCCAAATGATTGACTACCATCCATTTTTTGAAATAAAAAAAAATCAACTGAATGCTGAAAATTTTTCGATAATTTTTCCTGTTACGATTCATCATAGAATCGGATAAATGTAATAAATTATCGAACATAATACAAAGTGAGCTTTTACGTAATCAGCATAGCGGAAAACAAATTTGCAGCAACCTCACTTGGCATTCCAGATATTTCGTTGGCTCGGTATTTATTGCGGCATATTTTATTCATCTTCGAGTAATCCAAACGGCAGTCTGTTTCAGCATTTCAAGTATAGAAATTAAAACTAACGAAGTTAAATTTGCGTTCTTTTATTAAACGAGTACTTTGAGCTCGATTATAAAATTCTGCTGAATCTATTTTTCAGTACATCGTCGTTGTCCCTCTTTAATAATAAAAATGGCAACTCGTATTTTCTCATTTGTTCACATCTATACATACACGAACGAGATTTTCACAGACCTGTGAATCGCGCACTCTAATTTATTTTTTACATTCCGACTGTCCTCAGGCAAAAACGCGAACTCCACCTCGAGCAGCTCCATCATAAAACGTTCAAAAACCGTCTGGTTCTGCTCTGGCATCATAAAAAATGTAATCATCGCCCTTTAAAGCACGATAAAAATAATCTGAGATTATGAACGGCACCGGACCACGCTCGTACCATCGCATAAAATATCCAAAATACAACCCGGACTCACGATCTAAGCTTCGTTACGAATTTCGTGTTAACTTTTAAACGAAAATTTCTATTCTCCGCGCTCAAAAATAAACAGATAAATAAATGAGTAACGCAGTAGCTTTCATAAATGTGCGGTAACCGACCACAAACGTTTATCAGAATAAATTATACCCCCACGTCCCATGAAAATTGTCCAATGAAACGTCCACCAACAATATCGTAATCCACGAAAACGTTTTTCTCCCCTCGCATCCTCCGCAAGAAATAGTTTTAAAAAAAAAAAGATAATCTCCTGAACGATATTTCCGGTTGACCGAAGCAAATATAAATGTTTCGAACGTGTTAAATTGATACAACCGTATTCGACGTAACGACGGCAATTGCTCGACGGATAGCTCGGTTGAACACACAACGATAATCGTCGAGTTCGGGCAATGGTTAACCCTGGAACGGTGTTTTATTTTATTTTTATTTTATTTTTTTTGTTTTACATATATACATTAGCCGTGTGCATGGGTCACTCGTGCCTGTTGGATGTTTTCGTCCGTTTAATGTATACCAAAAATTCTGAAATACTGTATAACTATCCTACGTTACGATACAATCCCCCAGCAAATTTTTATTCAAGTGGTTATTTCAATTTCGACTGTTCGATGCTTCGTCGGACTAAAATTACGAAAATGCAATGTCGGAGCATACTCACGGCTCCGACTCGCTAATTACCCGACTGACGTTGCATCGACTGATTAATATCGCGACCGATCGATATTCCGGACGGATCAAAATTCCGATACGTTTATTACGGAGACAGAGAAGATGACTAGCCATCGACTGCAGCTACGCGACTCTATACCTATTCATATACGTTTTCGCGATTTAGATCCGTCGGTTGAATCGATCCGCCCGAATAATTAACCAGTCGATGTGACGCCCGTTCGGAACACGAGCTAGTCAAAGCCCCAACGTTCGAACCATTACATTTTCGGAATTTTGAACCGTCGGAACATTGCTCGGTCGTAATTTCCAACTCCCACCATTCGGTTTAGAAGTTACTTCGGGATAAAAAAATTCCCGAGGACACGAAGGACCTACGAAAGGGGTTCCAGGGTTGAACGCGTGTAAAAAATGTAATCTCGACGATGAATCTCGAGCTCGAGGGTGCACCCGACAATCGCTCGGTCGAGCGGAATCGTGCGAGGGAGAGGCAAGGGGGAGGAATAGGACGAGCGTTGGAGAACGAGGAAGAGAGAATGAGAAAAAAGGAAGATGAAATAAAGAACCCAATTCGAAGTACAGGTTGTGTCGAGGTTTCTTCATTCGCGCGTTGGCCCGCAAGCAAGCAAGTTGGTTAAGTTTGTTGGTCATGGTGGAGGCGGAGCCTTGTGTTTGGTGGCTTGCTCGCGCCTCGCGATATCGATCCGAAGGAAAGAGCGCCGCCGACGTCGCCCGCGCGGCTACTACTACATACTACTATGTCGTTTCTCTTTTTCTTCCTCTCTCTCTCTCGTTCTCTGTCGGTCTCTCTTATTTTTATTATTATTGTTTTTATTCTTTCAAGGGTTGGTTTGTATATATTTTTACATTGTTATCACTCGCCCTCGTTGTACGTCGGCATTATCAATTTTATTTCAATTACTATCATCTGCATTGCCTAAACGTTTAAACTCGACACGATAAAAAACGAATCAATCAGTCGATCTTTCGCTATTTCTTCTTATCTTTAGTTACGATGTTACTAGATGCATTATTTATTTATTTATAGTCCTTGACGTTTGTCCAAAAAAATGTATATTTGAGTGGCAAGCAAAATATTGCGGACTGTAGATTTTATGATTGTTGAAATGATAGATTGACGGCGCTGTAGGGAATTTTTTCTGGGCCGCATTACTGATTAACTACTCTAATTTCAACCGTTTGTTTCTCTCTCCGACCAACGCGCCGAGTTAACTCGTAGACTGCTCAACCACCATTTTATTGCCTTTTTTCATTTTGTTCTTCTTTGCCGTTGTTATTCATTAATTCACAAAAGAAGGAAAATTCATTCCCCAGACGTTAGAATGATAAATTATTCATTGTCGGGAAACGTAGGATTGAAAATAAAGTACGGCTTTTCTGCCGTCGTTTGTTCGAAGTAACGAGACATCGATACAAAGGCAAACAGTCGATCATTAGATCGTGGGTGATCATTGTTCAAACGATCTGGCAGTTTATTAGGACGGACGAGTGACGATGTTCGTGATGAATGTTTTACGATACGTAGATCAATCGCTTACTCGCCTCCTGACGATATTCAACTATATTATTTGATACCATTTCAATAAGAATGATTACGCAAAAAAATAGCTCAAAATATCATCAATATTTTGTTTTTCTTTTTTTTTTAATTAATGTTTGTTCACGAATTATCGTTACCCAAATATCGTCATCGATCATAATTTTATTTTTCAATTTCTGAAAATAAAACTGTGAATTATTTGTAAAGGATTGTCCGGGAATTGTTTTTTTCTCAGATTTGTCGAATTTCCAACGTCAGCTGAATAGGTTTGAGTTAAATTTCAGAATTTGCAGAAGACGAAGAAAAAAAAGGAGGAAAAAACGCTTTATTATTCTCGAAATAAGTTTTCTCTTCGTCGAACCGCACAAACGTACAACGTGTGGGATTACAGTTATTGAGGAACGTGCGAGGATATGCATTCGGGGGTGGCGAGAGTACCATCGAGATTACAGGGTAGCGCGGCAAGCACGTAATAACAGCACCAGCAGCAGTAGCAGTGGCTGTAGTGCTAAATAAAAATGCCAGAGCGAAAAAACAACTATTAGATGAAAACATACTGAATAATTATCATGATAATAATAACATTACTATTAACAATAGGAATAATAATAATAATAATAATAAATAATAATAATAATAATAATAATAATAATAATAATGATAATAATAATAATGATAATAATAATAAATAATAATAATAATGATAATAATAATAAATAATAATAATAATAGGTAATAATAATATGAAAAAACCTTGCACATTGCTTCCTCATAATTTTTGACATTTGACAGCGTTTCCTCCATGAGGAACTATGCTTCGATTAATTTTGGCTTCCTCATAGGGGAAGCCTTTAGCAAATGTGAAAAATTATGAGGAAGCAATGTGCAAGATTTAACTTTGCACCCTTGTTTTCATATAAAATCTGTTCGTAAATCTATCTAGCTGGAATAAATATACGGTGAATTCCACGTCAAATCTAAATAATTGAAAGTCGCATCAAATTTAAACGCCTGGATGGATTTTGCCCAAATTCAATACGAAACATCTTCCGATAATAGTGCAGCTTCGTACCAATTTTGAGACCGATACCTCAAAAATTGCGGAGGCGATTTTTAACACATTTTAAAATTCTTTAAAACAACAGCCCCCCATGGATTTCTCTTAAATTAAGTAAGAACTCTCTTCCTGTAATGGTTCAATATTCTACTGAATTTGAGCTCGATATCTCTAGAATTGGGCGAGCTAGAAACCGAAAATAGATTTTCGAAGAATTTCAAAATCGCGTAAAAACAAAAGAACTCCATGGATCTTGTCAAAAATTAATTCAAGCGAGGCACCTTGAACCCTCCACATGTGTGATAAATTTCAGCTTGATATCTCAAGCCGTTCTCAAGTTGTAAACGTTCAACGAATGTCACATACATACACACATACACACATACATCCGGACATTTTGTTTAAATGCGATTTTTCGGCGTTTTGGGACATTCTAAACACCCCTACATGAAAATCTTGAAAAGAAATTTTTTCACGAAAACAAAGCTACCACTATGAGGAAGCAGAACAACAATAATAATGATGATAATACAACCAACAACGAAAACAACCATTTAGATTTAAAAAACAACGTCTTTCGATGATATTTCATATAAAATAAAATTAATCTCCGAACAATTGTAATTATAAGCCGCATATTGAGCCAAAATTCGTCATCGTCGCGAAACGACAAACAACCACGCGATTATCGAATCACGTGAATTTCGCGTTTCTCAAAAGAATCCTGCCCCCCCCCTCCTCTGCCCCCAAAAATATGACTCGTCAAGAATGCGTCGAAGAGCCCGACGTTGACATGCGTACAAAATAATTGTCGCGGACAACGAACAATAAACGTAATGAAGAGCGACCGTCCGGGCGAGAGCGAGCGTTTTGGAGCATCGTCCGTAACGTTTATCGCGTTTAATCCCAGTCTCGCAATTTATTAACGACCCCCCAGCGCCCCTGCCGGGCTGGTTTTGCGTGGAACGCACGGGGACACGCGAAAACGCAGCGTAGATATGCACCCGGCGGTGCGCGCATCTGCGTAACTAATAGAACCCGCGGCATAATGGACCAGCGGGGATTTTTAATGGATCTCCGAAGGGCAACATCAGCAGCGACGCATCGACCGCATATCCTTCGAATCAATTAACGCAACGAATTGGAAGAAAAAAAAAAATTAAATTTTCAATGATAAAAAGAAAATATAATCGACCGACCTTGAAAAGCAGCTTCGAAAATTGTTCTCTCCTCCACCGGATCCTGGGACAGAGCTCCGAGAGCCCCGAGATAGACGAAAGTCACGGTAACAAACCAACAGCGTTGTCCGGCCATCGTTTCGATAATGACATGCGTATACGCACACAAATACCCAAAGGTATGCACAGGCACTTGGATATGCACTCTTCACCCACGCACGCCACCCCCGCACTTGTATATTCGTATATATACGTGAGTATTTTAGATATCTTTTTTTTCTTTTCACTGGCAATTCATTTTGCCCAGAAGCGTCAAATCGCACACCGTCGATTACGATATGTTTTCCATCCACCGAGGCTGTTTCTTCGATCAAACTCCCGCTGGACGATCGCGAAAGTAATCAATGTTGTTATTGTTATAACAATTATCGTTACAGTTATTATTGTATCATAAGTACGGCGTTGAACGGGTAACTGAATAACTTCGTGCTCGAATACTGCATCGAGATGTAACGAAGGTGTTTGAAATCGATTTATCGTAATTGCTGGCAATGAAACATCGCTCGATCCACTTCGTCCGCGTTAAGTCGGAGATAATAATTTTATCGATGCTCCAACGTCGATAAAAATATCGATGCCGAATATTTTCAACAGCCAGGGGGCTGAGAAGGCGAAAGGAGAATTTCACCGAGGCTCGTGGACGGAGTTTTTATCGTGTCTTTGCGAAAATGAAAGATTAATTCCGGTAATTGCCGGAAAAAAATGGTCGTAGACGTGACAGACGTTTGACGATCGTAACGGACGGAACGTTTGATAAAACAACAATAATTAATTTCATTTCTAAACAAATGAAATAACGTTTATGTACGTTGCGGGTAGTAGCTACATCGAAATCGCGATATCAACCGAAACGACGAAGATCGCCGGGGGATGTTCGAAGCTAGAATAAAAATCGGTGCAACAATTTGCTACCCGCTGATTGCCGACAACCAGAGGGCACGCGAATCGCCTGAAATGTTGCCCTCGGTTCAGCGCCGACGAGAAAACCCGGAGCTCGGATCCAACGGGGGTTGCAACGCGTATGACCTTTCGTCAATTATTATCTTTGCGATTACCCGTTTGGGTAATAACCGATTTTTATCGATCGGCAAACTCGTGTGTGTGTGGCACGATAGCGCGTTGGCGGGCTCACTGATATACGCACACACACACACACACACATACACGTAACCCACGCACGCACGTATCACGAACCGGCGGGAGTTAAGGGTTGAAATTCGCGGCAACGGCGACGATTTAGCGGAGGAACAGGTCGGTGCCGGCCGGTGTCCCGAATCGAACTGCGAGGGTTGCACGACAGTGGCGCCGCCGTAGAAGCTTCGTCCCGGCGCTCGCGTCGCTCGCGCAGGGCCATCGGGGGTGGTTCTGGTGGGGATGGGGGTTGTGGTTCGATTGTGCGTGTGTGTGTTTGTGTGTGTGCTTGCCTTCGAAGAATTTCACGCCATAACCTACAGAGCTCAACCCTCGCGAGCTCACCCCCCCCCCCCGTTCGCCCTCCCCTCTTTCATCCCCTGCAGCTCGCAACCCTCCCTCACCGCGACGCACCAATACCGCTGCAGTGCGCGCACGTTTTACGCGTACGTACGAAACACGGTCGCATGTGCTAACCCCCTTCGCCCTCCCGCGCCTCTTCGCTACCCCCTGGCCACTGGGGGTTCGGTGTTGGAGCAACCCCCGTTTCACGGTAATCGGTTCTCTCGCGAAATGCAGCGCGCGCCGTCTTCGATCGACCGCCATGTTATTTTTTTCTCAACTTCTACTCGCTCTCTCTCTCTCTCTCTCTCTCTCTCTCTCTCTCTCTCTCTCCACCCCCTCGCCCTTCAACCCTAGGTGCTGTATAAACTCTGGTGCGAAAACATTTCGCTGTAATTTCGTCGAACGCCGACTTCGTTGGGAAACGGGGAGAGACTTGCATGCGAGATGATAATTGCCACAAGCGAGATTGCGCAACTTCGCGGGTACGAGACGGTATTTTGCGGGTATGGAAGGATCGGGGGTTGGAGAGGATTTTGGACGATCGCGTAGCTTTTGTGGCGCCTAGGGGGATGGGAGGTCTACGTCGCCACTGTTTATTCCAGGTGTGTACGTGCGGTCTGCAGCGCTTGTTGGGGATGAGAGATGGGCGATGTGTCTGCAATGAGATCGATTTTTTTTTCTGGTATTATCGATTTTGCTACATTTTTTCGGGATTAGTGGCGAGACGGGTATGTAAAAAAATCCTTTTAAATTAATTTATTTTCGTTACCGACCGAGCGTGACAAAAAGAAATTAATT
Organism: Sussaba pulchella; assembly: GCA_963971145.1. NCBI lineage: Eukaryota > Metazoa > Arthropoda > Insecta > Hymenoptera > Ichneumonidae > Sussaba > Sussaba pulchella. The sequence goes on along the minus strand of OZ020169.1, from coordinate 10,061,916 downwards.
TAAAAGGATTTTTTTCCTCTTTTCAAGAGTCATGAACGGCCATGGATAAAGAAAAGATTTAATATTCGTTCGTCTTTGGAATTTGCATGATTCAAGGCTGACTTATGCCACTCGGAAATGTGTATATAGTACCGTAATTTATTAATGTTTAAAATGTTAAGAGTAAGAAGAAGTTTAATCTTTTTCTGTCGAATATTTCTTCTTAAGTTTTTAATAGAAATTTCTTCAATGTTTAAAACGTTTTCATTTATTAAACCGGTATTCCAAGCTTTTTCCACTGACTGAATAGTTAATCCCGCATTGCTCGGTCGATAATGAAAACTGTAAAGTGGAATTCTCAGCCACTATCAATCTTTCCGAAAAATACGAAAAGAACTAATGACCCATTAAAATTCTACAGTCAATCGTTCTCGTATTTTATCCCAAAAATTGAAGGGTGGGTGATCAAAGGGAGTTGAGAAAAACATTTCTGGACGTTTCAGCGATCTCCCACGCGATCATGGAAATCCGACAGGGACCGACGACACATAGCACGTCACCCCGGAATGGGGTTGAAGGTTCGTCACCCTAAGTTCATTCGACGGAATATACAAAGTCCCTCGGAGTCAAATACGTGACGACGATATAAAATAGCCGAGGGCACACTGTAGTTATGTACTATCGCGAATCGCATCGACGCATGCGCGTGATGGATCGAGCACGCACTCGACGATCAACCAATCAAACCGTCGTCTTTGCTGGTCTTTGCCACAAGACGCGCGCGGCGGTGAAATTTAGCAACCCGGCTGGAAAGTCGAATTTTCACGTGGCGAAACTTTGGACAGTTCAAAGGTCGAGTTATGCTTCGCCCTTGAAGTCACCGACACGTGCCGCCTCACTTTCAAATGATGCGTGCAACATGTTGAACCAGTTGCCGCACATTGTGTCGTCGACCCAACAGCTTGGAGAAATATGTTATAGATTTTTTTACGGTCAAAACCAACCCTCAGTCTGCAAAGTTATTCGCGGCCTTTAGTCTGTAAGCGTGGGTCACTCGTGCCTGGGGCTGTAAAAGTACTTCAAAGCGGTCTGAGGAATTCCAAAAAATTCATAAAATTTTATCAACAATTCTGGTATAAGGAGCGATGTTCATATTGTCGCAATAATTATTTGTTTAAACGATATAATCGTAGACGGAAATAAAAACGTGAACAACCATTTCGGCAAGGTACGAATGATCCATGGCTACAGAGTCGAATATCGACTTACCCTTCAATTTTCATCCCCTTTCGCTTTTTTCTTAATAAAAGCGAACAGGAATAATGATTATTCCCAAATTTTCAGTAATTATTGAGTATTGAATGAATACCGGCGAATACATTCTTCATATCATCGACGTAATAATGAGAATAATTTTAATTGGAAGCCGGAGATTCAGCATATTATTTACAGTATTATTTATTTTTACTGTTCGAATACGCAATTTTAATAAAATATAACTCACAACGTTTTTTTTAATACGCCAGCTTGAATTTGGTAATTGATTTTTTCTCATCAAGGAAGATGTAAATTTTCGAAAAATTATCTTCAATAATTAGTCCGGATTGTTCGTTGGGTATAACGAAGGAAATCCCTGGTTACATGCGCTCCCGTTGGGGGTTGCGTTACGCGGGATAGCCACGGATTTCCCATATTCCTCATTATCCGAGTAGATACATCCAACGTGTAGATATACGAGAGAAACTCGATATACGTGAATATGTACCGGGAATGTGCAAGCCGGCGAATGGCAAAGGGCTCGCTGCTGTTTCAAATACATGTATCTCGATTCTCATTTCCTTTATACCTTGCGTCAATACCCGGGTGACCCTACCACCATACCCACCTGAGCCTTTTACGTCGAAATTTCCCCAAATTCGCCTGGATCGTTGCGATTTGACTTGTTTACCGTCGAAAAATTCATCCGACTACATTTTTCAAGCTCCGAAAGTTGAAAAAAAAAAAATCTGCGTCACGTTTGACACAGTCGTCGGCCACACCCAGGTTAACCGGTTACCCGACTATACAGATTTATTAATGAAATACAAACGAAGCGATATAAAAATTAGTATTAATTACAATGCTCGTGATTTACAGAGTAACGGCTGAGAGTTTTCTCCCTTCGGACCTACAGCGTGTGGCCGAAGCTCTCTGCCTGCCCTATTTCAAGTTGTGGACCACCTACAGCAGGACGGGGACCCGAAACCGATCGTACTCGTGTCGCACGGCTATCCGCGATTTTTCCTTTCAATGTCTCTTATCAACGATCTGGAATGTCGGAATGTCGGCAAAAGAACTTCCGGTCCATTCTCAAGATCGTAGCTAACTAGTTAATTCGCGAAATAATTAATTCCGTCTGATACAAAGTATTTATTCAAGAAATTCGGCAGGAACCGGCTATCCTGGGTATGGAACAACGTCGACGAATCCGGGTATGGACTTAAGGATTGATGGAAAAAATAATTACCATTACAATTCTCCAAGTCGCAAAAACGAAAATAAAAAATAAATAGCCAGGATTGATGCGAAAGAGTTTGCCACTAGGGATTATATTATTTATTAAAAATCATTTATTAACAATTGTTGTAACATCAGCGCCGATTTGTACTAACCATACTTTAATGGTACACGTTTATTCGCCTGTCATCAATCTTTCCAAAAACACGCCGACGGCGATTTATCAATACTGCGAGTTTATAAAATATTCTAAATAACATCCGATGCGGTATTGTACGTTAAAAAAAAAAACAAAATAAAACGCGAAACGTTGTGTAATTTTTGCACGAGCCGACGGTACAGCAATGTGCAATTAGGTAAAATAATTGTGCGAAACTCACTGGTACAGCAGAGTCACGAATAAAAATCGTATCGATGTTAAACACAATGAAAATCTGATTAATCTCACTGTTTTACAAATTCACGATTATTTTTTGTTTATATTCGAAACGCTTCTTGTGCTGCGGGGTTTATTGTATGAAATAAATGCGCTCCTTTCTTTCTCTTCGTTCGCCATTGTACAATTTTTTCGATGATTAATAAGTAAAAGTAAATTACGAAAAAAAAAGGAAAAAAGAAACGAAAAATGCGAATGCTGGAAATTCATTTTGACGAATCAGAACGGATTGTTAATAAAATTCTGATTAAAAAATTGTACAAATTGTTGGAATACCAACACGATAAACAGTATTAAGTTCAACTTTGCCGTTCCACATCGCATCCTTTCCGAGTTGCCGCTACGCGACAAATAAAACAAAAAAAAATCTTTCACTGCCTCTAATAAATATTTTATTAAAAATATTTTATCTCTTTTTCAATTGGAGTGCGGTTTGATAAAATCGGGATCGATAGTACCCGAAACGTTTATGATTCAAGTAACAGCCTTTAACTCGCGCTGCGAGCAAAGAGCACAGTTTTCGTTACGATAATTTCGCTTCAAAGTTTTACAAAAATTTTTCAAATCCACAATTCGCGAGAAATAAAATTCAAACTTATTTACAAAAAAAAAACGAATCAAATAATATTAATTTGAAAATTAGTACGAAAAAATATAATATTCCGTATTTGAATCGTGCGTGTGGTACAGCTAGGTAAAATAAACCTAGGTAAATAAAATATAGTGATTCGAATTCGAAATAATGTGATTCGAATAAAAACTACGACATGTTTTTGTCATTTCGAATACGATTTCCGTATGATGATAAATTTTTGAAAACGTTCGTCCTCGAAGCATACTCCGTAAAAGTAGATTTTTACGTTATTCGCCAACTTTCGCGCCTGTGCCGACAACCAATTTCATTACCTTCTCACGCGCGGTTGCGACAGGTGGCGCCACGTCGTTTCGACGACTCCGAGAAAATCGATTTTCTTCGCTCGTCACGAGAGAAAAAAAAAGCTACGAGGCGGAGTTTCCGTTGATAATGCTGTTCCACGAGTCTTCGATAGGCGCCAATGCCGTTACGACGATGAGCACGATCGCGAATAACGCGATAACGAACACGTAAATTCCGAAGATGCTTCGTCTGAGGCTCGAATGCTACGAAAACGAATTGCAATAATCGTTGATTAAATTAATTCACTTTTATTTTTTTTCTATTATCATAAGTGATCAGAAATTTTTTGCATTAATTATTTTTCCTTTTGGGAAAATAACAGAACTACTACGTTACCTAATCTAGGTCAGATACAATCAATTATCCGTATTTTGAAAAATTAACATTATTCATTATTTTTTTTTTTTTTTTTTACGATCTTTCTTTTATCGGGAATAAATTTTTATGCGATTAAAATTTTTTTTCAATTTTTCAAAAGTCGAATTTCTTAGGGTTAACGATAATTATGAAGAGCCTCGATATTATGAAATAATCATACGGATGAATGGAGAACGTTTATATTTGGCGGAGCCAAAAATTTCTTTGATTTTAAGGAAGACGATTTTTATTGGGAAAACTCACCGGTGCATCTCGCCTTGCATCCGGATGGCCCATTGTCGTTCGACCGTGCATGTCCTTCATGGGAAAAGCGCTGATTCGCTGGCTATCGTGCCTGTCGGAAGCACAGCCGGCGAACTGCAAAGATAAAAATAAAATAAAATAATCTAATTTGATATAAAACTAAATGAAATTAAAAAAAAAAAGATAATCGGACGAATTTAACAGAAACGTATCGCCAGCCGAATTATTATTGATGGTCGAATCAATTACTCACCGTAAGTACGACATGCGTCAGGACGTGGAAAGCTATGTAGGCGACGAGAACCCAATCGAGCCATTCGGGCAGTTTAGCTTTGGTCAAACGAACGGCAAAGAAAATAGCGATAACTGAAATTAACAAATTACAATTAAAATTTGACGTAATCGCATGTAAGAAAAAAAATATTTATGAAAGAAAAAAAAAAGAAACAAAACGGATTAATCTAATGTAAACCGGTATTTCAAGCTTTTAAAGCTTGAAGTTAAAGCTTGAAAGCTTTTAAAATAAAATAACCAAGGTCCCAATGTAATTATGTACATCCGCGAATCAGTTCAACGCATGAGTCGGAAACAACGTGGATTAATCTAAGAGAATTGAGGGCATTTTTGCGCTTACTTGCACAAATGTGAGCGGCATTGCCAACGAACCAATGGCCCCAATTGAAGAGCGTTCTCTTGGGCGTGCCGGGATGGGGCCTTATGGCAGCCATGAATGGTTGAATGAAGCAAAGTATCGTCGTTGCCAAACCAAAAGAAGCGTGAATCGTTGCGGAGCTCCATTCACCGAGTTCGACGAATATTACGACAGCCGCGGCTACGGTCATCGCCCAAGTTAACACCATGAAGAATCTGTGCCACTACGTACAAAAATATTTTAACAATTTTACATCGTTGAAAAATTATTATCGGAATAAACGAAATCAATGTAGAATATTTTTCTATCTTTTTTTTTTTGTCACAAGTATATAAAATTTCACATTGCAAGAGAAATAATTGCGAAATTTCAGTCAATTGTTACTTTTTCGTCGATGTCTGTTGCTTATGGATAAGGTTTTTTTTTCCAAGCTCTTGAAATTTATAATTAGGAAGATCCAAAGATCTTCGTAGAAAGATCTTTAGAGGTCTAGGCACTGATTTTCAATAATTTTTGATGGTTTGTAAGATCGAATAATGGAAATTGAGACGACTCACAGCGAACCAATGGTCCTTTCCGCAAATGGAAGAATTCACCCAGGTTTGTTTGTAATATCTGGCCAAAAGAATGCCAATGGAGGCGGTGCCGATCCATGAAGCGAGCATGAGACCTCCGTGCACGCGAATTAGGACTTCGCTCGCTGCTGCGAAATCGTCGATGTCGGCGAGAATTCGAGGACTGCCGGTGGCTATTTTCACCTCGTCGTGGTAACCGACTCCCAGAGCTAATAGAATAATAGATTATTAATAAACAATAACGTATTTTTGTTCTTTGCGGGAAGATCAACCCTGGACGGATTTCCCGCGACGCCCTCGTGGCATATTCTTTCTATTTTCTTAAGAAAATATCCTTGATTTTTCATTTCGTTTGACCACCATTTTGAACTGACTCGTGCGATCGGTTCGAAAAAATTCTTGAATATATTTCGAGGATTGTTAAATCGATTGATATTGATTCTAAGTGCGATTATAATTATTTACACCCATCGATAAAAATTCATAAAACGAATAACGTTTTTGAAAAAAAAAAATTGTTTACGAAAAAATTATAGGATCAAAATGATTTTGCGTGTGGAATAAACGATAAATAACCTTGAATATACTCCATTCCTCTTTGTCATTGAATATTGAAGGAAATTATTGCATAACAATATTTATTTTCTGGCTATTGAAACGATTATGCACAGCAGAGAAAAATCTGAGACATTTATTTTTTCTTTTGTGGGAGAACCTTATTCGGGGTTAAATGAAATTACTGGTATCGATAACGAATCCGGTCTTACCTTTGAGACTCGAACCCCCGGCCAACAACAGGTGGTAGGGTTCGGTTGCGAGATCGTAACTGCGACCGTCCAAAAGGGTTCTCTGCGCTCTCGTGAATTTGCACTTTATAACGTCGTCTTGGATCGAACTCTCGAGCAGCTCGATGGCTCCCTCGGGCTGTGGAAATTCGGATTAATTAAGGGACGTTCATGCACGTGATTATCTGAACAGTAATGGGATATCCGATCTTCTGCCTTCGACCGTTTGAACCGGATTTATATTTTTTTTTTTCGTTAAATAAATTGGAACGAAATGAGGGAAACAAAAATACGTACAGTTTTTATTCTCGTGTTGGTTCTGCCGTCGTTGAAAGACATGTGAAGTCTGACAATGCCACCCTCGTCGGTGCACTCGACGACGCTGTCGTCACCCTTTTATCGAATAAAAAATAGAAATAAATAAATAAATAAATAAATAAATAAATAAATAAATAAATAAATAAATAAATAAATAAATAAATAAATAAATAAATAAATAAATAAATAAATAAATAAATAAATAAATAAATAAATAAATAAATAAATAAATAAATAAATAAATAAATAAATAAATAAGTAAATAAAAATATTTTTTAAATCGGTAATTATGATAAATATATGATTTCCGTCCTTCATCAGATGGACTTCTTGATATAAATCGACTCTCACCATCTTAGTGTCCTTGGAAAGTCCAACGGCTATGTACTTGGTCCCGCGAGCCAATAATTCGAAAAGATATTGATCTCCGCGAACGAACACGGAAACCGCGCCCTTGCAATTCTTATTTTTCTCACAACCTAGAGGTTCGCCGAAACAATTTTTCGTCTCGCCACAACCATCGTAAAATGCAATGTCGTTACCCCTCACAGCTTCGGTCTGAGAATCAAGCATGTTATTTTGAGGGGAAATAAATCGAGGCACAAAAGTTTTACACGTTTGGTTGATAAATTCGATGGATTACGATAGAACGAAATACAGGCAAGAAAAAAACGTTAGACTATCTTGTGTCCTTCGTATTTTATTGATGTTTTTTTTCAATTTTTTTTCAGTTTCGATTCACTTCCAACCGATTTCTTAAGCAATGGATAATTGTTAAATCAATAATTAATTGATGAATATCAATTATTGATTTAATATTATTAAATATCGATAACACGGAAACTTCATGTCAATTTATCCATTTTTATTTTCCATTACGATGAATCAATTGATAATTCATCAATCGTTTCCCAAAAATCCGTGGATAATTCGTTGAAATCACTAAAACCATCAAAATATGGTAGACATATGATAGTACGTCGTTTTCCTTGCCTCTTTTTTGTTCATTTTTTCCTTTCTTACACAATTGATTCAAAAAATGATTGACTCATTTGAAAATAATCAATCAGAGTCGACTGATGGAATTACCGAGTTATTGTTCGGAATCGGTAGGTCGTAATAGGGAGGTGTGGTATATCTCGGCGTTGAGAAAATCGGTCGCTCGGGTAAAGTACTTCCTTCGATCGATCTTCCAAGTAGGCTTATTCTTTGTGACTCAACTCCGACCCAATACGTCGCGTAATCTTGGGCGAATGTTGAACTGAAACGAAACAAATGAATTATTCCATCAGTTACGCTCTCGTATTTCTCTATACTGTATTAATTTTAATCGGTAGAGACGCGCCTATCGTTACTTAAAAATATAATGAAAGATTACGAGAAACGAAAGAAAACGACGTCTTACTTGAAGATAACGGTGCCTTCGTAATTGGCCGGTGCTCTCCATTCGAACTGAAGATTGTGCTTCTTCTCCGGCTTCGTGTGAGTCACTCCATTCTATTCAACGTAATTAAAAATGTTGAATAATACTGATTGTCAATCTCAATTGATACTCAAGCTCAATTTTTATTTCAATTCCGCATTTTTTAATTCGTATTCACTTTGTTCAATATGTTCATTCATGAATCGTACAAGAAGCGAAAGTCAATTGAATTTCAACATTGATTCCTCGATAAATTCTACGAACGTTTGAGATTTAGAAAGAAAATCTACTAATACAACTTTAATAGAGAACAATTAATCTTTTTTTTTCTACCATCAGCGGACACAATAAGATTTATTCTCGCGATGGCCTTGTAATACGCTGATATCGTACTAAGATAAATTCACAATTGCCACGGAAATAATACATTTTTTCAATTCATCGATCTTCTGAGAACGGCTTTTTTAAATTTCTTTTCATGCCTTTTTTATTATTTTTATTCAGTTGCTTGCAATTTGTCATGAATAATGTAATATTCCTTGTATAATTCAATTTATCCATCAATTGCTCGTGCGAATAACGTGTAAAGCAAGAGTTAAATGATAAGAAATCGTTATTACTCTACCTGCAATCCGGGTAGACATTCGACGGGTCTAGCTAGCGGCGGCAACTCGTCGAATTCGCCGACGTAATCGCCCGTTTCGACGTCACGGGCCACGATGAGAAAGCCCTCGTACGGCAGACCCTGAGGACTGCCGAGGGTCAAACGTATCCTTCCGTCTCCCGGTGCCGCCAATATCTCGTAAGGCGGATACGAACGTTGCACCGAACCCGCATGATGAAGCGGTACCAAAGTCGAGCACGCGGTTTCCGGTGCACCGCCTGGCGATCCGGTTACCAAATTTATCAACAGACCCACGCAGCTAACAAGGACGAACATCGTTCTAGCTATTCCCAAATGTTCTGCAATTCAACAATTTACCATCCATTATGATCAATTTTTTCGTGGCGCGGAAATCATCGAATCGATTATTTATGATATCAAAAATATTGATTCCGCTGACACGAATGAAAAATTAACTTTGGTACGAATATGTATATTTTCAGACACGTGACGATGGTTAGGTTGCGATTGTTACGATTGCCATTGAATTATAGTTTTCACGCAATTTCGTTCCCTGGTGGAAATATCGCCCTATCAATGATTGCAGTATTGGCTGATAAAGAAATTATTGATGGGTTAATGTTCAATTAATTTATACCGTACGAAATAATTATGTATTTTACAGAATTGAACGTTTGTTGTAGTAGGGTAACATGAAAATCTTTGATGTGTGGTTCTCCACAATTAACGAGCGGTGCATCGAAGGATACCACCATTTAGAATGATTCATGGTTTTATTTGTTCCAACCTTGTTCTTAAATCGATCGTATTTATGTATTACTCCATTCGTTACTAATAGCGTATGGAATAAAAATGGATAAAGACTTTTAATATGCCACGGATCCGTTTAGTAATATCGAAAATATTTCTTAATTTATACAGATAAAATTAGTTTTGTCGGTAATCATACGAGTCGGTCATTTTCGTTCAAAATATTGTTAGAACCGCATTTTATTCCAGAATCAGCCCCATTATTTTCATAATTTGGCATCAAAGTCGACATTTTTTTTCTTATCGCTATCCTAATAGGGAAAAATTTAGGAATTTAATTATCAATCGTAGATTAAACGACTGTCTGGCACCATTTCGATTTGATTGAACACCCGCCTGGGTCCCGTCTAATCTGGTTGATTCGCATCTTCGAATGCAATCAGAATCATAGTTAAGATTCGATCAGATGCTACAGATAGGCAATTGCGTGTCTGGTAATGCCAGAAGGTCAAATTCGTAGCGTCATTCGAACGCAAAAGCGAGTGAGTATCTATACAGCACGCGGTGCATCAATGCACGCCCCGAACACGGCTCTTGGGGGCTCATGCCCAATTGAAAAAAAATATATAACTTTATGTACGAAGTATTGACAGATTCTATATAGTAATAGGCACATGTTTCCACGCATAGAATTCATTAGCACAAAGCCTTCACACGATCTGTCATTCTTCGCATAAGCACGTGACTGTAACAGAACTTCTTACAGTAATTATTATTGTTAGAGAGCTATGCGTATGGATTCTATGCCGATTACGTATAGTTCGCACATGAAACACATATTCCCGCTACTGTCAATTTGTATAAACTGTCAATGGACGATTTTTTTCTACTCAAGTGACCGTCTTGTAATTTCCGTTCACTCGTTCGCTCACTCAAATTCGATGCTTACGTCAATCTCCCTCGTCGCAAAAAAAAACTACTATTCATCTCCCTGCTATCGGCTGAAAGTTTAAAAAGTTTGTGTTATCATTGCCGTACAATTGCCCGGGAAAATAGTCAAGTAAATTCACCCAACTCGGTACAAAACGCTCTCGACTATTTATCCAACTCCGATTTAACCCTTTGCGGTCGTATTACCCAGCAAAAACCTTTGTTTTGGTGGCTGAGAGTGGACACACGACTGCAAAGGGTTAAGAGCAACCTCGGTCAATGTAGGGTCCAGCGAGGCGCCCCCCCCCCCCCCCCACGGGCGCAACGGCTCACTAGCGGGGTGACATCCAATCGTCGACGTTCCACGAGCTTACTCGACCAATCGCGCGCTCAGCGGTGGAGGGGATAGCCATTCCCGCGTCGCTTCGTTAAAATACACGATGTACGTCAGATATTCGAGACCGCACTGTACTTGTACCGCTTTTGCGTGCGAATAACTATGCGTGTTACAACTTAAGCGTGATCGAGGTGAAAGTCGTTGTCCAGGCTAATCGCTTGCTCGGTAGGTTCATCGTGCGTCCGTACGATCGACGATTTCGTTTCTACTCGTAACAAATCGAATATCAACTTACTCCAACGCTTGCCAATATCCGTTTTCACTCGTCAAACGATGGCACGTGAATGACGAACGAGCTTGTTCATTTTTACCCCCCAGATCGGTTATTCACCATTTTTTCGTTTTTCTCGCAATTTGCATGGACGTTTGTTTGGTTCCCTCGTTCACGCAATTATCCGGCTGATATTCACACAAATTCTTGGAACAATGTTGCGACTCGGGGAACCTTGAGGTGTGAAAGATTCGCCCGACACGCACGCGCTTACGTATCTGTGTCAACTCACGGGAACCATGGTGCGAAGGTGATTTAAGCGCTGGCGGAAGTTGTGCAAAAGAAAAAAATATATACAAACGGATAATGTACGTGAAACGGGTTAAAGTTTAATCGCGACATTGCAAACCGGTCAAGCGTGGGCTTTATTTAAATGTAAAATTATTAACTTTCGCGTCAGGATCATAATTTTATCATGCACGAGACTATACTAATGATTCATTGTTTTTTCTTATGGATTCATTCCAGTGAAATCGAAATCAATGAATTCAATTAATTATCCTGGAAATCTGCAGATTCGTGGTTCAAAAATGTATACGCTTTTACGACTGTACAGTTGCTAATCGTAACGTCGCGACCGTCATTATCATTCTTAACATTGCCCTTAAGGGACGCGTCGGTTTTCGAGTTATTACGAAAAAGAAACGCAAAAGCCGTAACTATTACTGTACAGCGCCCACTATATCCTTATGAAACCGGCTAGTCCGTCAGCATTCGTGGAACAAACTCCGGAATAACGAAGCTGTTATACATCGTTCATTCGTTGCCTGACGAAGAAGGGCAGCAGCCGCGTCTTGGCTAATAATTTGTCCTTCGTTCCGTCAAATGTGTCGAGACGTGCGTATACCGTCCAAGCACGTTTACGATATGCGGTGACCAATCATGCTCGTGTCCTCAGTCACCGCAATAACGACCGTGCTGTATATACCGAAAGAATCGTGGGGGTTTTTTTTCTAGGTTTTTTTTCTGTATCCTCGATCTCGTTTAGAAGGCTAAGAAACGTACGTTATTGCTATTTCACTCTCTCCCTCTCTTTCTCGCGTATTTCGTTCGATTGCATATCACAAGCGTTCGCCACAGCCTTGAAACAACGTTGACCTTGGTCGTTTTAAGATCTGTGACTAACATACCGACCTTTCTACCTGTTGCTAATAGAAGCTAACGATCGCACGGGTGGTCAACATTCTCCGTCGCAACTGGCTGTGAGATAATCGAAGGGGTGTCCAATGACTCTCGATACGGACACGCGAGATGTCGTTTGGTGATTCGATCTTGTACGATATGCAACGTCGATGATTTTATTCGAGATAGATGACGACGGAATTTCAAAAATCAAGACCGACCGCTGGCCCCACGTTCCCTTTTTATGTTAGCCAATCGCCGACAACTCCTACCCCGCGCTATTTCCTTGGCAATCACGGTTCAACGACGATAAGTGGTACGTTGAACTTCGATGGTCGCCGTACGATTCTTGCAGGCTCTACTTGCCGTGTTCCCAAATGGGTGCTGGTCGGAGGTCCGAATATTCAATGTGCCGAAAGGTTAATAAATCGAATAAAAATTTTCAATCCTAGTCGAGTTTGTTGGATTATTATAATTATTATAAATAATAATAATAATAATGATAATAATAATACTTATTATTATTAATAATAATAATAATTAATAATAATAATGATAATAATAATAATAATAATAATAATAATTATTATTATTATTATTATTATTATTATTATTATAATTATTATAATTATAATAATTATAATTAATATTATTATAATTATTATAATTATAATTATTATTATTATTAATAATAATAATAATTAATAATAATTGTAATAATAATTATTATTTATAATAATGATAATTAATAATAATAATAATAATTATTATTATTATATATAATATATTATTATATAATAATATTATTATTATTATTAATAATTAGATATTATAATAATAATAATAATAATATAATAATAGTTTTCGTTTTGTCCGAACCGAGCTTGGAATGCTCTCAGGGAAAATGTTCCCCCAACGTTACGAAATAATGCGCTCCTACGTTTTTCGGGTTCCATATCTCTACGAAAACAAACGGAATAAAACGTTACTTCCGTTCTTTCCTCCTCGCTCCACCGCTGCCAAAGTTATCGCCGTCCCACGTGCACTATCATTGCGGCTCGGGCGGCGTAACAATCGTTTTTGAACAATCTTCCCGCATTAATCCGGCTTTACCAATTCCAATTTCGTAAATTATACCAGAACTGTGCAAAACGCACGAATGGCGCTGAACACATAATTTCAAACGAAAGTGAAGTACAACTGATTACAGCTTCCTAGCGGTTTCAGAAATACTCAATCTATGCCAGAACACAACGGTGTCGTTCGTACTTTTTCGTACCAGATGAATACCGCAATTATCCCTTACGTGAAAGTTACTGGAATCATACTGAAAATATAATGAAATATTTTTTTTTGGTTGAAAAAACAAAATACTTACTTCGTACCGTAATTTTAACGCTGATTTCACGAGAAACTCGTTTCGTAGCGTACTTTTACGATATAATTCGCGTACGGTTTTCGATTCAACCAATACTACCGGAAAATTGTGTTATTTCATACCGCGCAATCTTACTGCAACATTTCCGTATATTTTTTTTACGGAAAATTAAAAAACACACGGTTTATTTCCAGTACAATAACTCTCCATTTCTAGTATAATGCCTCAATTGTACCGAAATCATACCATTCAAAAAATATACCGAAAATGCAACACAATAATTGATTTTTTTCATTCCGCCAAGAATTCCGAGAAAGATTTTTTTTTCCCAAAATGACAAAAGTTAATTTACCGTTGATCATGGTGATGCAGACAATGCGACGCCAGAGGGCGTTCCGTGCGGTAAAGACGGCTCTCGACGCGTTCGATTGGTTGCGAAAGAATTGTTTTGAAAATTCGTGACTCGTATTTAGCCGCAAATTTCCACACTCGCTACGTTGACGATCAATCCATTCGCTCAACGCTCAACGGCACATTGTTCCCTCGGGATCCAACGATCGCCGATCGAACTCGAATCAACAAACACGGCCGAAGAAATGGTCGAATCTTCGAACCGATACCGATGGCTCCGAAAAAAAAAAAATCAACCGAACCGCGACGAAGTATAATCAAAATTATGGCTTAAAAGTTCATCTAAAAAATCGGCAAACGGCCGCAGCTGCCCAATCGTGAACAAACCGATTAAACCGCGCAGTTCAATCGGTTTGATTGTAATCTCAACTCGAGAAACTCCGAAATTCACCGAACGATCACTCGAACCGGGACTCTTAGCACCGTTTTTCAACTTTTTCTCTTCGACTTGTGTTTTTTTAAAAAGTATTTTTACAAACGTTGTTTCCACGACTCGCGGCGATGAGAATTGGAAATATTTGTTCGTTGGATTAATTGTGTTGCAAAGTTGTTTTCAAACGTGGTCCGAGTGTCGGTCAGTCGGAAATGAAGTATAGAAAACCACACCTTGACAGAGACTGGTGGATGCCGATGGGAATACGGAACACGCGAGTTGAAAGGCCCTCGCCCGTGAGACCACCTCAGGAACGTGGCTAGTAGAAAGGTGCCCCCACCCCTTCCACCCTTCTTCTTTTTTCCCTTTCTCGGTCGCTCTCGCTCTCTCTTTCTCCTCTCTCTCTCTCTCTCTCTCTCTCTCTCTCTCTCTCTCTCTCTCTCTCTCTCTCTCTCTCTATCTCTCCTGCACGCGGAGCCACGCTGCGTCCCCCACACTGTGGAATTCCTATCTACAAATGATGACTGCTGCACTAATGCCTCGACTGTCTCACGGTAGCTTCGTCCTACTCAATAAAGTCTCTAATCGCAATAAGCGTGTTGACGAATTAACAATGCAACGCTGCGCAATATTGCATCGCGGCTCGTATTGTTATTTTTATTATTTTTACTATTATTATTATTATTATTATTATTATTATTATTATTATTATTATTATTATTATTATTATTATTATTATTATTATTATTATTATTATTATTATTATTATTATTATTATTATTATTATTATTATTATTATTATTATTATTATTATTATTATTATTATTATTATTATTATTATTATTATTATTATTATTATTATTATTATTATTATTATTATTATTATTATTATTATTATTATTATTATTATTATTATTATTATTATTATTATTATTATTATTATTATTATTATTATTATTATTATTATTATTTTATTTTTTTATTTTTTAACAATATTATTATTATATTTATTATTATTTTTTTATTTTTTATTATTATTATTATTATTTAAAAAAATTTTTTTTAAATTTCTTTAAATTTTTTAATTCGGTTTATAAATTTTAAATTGATCGTTTTCGGTCAAGACAAATCAATTCCATGGGTTTCTGATGCATTTTTACGAATTAGCGAGTTCATTGAAGCAAAAATTCATCGCTCAATAAACATTCTCCCATGCATAATCAATTAATCCGCTTCGGCTGTTGATCTTTCGGGCAAGTTCGATTCATCTCGCATCTTCGTTGATTCTCATTGCAATTTGAACCGCCATTGAAGCAAACCTCGGGACTTTGGAACACAACTTTTTCAATGAATCGAAATATTTTTTTCCAAAACGAAACAAAAAAAAAACAATGTTTGAAGCGAAAGAAAAAGAAACGAAGTTGAGGCACGTTCGGGTTCTCGAGATTCCTCGTCGTCCCTGATAAAACGCCGTGGCGACGCGGCTTCTCCTCCTCCTCCTTCTCCTCCTTCTCCTACTTCTCCTTTTTACGGTTTTTCACGGAGGCGAAGCGAGGCTCTCCGGCGAAGCTCCTAGATAGCGATCCTGCTGACACGATTATGACCGCTCGAGTGACTGGCATACAAAGTCCAACGGAATCGTTCCTCGTCGTTTTCGAACGACCGCCGAAGTCATCGTAACTAGGACTCACGACCGTTGTTTCGCATTCATTGACGATAATTTTGTTGGGACATTGCTGTGTGAACTATCGATGCTGTTTTATTTCCATTGGACACCGCCATGGCTCGAATACATTTGAAAAATACAGGGAAATTTATCGGCGGGAAATCGGCTGTTCGGACGAGTTTAGCCGGAGTTTCAGACCGATTCACGTTGGAGCGGGGAAAGTCACAAGTGCAGCATTTTGCCCCGCGGACAGTCGGAAAATAAAGAGGACTTATTTAATGACCACGAAATTTTCATGTTGAAAGGAATTCCTGTTTGCGAAGACGCGGCCGCGGTGACGGTGCTACATCGTGAGGGCCGCAGGGCCGCAGGAAAGAAAGTTCAATGAACTAACGATTCGGCTGAGATATTCATTGATGGTTTCGCGTAAAAACATTTGAGCGGAAGTTGCATAGCCCGGTGTTGATTTTTATTGTTGATTGTGGGATTTTTATTATTTTTTGTATGAGTTTTTTCATTTAAGAAAATTACATTTTGATGGAAGTAATGCCGTTGTTGTTCCGAAACACCGTTTTTTAAAGATCACTTGCGGTGAGCGTGATATCCCTGGAACGGCTCATCCGAAATGACGAAACCAAAAAGATTTCGTTGGTATAATATTAAACGCAACCCGTGAACGAAGGGTCTAGCAAAATTTTGATTTTTATCTTAGATTCGATGTTTCCTAAAAATTCGATTTTTGAGATTCGAAAGATTAATTTTCGACCCGAAAAAATATAAATTTTCGTCCGGAATGAAAATTCCTTCGTTCACGAACTAACCATTATAATTAAAAACAATCTCGTGAAAAATAAAATCGATCGGTTAAAATTGCTGCCGGAAAATCGTTCTCACCACAACGGCATTAAAAATTGAACAGGCTTCCGAGATAATCGCGTTTGAAGTTCTGAATTTAGTTTTTCGCGGATAAAATTAATTTTCTCAGAGTTACACAGTGCTCGAAACCTTATGAAATTTTAAGGCAATGTACTTAAGATTATGTATTTTGAGAAAATGACGAAAAAATTCATTTTTTTACTCAAACAACTGGGCATAACCCCTTAATCGCTCATAGGCACCTGTTATAATGAGACGTGCCTGCTTTGCACGAAAGACTTCCTGGGGCGTCAGGGGGGGGGGGGGGGCTACACGATGAAAGCATGCATTATTTAAATTCTCCAGAATCTGTAAATAATATTTTTTCTTTCTTTTAAATTGCTTCTATGAATTTCGAGGCTTTTGTCGCGAAATTGCGGCCGATGGTTTGGGTTGATTAAATAATTGATGCCATTCGTTTGCAACTTTGCGTGTTCACTCGTGTGCCATTTTCCCGGTTTATCGACCGAAAGGACGATGTCCTCAGGCCTCGATGGAATAATTGATATCTGAGTTCATCGAAACATTGAGGTTCTCAAGCACGAAGACCGTAGCGAAAGAGTCAACAAAATTTTAGTACAGTCACTGAAACCTGTACAGAGAAATGGTTTTTAGTCTCGCCACTGCCGTCGCTCTCGGCGCTAGCATCACCACTGAAGTAAACGATTTGCATAGTAACTAAAAGAACTCAAAAACTCAACAAAAAACCCAAAATCGATCAACGGCAAAAGTGAGCCAATAGCAATTATTCTATTTTATTTTCGGGACTCGAACGACGACAGCGCCATCCCCATAAGTTACCAAACAGTCGTTACTGCATGCAGATTTATCAATAAACATTTGAATTTGAGGTTATGTGCGTCATGTCGTCTGTCTTCGTTCGATTACGATAAATCTGAAGAGGGTATCTCAAATCTTTGTAAAGTGCTGATCGCCATCACTGTCAGTCTCTCAATAAAAAAATGAGAACGGTTGACTGCAAAGATTCAAGGCGCAGTCAGTCGTTTTCGTCTTTTATCCGAGAGGTCGGTCGTGACCGAGAACAACACTTTCCAGTTTCTGTTACCGACCGAGCGTTAGCGGACGATTTTAAAGCGATGGGCTACATCGGTGAGTGCGAAAGAGATAGCTGCAATCATGGCAAACCGTTGTTTGTCGCCACAATTAATATTTCGGATCAAAGATGAGAACCGTTGACCTCTAAATTCTGAGCCGCAGGTTCACCATACCAAGTTTTATTCGACAGAACAATTGGGGCCCCTAACAATACGTTACAGTTTTTTGTTACCGACCGAGCAGTAGCCCTTCTTCTTAACGTTCGGTCGTGTTTATTGGTAATCATTGTGGTTTCGAGCTTGACAGTTTGAGCCCAATCAGTCGCCCCCACTGGGAAGGTTACCCGAATTCAGATCGACAGTTATTTTTATTCGAACGACCACGCTATCTAGATAATAATTGTCGACGTCGGCTCGAGATAAATGTTTGAACAACTTTCGCAGTGGGCAACCGCGACTGAGGGCAACTAGGAACATCCTCCCTATTTCACCGTCTGCCATTGTGCAGCACCCTACGACCCTCGCCGTCGATAAAGAAGATACTTTCTCGATAATCGGAGTTTTTGCTTATCGTCCCACTTACTCAACTATTGACGAAAACGTTGGTGCATTCAATCCGACGAGATAAATAAACATGCATGAACCAGAAATGTCTAGCGTAATGTCGAAAATTATGCCAAAAACCGCCATTTTCGTTTTTCTTCAACAGCAAATTGCAGTTTTCTGCCGATATCGAATAACGTTCTTATCGGATTCCATAAAACCCCTCACAAGCGCATGTGCAACAGCTACAACATTTTTACGGTGTTTATTGTGGCAATTGCTCGAAATATCGTGGCAGTTTTAATTGACTCGTGGTTGCGAGAAAATCGTGACACCTCGGCGTCTAAAATAATTGCTAAATGATCGCCAATAATCACTCGCTATTAATAAACGTAAATCGACGTTTATCCTTCGACATTTTCCATCCTTATTTTGAATGTTCGCGTTATCGTGTAAATAAACGGCAAAATTAAAGTGCATTTTTTATTTTTA
Organism: Sussaba pulchella; assembly: GCA_963971145.1. Taxonomy (NCBI): domain Eukaryota; kingdom Metazoa; phylum Arthropoda; class Insecta; order Hymenoptera; family Ichneumonidae; genus Sussaba; species Sussaba pulchella. Next base: position 10,042,766 of record OZ020169.1, on the reverse strand, counting down.
ATCTATAACGAGACAATTTTTCTCTTGTTATTCTATTCCTCTTATAATTTTCTTGTTTAATTGACGACTGCAAAGAAAGAGTTCGCGTGTAGTCGGTCGCTGTTGCGGCTTTTTCGTTAATCCGGTTGACCGACAATGTCACTGTTCGCCTGTTGCGTTCGACGGGTGAGTCGATGCCAAAGTGCATTATTATATCGGTGTTAATTGAACTAGTTGATTCAACGCAGCTTACGATTCCCAAATTATCTCATTACTGTCATTCTAAGTGAGGAAGTGTCATGGCGGTTGGAATCGTTGTGAATAAAGCAGAGAAATAACGAAAAATAGATTGAGGCGCGTTTTAGCTCGTCCCCGATGTTAGGATTTCCGGTTGGCAATGCATATTATTAACGTCATGCATTCAAATGTCGAGATGTTCTTGGAATCTTGTCGGAGGTTGAGAACGAAGAATAAAGCACGAGCTGCAATCGAAATTCGGAATCAAAACCGCGACTCGGTCGGTAACAAAAACCCTAAGCCGATTTTCTTGGCCACGATTGATCTCTCGAATAAAAGATAAGAACGGATTAGACTGTGGATTAACATTTTGCAGTCAACCGTAACCACCGTTTAGCCTAAAAATCAGCCAGGGTGGAAACAAATATTTTCGTCAGATCCAGAAGATCTTTCTTGCACTTATTGGTGAGAGACAAGCACGCAGCACATAATCTTGAGGATGTGACTGAAATGATATTGTGCTGATTGGTAAGTCACTGACAAAGTCAGACGACCAGGACTTTTTTCCTGGACACTTTGCCAGTCGGTAAGAAAAAACTGTAAACAGGTTTTTCTCCCGATAAAACGATTTATCGAGGTTATTATTATTTCATAAAAATTATTTCACCATGATTACAAAATTAAATATACCATTTCAACAAAACCTACAATCCTACGTATTTTACGAAGAACTAAAAAAATCGATGATCGAGCATCGTTTTATCGTCGTCATGGTTGAGGGTAGCAATATCGCGCGTCACGTCGTATCGAGCGGAGACAAGGTGGCCTTAATTAGAATGAAGCATCAGGTGCTTGAGACTGACCCCTATCGATCAAGTGGCATAATCGGTGAACGTTGGAGAATGAATTTCTCACCATGCGGCTGTATGCGGTGTTTACATACACATATCGTATCGTATATACGAGTGACCTGCACCGATGAAGCGTGCGCGTTTATCGTCGCTACAGCCAACCCTGTGTTCACACATTTTCCGGTACTTGGACACGATTTCATGCTCAATTATCAAAGCCCCGGACCAATGTCCTTGCCGTTGTGCTTCTAATCGAAACCAGCAACACCGTCACCCCCATTACGCTTTCGTGCGGGACAACGGCGAACCACGTGTTTCTTTAGCTACAGTCGAGTCTCGAATTTTGGTTTTGTCTCTCGAATTGTTAATAATAAATTAATTTTTTATTATTTTTCATTGTCTGACATCGTCGTCGTTATTTCGTCCCGAGGAAAATGAGCAACGACATTCGTGTCGGAAGCGTGCGATTGCGTTGCGATTCGGCTCGCGCCTGATTTTTATTATTTACCATGCGATGATGAGAAAGATAATCGAGGTTTTACTGTACAGTTTTAAATAGGGCCTGTAAATATATGACCTAATGAACCATTAACCTTTTTTGAGGCTCGTTTCACATTGTACATGCAGGCATCCTTGAGAACGATGGCGTACACTTGTTCATCCCTGACCATCCGTTGCCCGGTCGGTAACAAAAACTGCATTTTTTTTTTTCAAGGCCGTCGAGTATTTCTGAGTCAAACAGGTCTCGCAGACCTTGAGGGATGGAAATACGTCGGGCGTATGAATTTGGTGTAGGAGGTTGAAAATTGGAGGACGAATTGAACGATTGAATATTTTGATTCGAGTGAGAAGTCGTGGAGGTATTTTATTATAATTCGTCGTGACGGTTTCATTTTGTTATAATTACGCGAGGAATCATTTTTAGACTCGTGATGGACCGCAATATAAATTATTTCTTTGGTAACCATATCATTAATTACCAATTATTTCCGAGTATTAATAATAATTGATAAGCAATGAACTAATACTGAATTAATACTGAATGAAAAATTATGAATTTATTACAAATTAACCATTATTAGTCGATTGATCATCAATTAATGATGAATTCGATAATTCACGAACCAACGTAGATTATTAATTATATTAAACAACTCGAAAAAAATGTTTTGCCATCGTTTCAGAGCCAACGACAAATGCAAGAATCACGCTCTCAAGGATTCACGATGGAACCCCCGGAAATATCGTGGGAAAATACACTCGGAGCGCCCGGGGGCGTGCCGTTTGACGAAGATACGAAAGAATTGTTGAAAAAATGTCTCGACATTGTAATGCCAAGCCCGAGCACATTGTCCGAAGTGATTAAACAGAGCGAAGAATTTCCCATACCGTTTCCGGTCAACACCGCCCGTTGTTCGGCCCTCAGAGATCGAGGACTTCCTCAAGATATTCTCGAGGTCCGTCACTCCCACTCGCTCCAGCCTGATAACGCTGATAAAATCATCTACCCACTTTTACTCGCTGATTATGCGTCTATTATTATTATTATTATTATTATTATTATTATTATTATTATTATTATTATTATTATTATTATTATTATTATTATTATTATTATTATTATTATTATTATTATTATTATTATTATTATTATTATTATTATTATTATTATTATTATTATTATTATTATTATTATTATTATTATTATTATTATTATTATTATTATTATTATTATTATTATTATTATTATTATTATTATTATTATTATTATTATTATTATTATTATTATTATTATTATTATTATTATTATTATTATTATTATTATTATTATTATTATTATTATTATTATTATTATTATTATTATTATTATTATTTTTATTTTTATTATTATCATAATAATAATAATAATAATAATAATAATTATTATTATTATTAAATTTCAATATGTCGACCAGATGAATGCAAATTCGGCTTACCCATTGATCCACGAAGCCATGCTGCCTCTGATAGCCGCGTGGCTGAAGTACAAACGTCTGCACGGAAGCAACGTTGAGAAAATGCTTTACGCTGATATGACTCTGGTGCAGTTCATTCAGAGACTTCTGGACACAAGGGCCGTACAATTCTTCGACTCGGACGATCGATACAAATTGATTGACAAAAAAACCGGCAGAGATGGATGGGAAACGGTTGGAACTGACCGGGAGAAGGAACCATTGGTGAGATTATGCTCCAAATTTATTTCTGACATGCATACTTCGATATAACTAATACTATCGTTTTATTTATTTGTCTTTTTTAGGATTGTTCATAAGATAAAACTGATTGAGATTGAAATAATTATGATTATTATTTTTCTTTTTTTTAGTCAATGTTTCTTTGTTATTTACATCAATATTGATCCCTTGTTGGAACTCTGCGGACATTCAGAACGGAAATCGAATTCAAGGCCTTTGAAGGCTGACGATTTGTCGATTTGTATTTCATGTCGAATTCTCCGTTGACGGATTTTATTTTGTTTAAAAAAATTCTAATCGTGAAAGAAAAGTCCGACTTATAATTTCAAATGTTCTGCATTTTTCAACTGCATATTTCGATCTGCACATTATTCGATGGAAACTCATCGATAAAAAAAAAAAAATACTAATAATCGTATCACAGGTTCTCGCCAAATGTTTGTCTTACGACGAGATGAAACTGTCATCGATGATGATCGTATCTTCGCACACTGAATTCATAAACGACGGATCACGGGACAACAGAGGAGTCGTCACCAACGATCCAGCATCCGTTCAGCCAAGGGGTGTCGTTTTGGGGGTCGTGGGAACTAGGCAAGTCTTAAAAATAAATATGAAAATTATTAGTTCATTTCTTTGTGTGATAATTTTTTTATGAGCCCTCGATTGTGGTCACT